>WEIT01023381.1:136754-187914 GCA_013389985.1 Dryoscopus gambensis | reverse complement strand
ATTATACATGTATAAAAATATGCTTTAAAAATAATTTGTAAAATATACATTCATTTATTGATATTCTAAGTGAGTACTAGTCCACAGAAAATCTNGTCCCTGAATCCTCCTCTTTACAGAGGCTCCATGTGCACATTATAACAATAGATCAAAGTAGTACTTCAGCCAATGCTTTGTGCACCCTCTAGAAACACGTTCTGCGTCTGCACACCATGTTGAAGTTTCTCATATAATCTTTTTAAACGTTTATGAGCTAATACTAGCATGAATCAGTCCTGTAAGAGGTTGGAGGTTTGTCTTTTTACAAAGTATAAGAAACTTTTCTGTCAGTCTATTCTCTCTGAACAAAGTTCAGCTAAGATTGTTGTATCAATTTCATAGAATTAAAATAACCCACTATTTGTAAATAGTAATGAGTCATCTTTAAACTCCATTTTTCCTTTCAAATTCTTGTATACACCATACGCTTCAATTACTACTACACATCACACAAATAGCCCAACCCATAAAAGAAACTCTGTTGTAGAGAAGTTCCACGAGCAAATAACATCAATTAATCAAAAACCCAAAATGCAAAAGGCTTGTCTAACTGAAAGAAAACCAATGGCATTCACCATTCACCCAATTAGTGAGAAATAAAACCCTACAGTAAATTTTTTATCTAGTCTTAAAAATATTCGTATTCTGAGAACACACTTCCCCAATTAGTGAGTTTTATTAAACTGATAATAAACCAGGTTAAATTATTATTCTTATATCACCATACTACTTGTAACAAAAGTGTTAAATCACAATTTTTTAAAGTTTTACAGATAAAGAAAGAACCCATTTTTTAACAACTGCCTTTAATGAGGATTCACTAAATTTTTACAGTGTGGCACATATCCTCTGATGTCATTTTCAAGATGCTTGTGTAGCAACCATTATGTTTTGCCATGGTAGTACTAGCAAGTGAAAGCAGACTTTTCCCCTAAGAGATGTTTGCAAAGTGAAAACACATTTATTTCTGTTTTGCCAGAACTAAAATGTCAAGGGTGGAATGAACTCCTGCAGAAGGAAGTCCTACTGATTCTCAAAGCTCAGTACAAAGCTCACTGCCCTCTGCGCTTAACTACAGGGCACATGGTGAACATCTCCTCATGTAGTGTAAATACACAGGAGAATGTGCATTAGGCATAAAATTTTAGTCATGAATTTAGTGCTTATAAACTAAATAAATAAACCAATCCAAAACCAAACAAAACCCCCGCTTCTTTCTCTCTGCCATCCAACACAAAAACCATTCTCAAATGCAGGACTGCAAGATGAGAAGCACAGGCAAGAAGCGGTAGTGACTTTGTTTAGCAGGCTAATGGAAAGTGCTCAGAAACTGTACAGTTGCATAGGACATTAAATTGCTTAGAACAGAATAGATTCAGTAGGAAAAATTGTTTTCAATTTGATATTTCTTAATCTGTTAAAACCATATTGCTAATACAAAAGTAATTTATGCAGGAAAATGAAACTTGTTTATCTTACCTGCTATCTGTTGTAATCGAGAGGATACATAAAATATTATAAACCAACTTTATGTAACTTCTTTGCTCATTAATATGTTTATGCAAAATTGAATTCAATTTGACACAGGTCTGGTCAAGACTTACCACAGGAGGCAGCAGGGCTGAAAAGGCAACACCAACACTGCACCAGTCTCACGCAAGAAAGTGGCAAGCAAAGATGGCTTTGCAGCCTGTACTGCTTCTACTGCATGTTCTTGCCTTTGGATAAGTGTTTTAGGCTTATACCCTTCTTATTCAGGGCCCTTAAGTTTTTTGATTTTGTTCAAACTCTGCCTAGGAGGACAGAGGGGATTAAAACCTTCATAATGCTTTTAGAGTCACAATTTAATTTGGATCTCAGCATCATCATCTTAGGTGTTTCATCCTAGCACTCCAAAGGCTGTGATGGCGTCACAGGGATTATTTATTTAATTGAATAGGGCAATACTAAAAATGTTTCATGGGAATAATTTCTCTCGGGAAATTATAAAATTATTCTTCAAATAACATTTGTTGAAACATGATTAAAGTTCAGAGTGGTTTACGTGACCAAGACGTTTATATGGTCAGATGCCACAATTTAGACTCTAAAGACAAAATTTGTCAATCCATCTCATTGAGAACCACTGAGATTTTTCTGGAAGAGGATTTATTTAATATTTTTAAAATTTATTTTATATTGTTGTATTAATTTAATATTAATCTGTTGTATTAATATAATATAATTCAATATTAAATTAATTTAATATGTTGTTTTATTTAATATTGTTGTATTAATATTTAATATTGTTGCTAGAATATTGTAGTACAGTTAACATAAATAAAGATAAGTACAGCTTGCTACAGAAATAGAATCTACATAAACAGTCATATACTTTTCATACTCTTAGTTTGTACATTTCTCTTTCTTGTATCTTTCTTCTTTTTGCTTTTGCTCCACTAACATTAGCAACTGCATCTTCTGATCTTAAATCAGTTTGGTCATGTTTTTTTTAATCTGGGATATATTTTACCTGCCAGGGGAATTGCCAACCTGTGCACTAATAGAGCTTAATTTCATGTATCTCCTTCTATAAGATTCTTAAGACAATCCCACAACAGTTTTTCTTTTTAAATAATAGTGATACTTTATATGATATCACACAAACAATGAACATTTATTCTAGATATTGTGAACTCTAAAGCACATGATTTTATGGAACCCATACATTTCAATTTGAACAGATACTTGAGCTAACGACTGATAACATTTTTTAATTAATAAAATACAATCTTAAAATAGAATGCATTTTGCTGCATCTTCAGTAACATCCATTGTTAAATCCATAATGATGAGTAAGTCAACTGCTATAAATACATAAGATAAACCCCATCATCCTCAAGTTAGTATTAATATACACCTCTGTTTTACTCAAGAATCTCTTTCAGCACTGCTGGCAAGCTTCATGTGCTATAAAGAAACATAACAGCTATGGTCTAAGCAGAGATCGCAACAGAAGCTATTCAGATAATATCTAACAAAAACTTCATTAAGCACATAGGTACTTCAGATTTTTATACAGCTGTAATCCATAATAGCTAGACCAGGGCAGCATTTCTGGAACAGGAGCTCAGGCTAATGCTTTTTTGCTTGGTCGAGTTGTCACACACTCACCATCCATGACTTACATGTCCCACAAACTGAGTCACAGAGCTCACCCATCAACTTCTGTGCCAAGTGTATGAAAACAATAGAAGATGTTTCAAAGCCTTTTTAGGAGTTATTTACAGCTTGTTGAAAGCCCCTGCCTCTCTTACCTAACCACAGGGAATTGGGAGAGCCTCTGTCGAGCCACTGCAATGGTCAAACTATTGGTCTTACCTCCTTGTAAATTTTTCGTATGAAGCAACAGGCTGCCCAACCGAAGTAAGTTTGTTCCCCAAGCTCTTTGGCCATTACAGCACAACAGAACTATTTAAAGCAGGATCCAGAAGTTCCCCATATAATTTTATTACACCATAATACAACAATATTACAATAATTACAACAATAAACCTGATGGTCTTTTTAAAGCAGCTTATAATCTTAATTCAGAGTGTTTTAAAAAAATTATCAACAGAAAATGGCATGCGTTGATCTTACATTCAAGCTAAACGTACAGGGTTTCTCAGAAGCACAGACATAAATGCTAGTTGCCAATTTACTCTTAATGCCAGTTCCTACATATTAAACTCATATTAGATTTTTCTATTTTTAGAGTTGTGGTGATGTTAGAGGCCTATCCACCAACATGATTTGATTAGAATGAAACTGAAATCAATATTCTGCTCCTAGTCTGCCTCCCTGCCTCCCTTCCTCTCCTTTGAACTTTCTAAATTGATTCTTCTTTTCTCTCTCTTAAGTTTCTATTCAGACAGTTGAGAGGATATGCTTTATCACATCATTTGGTGTAAGGGACTTATAAACAGATTACCATAATCAGTCATAGCAATAGCATAGATAAAAAGGAACAAAGCAGACCTCAGTGGGAAAGGAAGCAGGAAAGAGTCAGGCTGTCCTTGCAGTCCAACCATGGTCACTGGCTCTGCCCTGAGCCAGAGCTCTGTACCTGAGCAGGGAGCTGTGCTTGGCTACAGGGTCCGGAATCCTGCTGTAAACAGCCTAACATTCAACACAAGAGATCTCGTTCCATGACACTGGAAAAGCAAAGCGAAACCCAAACCACAGTGGTCATTTGACCAAGGCATTAGAAAACTGTCTAAATATTTTTTCCCTTTATCTCTCTCGGTCATATGCTTAGAATGATTTTAACCTAAATAAAGTACCATTAATAAACCAGATTTTTAGAGGTCTCCACAGACAGATGAAGATCTATATCCATTACTAAACCCTCAAAAACATGCCCTCTGTGAGATTATGCCAAATGATGTTAGTCTAATTAAACACAGTGAGTTAACACTCTATACCATGTTACATGTTGAAAAATCATTTTCCAGACTCTCTTCCTAAAGAAACAGACTGACAAATACTCTCACTTTCTGCAGTCAGTTACTTGACAGATTTGAGAAACAGACAAATTGCTCCAAGAAATTATAATGCAAACTGCAAAGAAAGCTACTTCAGCTTATGCCCTCTAGCTCCTGGTATACACATTACAATCACAGCAGTCTGCCTGCCGGTAAGCAACTGGAAGAAACACATAAATTTGGGCAGAACTTTACTTAAAAATTAGCTCCTGTAGACTTAACACTATTTATAATAAAACAAAAGTTTGAGGGGAGAAAAAAAAGCGGGTGGTAAGCTAACCCCAAAATTACTTAACTTTTCAGCAACTCAAAATGGCTTGAATGTCTTTTATTCTATTTCAGCTAGAGAGGAAGTCTTTAGCTATGCATACATTTATTAAATGCTTTGGGAAACTTCAATGAACTGCAGTGATTTGCACTGGACAAAAACCTTCCATGCAAATATGACATAAGGAACTCTGACCTCCCACAACAGAAAGAGAAAATCACATTTTTTACCGATGTGCTCTCCAAATTCAGACTTTAAATCTGTCCCTACGTATGCTTCTGGTACTAACCAGGAAACACTGCAACATTTTAACTTTATGGAATAAAGCGACATACGTCATTATTCATTCGATTTGGTCTGTAGGCTTTTTACGTGCTTTTTATTATCTTTCTTGTTCATTTACTGCTTTAACAAGAGTGTTATAAAAATAAAGGTCAGTACAGAAAGAAATGCACCAGGTGTTATGTTCCTCTGCATAATTTAACAATATTTAGACAATAGTCATATAGTCTGAAAACTATATGATAGAAGATATTGCAAAAGCCTGTAAGGGCTGTTTGCCAGCTGAAAGCCAAAGATTCATCAAAATAAAAGCATATATATGTTCAAACATTTTCAGATACTTAGCCAGAGGTACTGGGACCACTATAGTGTAGTATATCCATGTAACAACTTATAAGCACATTGAAAAGTTAAAAATACTAATGAAGGTAATTAAAAATAAACTAGTAAAATAGACTGAAAATAGACTAGTAAAACCAATGATTCGTCATTTATCCAGCTTTTCAGTGATGAGCTAGTTTACTCCCTTTAGTGGGATAAAAATGATGTTTAGTTTCTGGTACTAACTTCACAATGCAGGTCTTAAAAGATTCATGCACAGCGCTGTGAATGCTTTCTTGTTTAGAGTGTAGAGCTGGAGCTGGGGGCTAGCAGCATGTAAATAACTAAACACACTTGTGGTATAATAAAATTTTTATCCCATTCTAACACTGCTTTTCAAGTTCTCTAGATGGCTTCTGGGTCACATAAGGTAACAGATAAGAGAAGTTCTTACTATGTTTAAAATACCACAATATTGTGATATTTGATTATCTAATGTATGAAACTTGTGTCAGAACTGATCACAAGTTTCTTAAAGTTGTACTGTTATCTGTAGGGAAAGGAAAGGAATTATCCTGGAAGTACTTACTGGAAAGAGCATTTTTTTCAGAAGCTATACAGTTTCATTGCACGTAGCAACAACCAGGGAAATTGTGTTACTGCCTTGAACGCTGAGGCCCAACTACAGGCAGTTATCTCATTGTGAGACAAAATCTCACAGGGTAACTCAAAGACAGTGTAAGGGATTCAGTAGATTCACTAACAGACTGGTCTGCTAAGAGACTGCTACATACGAATGCACATAAAATCACTCCCACAGACTTGGCAGCCTGCCAGTATCCCTTACAGTGAACAAGTCTAGCAAGGTCAAAATATTTTTGGAGTAATATTTTCAGAGTTGGGTATTTTGAGTCTATGATCACCTTTTGAAGAGTTCCACTGTTTGTAGTGGAATTTAAAAGTTATAACTGGTAGTTCTAGATGCCTGTCTCTGGCAAAACCTGCCACAATGATTTGAGTTGTACTTCTGATCTGCAAAGAGGCAAATCCTAGAAAAATTCTACTAGTTGCAAGAGAAGCTCCAGTGTATCTCAAAGGCTGCACTGAGATAGCATGCCAGATGTATTCAGTGAGCTGTTTCCCAAGAATTTGACTCTCTTCCCACCCCCAAAGCACGTAGACACACTGACAAGCAATATGAGCTAGAGATGAAAATAACAAAATCTAATCATCACATTGTTACTTCCAACTGATCATGAGTTCTAAGTATTAAAACATGATCTGCTTCTTTTCTTTTTGGTCAGTGTTGTCTCCTGAATGTGCTTTGGGGGTGGGGAGAGAGTCAAATTCAGGAAAAATTCTTAAGATGAAGATTTTGTGATCACCTGTCCACAGAAGAGAAAGTTTCACAACTGCTTCCATGTTGAAATATCCAAGGACTCATGTTAGGCCAAAAGTAAATAAAGTGTGTCTTTGACAACCACAGACACTTGATCGGTGCTTACATTTAGATGCCACACAGCTCCTGCAGCCACTTCAGGTGAAATTTCATCCCCAGTCTGATACCACAGGAGTCTAACACCTTGCACATAGTGATTCTGCTACCTAAAAATCATAACCTAGGCTCTTATGTCTTCGCTGTATCTTATCCATGACATGGCTGGCATCCATGAGCGATGACGGTAGCCACTTTGATAGGTGAAAGCTGAACTAGTCACTATTTTGGGTGAAGCAGGAAGGGCTGGAATTTTTCTAAATGTTAAGATCAGGGAGGACACTGCAGGACCTGTTCTGCTCCTTCTGGGAGGATGGGAGGATGTCACATACAGGGACTTTGCTTCAAATCACAGCTTATTGGCTAAACAAAAGCTTTTGCATTTTATTCATGTGAGCAGAAGCTAATGTAAGTTTTTGCCTCACATGAGCTCAAGCTTTCCCCCTTACCCCTCTCCTCCCTTCCTCTATCTCTCTACACTTTTTTGTGAACTCTTCAGTTCTGTTTCTTCTGTCACTGCTTCCCTCCCACTTTTCTATTAACATACCTTGTAACAGGTGAGTACCTTCCCATCACCCAGAACTTCTGTAGGATCTACCTACTCCCAAAAATTTCTTGACTCAATTTAGATTTTTCTCACCTCAGAAATAAGGGGTTTTGAAGCGAGGACCTAACTTTCTCACAGAACCATGTAATTTCTCACTAGTGGTACAACTTCCTGTAAATCAAATCACTATCCATTCACACTGGGAAATTTGAAGAAAATCTCCCTATTCAAGCACAAGCTTTCTAGTAGGTCATTCTTAGTCTCTCAAAAGACGTCTTCTCAAACGTAAAGATACTCTTTAGGTTACACAACTTTACAAGGAAAGCAACAGCAGCTCTAGGAGTCTAACAGTAAGTTAGCTGCAGCAATGCAATGCAGCTGCAGAAATATGAGCCAATGCAAAAGCAGAACAAGCAGCTCCAAAAGCCATGGAACAAGCTCTAACACTCAGCAACCCTCACAAGCCTGGAAGAAACTTTGCTCTCTAAGCTCTTATGTATGCGCCTTCACTTCGCAGAAGCACAAACAAGTGTGAAAGGGATCATATATAAAACCAAAATAAACAAAACCCAAACAAACACAGGCCAGTACTGAAAGCCTAAGTGCTAATTTATTATCAGACACAATCTACTTTTGAGGTTATCCAAGCTGCCACTTGCCTGTCAAGCAAAAACAACATCTGCTTTAAGTTACCATTATACCATGCTATAGATACTGCAGGACAGGGAAATTATTGCAATTGTACTATAAAATATACTTCCCTTTTTTGTTCTACTCAAACTTTTAATTTTTCTTAAAGTTTACAGAAATTATTAGAATAAATTATAGAACTGTGATACCTATATAATGAAAAGAATTACCAACATGTTTTTTGTTTCTCTTTTGTGACACTCAAATAACAAAGATTGGAAAGATGGTAAGTAATACTTCAAAAGCATTTTTAGCTGATTGAAACAGAGCCATGATTCTAAACAACCTACAAGAGAACTAACGCAGGTAGTCTGAAGACTTTGTACTAAAACAAATGTCACTTTGCCAAGTGAGATGCACTTAGTCATTTCCTGATTTCTTTTTCCTTTATTTCACATACTTTAAAATGTGTTTTCCTGAAGAATTTGTTCCTTTCCTCCAGAGATTCCTTTGCAGTGACTCCATAATAGTCTACTAATGAGGGCACTGATATCACAATCTCTTGCCAGGTGAATCAGTTCAGATGCAAAATGTATCATGACTTCACTGCAGAAATCAGTGGGGAAGAAATACTTAATCACAGATGAATTACATGTTCAGTCATACATGCCTTCAAGCAAAAGGCATGGGGGAAGTAGGGTTGCTTATCAGCCAGGACTGTCCATCAAGAAACTAACAGTTGGATTCTAGGCTCTCCTCAGCTTAAGACATGTTCAAACTCACAGTTTCAAGGCAGACATCCCAACCACCAAACTGACAACTAAGACAATGACCTTCCTCTACCTCTTCTGAAGAATTAGGGCCCCAGGACCACAAGATTCGTGGAGAGATTACAGAAGATAGTAAGACAGTGAGAACATACCCCAGGAAAGGGAAAGCTGTCCTCACACCACAGATGTGTTCTGAAGAAATGCAGGAGGGCACACTAGCATGTTGCCTTGCATTCTTGGGCTTGCTTTTTTTATTCTTCAGCAGCAAACTTGCTGCCCTGATCCCCTCCAGTGCTGGGGCCAACCTGCCTCAGGAGGCACAGAGGCCTCCGTCAGTTTCCACACCTCAGAAATGCAGGTTCCCAAGGGGCTTAGCAAATAAGATGGTAGGGAAAACTCAAGGTCTCCAACAGACTTCTTTCCTTTAGTTCAGCAGCAGCTTACTCATGCTGCAGTACTTCCATGACACAAGTTAAGTCTTGTTTTTGTCCTATTCCTGTAAAAAATTTACTTTGGACCATTTTTTTCAGTACATTATTAATCAGCAGTGTCCAAGCCACCCATCTCTCCCATTAACAGAGTAACTGTGCTGTAATGGTCCTCCCACCAGCTATTATCTGAATGGAGTTTATCCAGAAAACATCCAAAACTACTTAATATTGACAACAATAACCTGGAAAATGGTCCTGCATGCAAGCCAGAGCATTTAAATGGACTTCAGGCACAACCTGCTTTCCATACACTGTTCTTACATCTTCAGCAAACACATAGCAGAGTCAATGTCATCTAATTACCTCTAAAATCATGGTAAACTGAACTGGCTTCTATACCTGAATAATTCAGCACTGAAGAGAGGTGATGGCACTCCAGTTTGAAATCAAGCCATGACAGCCTGGAACTGCTGAGATGCTCTGTGTATATTTACCTATTTAAGAACCTCAAGCTGTTGGCTACAATTTTAACTGTTCTGGTTGAGCACTTCACAGTCTTTTACAACTCTACTGATTTTAATTTTTTCTATTAAATATACTCATGAAAGAGATTTTAATCAGCTAGACACAGGACAGCAAGTAATTGCATAAAATGGGTTACATCCTTTGGTACATCTTACTGGACAATCCTGCTTTATACTGGAAAAGCTAATAGGAAAAGTCTCAAAAAAAATGAAGACTTCCTTATTCAACTGAAGCTTCAATTCTTCCGCTTATGAATCTTAATATGGATGTCTAAAGTTTGGCAAACTAAAACTGAACCAGAGCTAAAAAATTACCTGCAGTATCCAGCCTTGTATGCAGCAAAGTTCAACATGTATTAAGTTGTATTTTATTTTTTTATTGGCACGATGTATAGGCAAGCTGTTAAAACACTTAACGCTTGGTAAGATACCACACAACAATCCATTGAAAAAAAACCCCCCAAATTTTAAATTTTTTATGAAGGTCATGATTTTCTTGCTTCAGTGCTCATGAAAATGAAGTATTAATGTCATGCGCAGGAATGAAGCATACTGAAAACCCCAGAGCTGTGTCAAGACCTCTATATCAAGAGTTTCAGAAGCAGCAACCAGAGGTACCTCAGTAAAGACCATTCTTCCACACTGTGTGGCAGCTAAGCAGTGCAGAAAGGCATTTTAAATATTTGACCAACATCAACTGCTATTTGTGTTCACAAGCATGGATGAACCTGGATTCTCAAAAAACTTATCAGGAACATCACTATACTATGCACCTGAAGACACTGAAACACTGTCAAACAGAATTAAGTGTGTCTACTGGCAGAAAAAAAGCCCAAATCAAACAAATCACTAGACAGCAATGAATATGATGTATTCTTGGAGAGAGAATTTACAGTATAGATTGACAAGAATTTTCCATGTATCCCCCTACTGCATGAAACATATTCCCAAATTTAGTTAACACTGCTCTTCCGTGAATCTTAAATTAACTCACGAAACATGGATGGAAAAAATCAAGATCAACAATTGTTTAAAACGAAATACTAAGACTTTAGTTTCAAATAACAAACGCAACCATGGAAATGGTGGTCAAAAAGACAAAAAAAAAAAAAGAAGAAAGGAACTAATCTAGCTAAAATGTCAAAGATGCAGTCAATGTGCATCCACACAAACTCTTCCTACAGCTCCTGTTCTCAATGAAGAGGGCACGATAAGAAAAGAGGCACATCAGAGTGGAGTGGATACAGGATTAACGCTGCACGTCGGTTGTGGCAGGCAGCGCTTGCAGTAACACCAAGCACCACACCAGAACAAAGTGGTCTGCTGTCAATATCTGCTTCTTCACTTGATATGTTATGCCTTCCCAAAGGCACACCATCCTGTTCTGAAGGCATCTACAGTGCTTCCCTCAGTGATTCCTCTGGCCGCCTATTTGCTGCTAAAAGCACAAGAGTTGGTTGGGATATTATGTTCATAGCAAAATTGCCTTCCCAATGCTCCTAAGGAACGCTCTTTCTTTCTACCTTTCAACATGAGACACTGAAGGTGCTAGAACACCTTCACCTATGGACTTTGATCATTATTCAAGTTTTCACAATTAATATACTTTTATCAACTCATCACTACCCAGATAATATGGAAGCTTCATTCAAATTAGAGTATAAAGCTGTCTTTTGTGGCAGAGCTCCACGGCACAGACACAGACACGATGAGGCACTTCAAGGCCAGGCTGCCCAGGGCTGTGAGCAACCTGGGCTAGTGAAAGGTTCTCTGCCCATGGCAGGAGGGCTGGAAGTAGGTGATCTTCAAGGTCCCTTCCAAACCACACCAGTCTATGATTCTGTGATCAGAGGGCACACGTTATACCTGATCAGTGGCTGAACAGGCACTACTTACAGATTTGAGCCTTAGCTCAGCTTGAAGAGCAGAACAGAACAATTGCTGTATTCTCTTGGACACGGGTGAATTGCTAGAGAAGAAGAGGCAGGGACAGTCTGCTGTATAATCCCTCACAATCCAGTAGAAGCATTAGTTCAGGGGGAAAAAAAAGAAATGTGGGAACATATGGACCTTAGAGTTATTTCCTAAAGCAACAACACCATCAGCATCTTCCCAGATCTCCTCATCCCACCCCTCAGATTCTTTTATGCCCCCAAAATGCTATAGAGTGTTTTCTGCTTGCTCCAGTGTCTTTAATTGTCCTTTGTAATGGCTTCAACTTCAACAGTTCCTTGCAAAACCTTTCTGGCCCAACAACTGGGCAAGAAAACATATTCTCTGGATAATCTTGAACTATCTGCCTGCTGATGGACCGGCACGCCAGCCAGTGGCAACAGGAAAATTGTCTCTGACTTCCACTCCCTACGAGAATGGATAGGTGCCTGGTGAGGACACATGAAAATCATTTTCACAACATGTCTGGGCTCATTACCTTTGATGCCTCTACTCTCCTGTCAGAGTTACTAAGCAGAATATAATTTGCTTAGACACATATGAACAATAAAAAAGCCTCAGGAAACATGTAAAATAATTTCCAGGAGAGAAACAAAGGACTTAAAGGAAATTCCTTGCTCCTAGCATTGAAATTACATTCATAAACTTTACAGGCTTCCTTTCCAAAGGAGTAATGTATTTTTGCTGTTTCACAAGTTTGGAGAGTAATTAGAAATTTACCATGAATAAAAATTTTATCTTGATTTACTCTCTTTACCTGCAGTTAGATCTTTCTCTTCTACACCCAACTGCTCCTCCTTGTTATTGGCACATAGGTGACATACATTATAAGCACATAAAATATTTATATCCTTTACATGTTTTATTTGTATGCAATATTTCTTTTCCTTTTACAAAAAGAGCAGAACTGAAGGATGAATATTGTATTTATCTTAGAAAATCTGACTAACCTTTTCCTCCAGTGTTTTGTTTGTGGAAAAAAATATTGTGAAATTACACCATGTGAAATACATGGAATGCTATTCTTTTTCTTTGAGAGATATATTTCATACCAGTCACTGCAGTTTTCCATCTCTGGAGAAACTTGTACAGATATTGCAGTTTACCAACATCATTATGAAAGGACAAAATTGGCAGAACAGAGGTAAAGGCTATGAAGATATGGAAGTCACTGTTAATAATTGTTCACCTATGAGCTACCATTGCTATTGGCTCAGGACATATCCTCTTTTAGGATTTAATGGCCAGTATTATTTACAATAGTAACATGTACTAATTATTTTTATTCAAAACATTAGTATTTAAGTGGCTAAATGGGTTTTTACTCTTGCATGTAACACCGTGATTTTAGCCAGAAGTCTCATAAATTGAATTGCCAGAAGAAAGCTGAGCATAGTGTTAGCCTAAGAAATATTTCTGAGCATTCACTATTCAAAAAAACAAGCACATGTGTTGTGATAATGCTGAGAGGTTTTGTGCTTGGAAATGAGCTGTTGAACGGACAACACTTTGTACCTTCGTTAACATGATAGTCTCCTAAATCTTACTGCTTTTGCAAAGATAATGACAACAGACCTGTCTGCTCCAGGAAGAAAAAACATTTAGAAAACGATGCAAGTTTATCACAGAAGCCTCAGAACTGAATCTTGAAAGTATGTTAATAACAGCAATGAATGGTACAAATCACTACACTCTAAAATCAAAGCTTCCCCAAATTTAGCAAAGAGTAATTACTACAGGAATTAAAGACATTGCTCCATGTGTTGGCCAGTAAAATATATGGAAAGTTCACTGCTCCTTGCACTGGAATTTCAGAAGCTCAGTTCAAATAAAATATTTCCAAGCTGCTCTGCAGCCTTAAAACACATTGATACAATGGTTCAGTATATTAAGACATAAGACTGATCAAAATCAAACTGGAAGGAGAATTTCTTTCCATTTCCAATTCACTAACCCTACCTTCACTAAAGTATGCATTTATCAGTCCATCAGCCTGTTAGTCACCAAAACAGCATAAGCAACATATTTGGCACTACATAGAAACACACAGTGCTAAACTTTAAATAAGAATTCAGACCCAGCTATTAAAATTTTGTCTCACTAAACCATGAGGAGTTCACACCCCTAAAATTAGCAAATTACACTGGATGAAATAAGAGAGAAAAATTTCCTCTTAAAAATAGAAATTAAGGCTTCTTGCAATGTGCAAGGGATATAAATAAAGTGAATTTAATTCTATGTGACTGCACTGGTTTTGGCTGGGGTAGAGTTAATTTTCTTCACAGTGGCTGGTTATGGGGCTGTGCTTTGGATTTGTGCTGAACACGGGCTTGATAATATAGAGATGTTTTTGTTATTGCTGAGCAGGGCTTACACAGAGCCAAGGCCTTTTCTGCTTTTTGTACTGGCAACAAGGCTGGGGTTGCAAGAGAAGTTGGAAGGAGACACAGCAAGGACAGCTGTCCCCAACTGACCACAGGGATATTCCATACCACATGGCATCATAGTCACTATATAAAGTGGGGGGAAGAAGGAGGAAGAAGGGAAACATTCAGAGTGATGGCATTTGTCTTCCCAAGTAACTGGTGAGGCTCTGCTCTCCTGAAGATGGCTGAACACCTGTCTGTCAGATGGAAGCAGTGAATTGCTTGTTTTGAGTTGCTTGTTTTGCTTTCGTTATTGAACTGTCCTTATCTCAACCCACGAGTTTTCCAGCTTTTACCCTTCCAATTCTCTCCTCAGTCTCACTGGTGGGGGAATGGGCAAGTGGCTGCCTGGGGCTCGGTGGCTGCCTGAGGTTAAACCATGACAGAGACATTTTAAAGCCATCTTATCAGTGAGTCTACAAAATAATCATATGCCTTTCTTTTCCTAAAATCAGACATCCTTGCAGTAACAATAAGCTAAATTTAAGATTCCTTTCCTTCTTTCCAAGTCACATATTGGTATTTTTTCACCTTTCTTCCTTTATATAAAAAAAGCAATGGGAAAGGAAAGGTAACATCCTGTACTGCCAGATTTCTGAACAACAAGAAACCAATGATATTCTGCATAATGGCAAAGCTGGCAAAAAGACAGTGTTGGTTTTTCTTAAGTTTTCCTAAAACAATTATGCATAATTGAAATGAAGAATCAGTAATATCAAGAATGCACTGTGTAAGAGGGAGAGCCAGAAAATTCTTTTGCTTTTCTGACTAATAAAAAGAACTTTAAGTCCCACTCAAGAGTAATTTGGCACAGATGTCTAGATATTCAGTACGTACATGTAGTTCTATAATGCATGGAAAATAGCAAAACTTGCGTCTTTTATGCAGTGTTTGCAGCAGTGCCACAGCTATTTAGACTAGATTTAGTCTTGCCCAGCTTCAGGTATGCAGCTTTATGTGATGTAGTCTGAGCTTCTTCAAAATCAACAGAGATTAGACAGATCCCTGCAAGTGCTTTCCCAGTCTCGACTACAAAGGGTGCACAACAGCCTTAAGAGAAAATGCCCAATTTCAAACAGTTACACAAGACTTACACAGTTTGAGGGGAAGAAGAACCTGTGGCAGATAGTATTAAAAGCTGCCTGATGTAGAAAGCGGGAACATGCATCCACTGTATATTTTTAGAAGCCCAAAAAATAGTAAGAGGTGGTTTTTCCTTGAAGTATCCACTTGGATGGCTAATGATTCCGCAATATGTATCCTTCACAGTATTTATCCCCTCCCCTGTGCATGCTGGGAGAAACCACATTCTCTTCAGAGGCATTAAATGACTCCCACCATTACACAAGGGCTGAGAGCTGTCACAGTAGCCTGAACCCATGTCATCAGAGCCTTAGGCTGTCGTTGTCACTACTGCTCTAGACTTCATCTCAAAATATAGATTCTCTTCAAGGAAATCACTGAACTTCAGCCTTCTCTGACATTAAGTGCCACACCGCATAATGGCACAGTACACACAAAGATTATTCTAGCTGACTCTCTCAAGTCCAAGCAAGAATAACTCAAACAAGGCCTGGGCTATTTGTTTCAAAGCACCACAAGTGGGTGTATCTTCATTGCAAGAGAAATTCTTCAAAATTAAAGAGCAGTTTGCACGTAGGCTACAGGGTAATATATATAGTCACTAAAAACCAAGAAATCCCACCAAAAATATGCATGAAAAGTGGCAATATAGGTCAAAACATCTTTTGAAAGAACAATTTGTAAGCTCCTGCACTCAAAGCCCAGCTTCCCAATCCCCCCAAAATATCATAGCTTCTGGCATCAACAAACACAAACCAAAGCTTGACACCAAGTTTTATGAATGTCACCAGACATTCCACTCTATCACTTTCAGATCGAGCTTTATTAGGTCATAGGTCCTGTCTCACTCATCCCCCTGAACTCAGCTGCTATTCGGGACCTTCCAGTTACTTGGTGAAAAAGGAGAAATAGAGTTCCTTGGAGGCAGGGAAAAAAAGCTCATAAAAACTATGGGTGCACATTAAATTTATGCTGCAAGACACAATGATGTCCCTCAAGTAGAAATGCATTGAAACCAGTTTTTTAAGTATCAGCAACAGAAGATTTGCTCAATAGGATCTCTCTTTGCACTAGAGAGAGGATACCATAGGAGTTAAGACCGGAAAGACACGAAGGAATAACGTGACAATGGCACACTTCCTTTTATGAGTAGCAATAAGCATCTGGCTCTTACAGCAGTAATGCTCCTTGGTGCTTCCCAAGATAAATTACTCATAACCACATCCATACAGTTTATGGGAACAAAACATGCAAGAGCCAACAAGGACAGTCTCAGAATTTCTTCATATAACTATTGGCAACCAGAGGAGAAGCTCTCACTGATCGTCAAACTTTTCATTGTCTTCACTATTACCCTTTTCTTAAATCTTCCTCAGGTCTTGTTTATAAATGCTTTTACTCTCTCTCTCATCCCCAGCCTTCCCACGCCTCTGGTACCAAAGCCCGCTAAATCCAAACCACTTCCATGTGACAGAAGGAGCATAACTCGTGTACAGATCATAGGCCCTCACCAGAACCAGCAACACCTGCTTGTGATGATGCTGTGTATCAGAAGGGCCTCAATTACCCAATGCACCAGTTCACATGTGATGAAAGGGTTCCACTGCAGAGACCTGCACAAAAAGCTGACCACAACATGGGAGTATGGCAAACTCACCATAAACCTTCTGTGGACCCATTTTAGCAGACCAGAAGCCTGGCAGCTTGAATCAGTCTGCTGATATTTACTGTCTTTAAAAAAGTAGGCTTTAAAAAAGACTACTAAGAATATCCCTTAAACTCTTATTTTAGGAGAAGGCTGTAATTCTTCCTTTGTTCATCAAGGTGAAACTTTGCAATATGCTCCAAAAAAGGACTGGATACAGGTGACGAGATGTAGCCAGATTTCCTCCTTAAGGTATGGCAGGACAGGGGAATAAACAAAGATAGCTTCTTTCCCTGGGCATGGATGGGAGAAGAAAGAAATTACAAACCTGATAAAGTGAAGAGATATTTTGCTCTTCTGACAAAACCTATCAGGGACAACCATGACAAAGCATCATGTTACTCTTGCCAAAACCTCTGCTAAAACAAAGACTCCTAACATAGTAATAGCCACACAATCGCGTATTATGCACATGCATCAGTAGCTGGAGTAATACCAAATACTGAAATATTTTATTTTCAAGTCATCTGTGCGGACTAAAGAAGGGAAAAAACTACACCTGGCCTTTGGAGGAGACTCTGTTCTGGGCAGTGACTTCATTTTAGGCTGAGTACATGAAGTCCCATCTCTATTCCTCCCTTCATCCCATTGCCCTGCTATCTTCTCCATTCCTTGCTATTGCCCTGAACATGCTCAAAAGCTGCTGAGAGCTGCCCAATCACACCCACACTTCCCCTGCCTGTCAGCCCCGGCACAGGCAGGGAGCTTGGCACTGGGCAAGGTGCAGTATCCGTAAGCACAGCAGGAGCACAGGGAGGGTGAAGGAGCCCCAGGCTAGGTGCTGCTAATGGACTTGGTACAGGACAGCTCTGAGCAGCTTCGGAAATGCTGTCACAGGGGGAAGGCAGCACCCTGCAGTGCTGCAGACTGGAGAAGCAGCTGTGAATGAGTGAACAGTCAAGCCATCTTTTGGTCTTTCTTCCTGACACCTGACCTAGGCAACTCTTACTAACAAGACCCGTAATTTAATTTTTCTAACACTAAATGTCTCTTTCAGACTAGTACTGGGTTTGACCCCACCAGGTTCCAAAGCTTTCACCTGTCCTTGAAACCTTCAACCAAAGCTTCTTGGCTTCAATAATCCAAAACATAGTCAAAGGCCACTGGAGTCCCATAGCCAGCTCTCGTTTCATAGACATTAATTTCCTAGGAAGTGAGGGTGAAGCAGTGAATCTTAGCAAGTCCTCGGCACACTTACAGTACAGTACACTAAGCTGTACTGCCCTGAATTAGAAAAATATTAAGAGTCAGTTGTAATTGGTCTGTCAGTTTGATCTTTGTTCATCACTCACCTGTACAGACATGCTGGTATAAAGCAGCACATTTTCTGCATATTTATATCATTTTGCATTTGAACAATGAGCACTAGCTGAATTCTAATTTCTGCATTACATGTACTGGAATAATTTGGAATAAAGGGCGTGAATGCTGAAAAACCAGAGAAACTTGCTACGTCAACTTACCCTAACAAGGTTTCTCTTCCTGTAACAGTAATTCTTGTAGTCTAGCACTTAAAGCCCACTAAGAAATTTCCTTATATTTAAAAACTAATAATCCACAGACCCCAAGACTCTGACTCCTCACATTTCCTGTAAGCTGCATTACTTGCTTTTTAGATGGCAGTAGGTAATATCAAGTTTGGTTTGTTTATTTAAGAATGGAAGACTTATACTTCCACTAGCTCTACTTAATGCTTTCTCTAACCTTATAAATCAACACCTCTTGTATACATAAACTGACTCCAGAGCATTGCAGTCTTCCCTATCTGTAAAACACCGACTTTCATCATAATGCTTCACCTTCAATTGAAAAGGCTTGCTTTAAAAAGGAGGAGCAAGACAATTAAAAACATCTTATTTAGTGCTTGAGAAGCCAACCATGTCATAGCCTTTTTGAAAGCCATACTTCTATTAACTTTAACCAAAAAAAAAAAAAAAAAGTCACATGACATAGCTAATTAGAGTGTTTAATTGCTGCAGTCCTTAGATGCACACACAGTGGGCTGCTCTTTTTATCACAATCTTTGCCAGGAAACTAAACAGGTTTCCATAAAATTTTAGCCAAACCCACTACAAGAGCATTTATTTACAAAGCAAAAACAAAGTTAAAAACCCACCTACACATCCTTGTTTAAGCTAAAGGAGACTGTAATATGAACTGGAAGCAGCATCTCCCATCCTGTAAAGAACACTTAAAATACAGAGAATTTTCCCTCAGTCTGTTCTAATTCATCTCAGATTGGTTCCATAGGCCCCTGATGTTACTCAAAAGTTTCCAATTAATTCAGCACTACCTGAATCACATTTTCATTTTAACTCAACAGCACAGTGTAAATTCCTCGCATCCCCAGCATAACTTCTTCATCCAGAGCTGCTGAAACAAGTATTTACAAAGGAAGGCAACTGTTACCTAAACTGTACACAAATAGGAAAAGCCAAGGAAAAGATGCCCACTACAGTAAAGGTTAACTGAGAATTATCAAGAATTGATACTAAATACTTTATATCAAAGGTCCATTGAAATACACAATGTCCAACACAGAGGTAAGAAAATATTAGTACCAGTGGTTTCAAAAACTTCGGCCCTCTGGAATTTTATCCAGTTGCAGCCCCTAGACAGAACAATAATGAAGTGAGCAAGTTCTCCATAGTAACCTTTTCTGTAATTTTTTTGAAAACAAAAAGCTTCACTTCAGCTTTCTACAGTAACAGCATCACAGTTCACAATTTGTAGGTATTCTTTATACCTCATCTGGTAGAGACATCCCTTCACCGTCCTCCTTGTCCCTAAATTAAAGCTTAGATTATGTATGCTGATATAAAAAATGCTTTAGAGGAGTTCTCACTTGCTGAGTGTCTGGTAAGGTTCAAGACATTCCAGTACGTACTTGGTCCCGTATGTGAAGGCTTTAGATCACAGGCTTTAGGTTTATTTTTGGCTTTGCATATTAATCCTCCCCCTTTCAGACTAAGGGAAGAACAAAAAATTTTCAGTAGTAAATACTGCAATGCTCTTTTGTAAAGTTTCTCCACCTGGATACATAAGTGAAAAGGAGAATTATGTTCCACCATTCCCCAGCACTACATAGAAATTCATCTCCCACACAAGTCTTTCCCAAAACCATACTTACTGTGGGGGTGAAGAAGAAAGCTGCACACATGTTCATGTTCCCCAAAGAACTAAAATGGGACAATGTGCAGCGGGAATCTTTTTAGCTTGGACAATATTAGATGTCAAATCCACCAAAACCTTGAAGGCTCAGCTGCTGTGCAGACCTTGCACCAGGTGGGGCCTAGTGCAAGCCTTACCTATGGAGATGATGACAGTAGGCAAGCCAGGGATCTAGAGCTCTTTACATCTCCCAGCACCACTGCTGGCAACCTGACAGAAGAACAATTACACGTGCTTCAAAAGGAAAGCAAATCAGAAGGTTGGCAATTTTCCCCCAGTGTCTTTTTTCTCTACATATATACCGAACATTTAAGAATTGCCCAGTCCTATAAGCAATACCATCCACTGCAATGAGGATGGATCAACAGCACAGCAAAGGAAAGACGACTCTACAGTCTTCAGAGAAATGAATTTTCCTGGTGGAAACCAAAAATTATGAAAAGTCTAAGTATAAAGATTCCAAAC
Source organism: Dryoscopus gambensis (assembly GCA_013389985.1). Lineage (NCBI taxonomy): Eukaryota > Metazoa > Chordata > Aves > Passeriformes > Malaconotidae > Dryoscopus > Dryoscopus gambensis. Next base: position 167,299 of record WEIT01023381.1, on the reverse strand, counting down.
TTAAAATCAGTTTAAATCTTAAAACAAAGATGCATTTTTATTGTTTAAAACTCTCTTCTTGGGTTAGGGAAAAGATGAATTGGGTGAGAACACAACCTTTATAACTTACAAATCTATCAGAGAGGTTCACCTTGCAGGATCAGGGGAGCATAGCAATGCTATACTAAGCTGTACAGAAACAACTTCTCCTTTTCTTTCATGTGATCTAATATTGTCCTTTAGATTTTAAGTGTATTTAATCCCAAAACTCAAAAAAAAAAAAAAAAAGAATATATATATATATACCAACTTTGGAAACTTCCTCATATTCCTTTCTGGCACTAGGGAATAAAAACGTAGTAAGTTTTTTAAACAGTTCTAAACCGACAAAATAATCAAAACATGTTTACTATTTAAATTAACAAACCAGGCTTTTCTTCAGTTCTAACAAACTAATCAGTCTTTTGGGGTTCATATTATAATTATGGCTTCTCTCTCTTATTTCCAGTACCCCTGCATCATGCAGGCTACCCTGTGACAGGTTTCACACATTTCTAATTACACTGTGGATTTAAAGCCAAAGCTTGGAGGTCCTACCAAAATTCTGTCTCATCAAATTATTTTTGTCTTATGTCCAAACCTGAGGGAACTGTGGGGAAAAGTGTGCATAAAGTCTTTGAGCACAAAATATTGAGAGGTTTGGTTACAGTCACAAAAGCCCAAAACAGGCACGTCTTCTACAGTGATCTTTGTATTTAAAAGAACACCAGGAGATTAAATCTCCATGCCTCCTGTAACTGTGGGTGGAGTGGGTTTTTGTTTTGGTTAGAATGGTGGGGTTTTGTTGTTTGATTTGTTTGCTTTGGTGGGGTACTCTGTTTGGGGTTTTTATTTGTTTGTTTTTAATCCTTTTAGGTTCCTTTATGTCATTTCCTCTAAACCTACTAAAGATTTTAAGAAATAAAGGGAATTCAAGGACAGATGATGAAAGTGATTAGAGGCTTAGAAAGACACATATGAGGGGGATTATTAAAGTCTGCCTTGCTTATAGACAAGATGAATGTCTCTCTCATAAGAGAGACATGGAAAATGAGAAGAGACATTCCACAGAATGGTTTTTCATCAGTAGGAAGAAAGTGAATTTCTGTTTTGGTTTTTTTAGTGTAAGCCTTTTATGTGTGTGATCACGTAAGAATTAAATCATCCAAAAAACCACTGATTCTGCTGCTAGTCTCACTAAGGCTGGAAAAAAAGAAGATTGAAGTTTCTCTATTCATTAATAAATAAACCTTACCTGTTCCAGGTAAGGTTATTGTGTTTGTTTGTTTTAAATAAAGGAAGGATTCTTACAATTCTAAGTATGTTTTCCACTAATGAAGAGAAAGTTCTGAATAGGCTCCAAAGTGCAAGAAATCAGTTGGGACTTCCTGTGTCTCTCTCTAATGCATCTGGTACTTGATAAAAGCAAGGAGACTTCTACATTGACTTCTGATGGGATGCAGTAAAGGAATTCATGTGTTTTAGTTGTACTGGAAAAGGATTTTTCTCCTCCAAAGCCTTTATAGTCCTGATGAAATGCAGAGGATTCTTGTTCAGTAATGGGTAAGAGATCAAGAGTGAAGAGCAATGTCCTGATCAGCAGATTAAACAAAAAACAAAAAACAAAACAAAACAAAACAAACAAACAAAAAGATGGCTTTAATAGACCCTTATAGAACCTTGAAAGGCAGGCCTGACACAGTGCTCTTGAAGCATAAGTCAACACAGTGAGGCACAGGTTAGCACAGGCAGGCTAGTCTGAGCATCAGGAATGTTAACTACTGCAATTGCATAGACCTCTGCATGGACTCACTGATCAAGAAATAGAACTTAGCCAGAATCTGAACATTCTAGTCTCCCACAATGCTTACTGCAAAATCAAGTCCCTTAAGAAAGCACTATGACATTTTTTAACCTATCACGCAAGCTACATTCCAGCAATAGTACTTTGCTCATGACAACTGAAAATGCAACCCCTGTTCTCAAATCTTGTCCTACCTCATATCTTAGGCCCTGATTTTGAATGTTTTTCAAAGATTTGTGTTTGTATTTGAAGTGTTGCAGGAATTAGGTAGTAGCAGATGTTAAGCACAGTGAAGCTGCAGCAGCTGGTATTTGCAGAGAGGACCAGAAACATTTTGCATGGCTGTATTGTCCACGGATTCCACCTGTGCCACCAGAGTGAGCTGCAGTAATCCAGATTACAGTGACCAGATACTATTGGCAAGGAGGGGCAGGAAAGGTCTCCTGGAAGGGCACCCTTCTTCGATCTGGAGATGGATGATCTTCCAGAACTAAGGCAACCACATGGCTATAAATCTATACCCACCACATAAAAGCAGAACTGTAAGGCACTAATTGCATTACACTTCAAGTAATAGTGGTTTTATGCCCCACTCAGTACTGCCACGCACAGCATAGCTGGATTCTTTTGTGATTCGTCCAAGAGAACATCCAAGGCAGAGAACATCCAAGGAAGAGAACATCCAAGGAAGAGAGAACAGCCTCTCCCTCAAAATATTTGGCCTTCCGCAGCAGCAGTGACTCTCCTAAGTTAAGAATGACCCAGCTGCACTTCAATAAAGTATTTTCACTCTTTCAGCCACTGGGAACTTTGCACAAATGTGACATATGGAGAGTTATTAGCAGAACCCACGATATCTTATACTTCAAATGACCTCAAAGAAGAAGTTATTGAACAGACCTGTTGCTATATACTGAAAAAGCTTTTCGGCTGCAGCAAAAATGTTTAAATCTGTTTCCCCTCAGACTCCACCATTTACAAACTCCAAAGGCTATGTTCACAGTAAATTGTTCTAGCACTTCTGCAAACTGAATTTAATGATGCCTTCCTACAGTATATACAACAGCAATTTTGGAACTGTTGTTTTACCTGTCCAGAGAAAAGGTGTCACTCTCATAAGAAAAATCCTTAGCTGGGCTTGAAAGACACATGCAGTAACCTATAGGCTGGAGAATTCCTTTAAAACCCACCCGCCTAAAAACTGGACTCAGTAGCCTATGTTATACAGACTAGGAGATCCAGCCTCTTCTTTGACACCTCTCTTTTCCCCAGATCCTACTTACAACATTATCCTGCTAACAAATCCAGCTCCAAGGCGTTCTTCACACAGCAAGTCTCCCTAGTCTGCTCAGGCTCTTGAGAACGCCCCCACCAGCTCTGTATTGTTGTGTTTATGCCCTGCATTGTTCTTGTCCATCCATGTTTGGGAATGGCAGCTTTAACTTCAGCTGCTCTGACGATTTTTATTCAGTCTCTACACAAAAAACACATTCTACTTTCTTGCCTTTCTCAACATAATACCGCCAGTTCTTGATGCTCCAGTGAGTGACCATTTCTACCCCCATGGTTAAGGCAGTAAGAGAAATGTTGAAGTTATCCAGGCAATTTGCCCAGGAAAAATTCCAATTTGTCTGGACTAAGCACAAATAGATTTAATATAAGGTCTTACCATCATCTGGAACATACAACATGCTGCTACCATCCCTAGCAATTATATTACAAGTTCTGTGATATCTGACACAACTTGTAAAGCCCTGGAGCATCACAATTACATACAAGTCTAAACTTGTATAGAGTTATATTTCCAGTTCTCATGGTCACAGGAAGGGAAGAAGACACTAATTCTGATTAAAAGAAATCCAATATCAGACAGAAGACCAATACTTTTATAAAATTGCCTTAAACATGAGACTTTTAAAAAAATTTCAATACACAAGTACAATAAGCAACACAGCATGAGCCACGATGCTTTACGCATTTAAGCAAATCAACTAGACTAGTAGGAGTAGAGTTTAGCTCTTAAATATGCCAAAAATTATGAAGACACGGAACTTTTCTCCATGGCCACACTTAGTTAGGTAGTACACTATTCTTACAGCAAGATCAATGAAGGAAAAACTAATCAGTTCAACTTTCAACAGAGAAGAACAAAGGAAATGCCTAACATTTTTGACTTTGATATGACTAGCATGTGCATCCACCTTACAGTGTGAAGAGTATTGTAGACTCCAGTAGTACCACTACAGTGTATAGGGTTACCTGTTTATAAAACATTTCATTATTCTGAAGCAATCTGAATCACATCATCTCCTTTTCATCACTGTCAATTAATGGGCTGGAGGGATGGAAAATACTGCTAATGCGCAGTACAGGAACATAAAACCACCAAAACCCAAAACCTTTACCCCAGTCACCCCCTAGAAAAGATCTTCCCTCACGAATAGTTGATCCTTACACTTCGAATCATAAAACTCATTTGTTGTCAGATGCAAGATCTCAGCAAAGAAAAGAAAGAATTTCTGCCAATATCCCAAGTCAGCCAGAGCAACCTCTTTTTCCTTTCCTGCAGTGCCTGGGAAGAAAGGGACACTTTTTTACATGTCTGAGCTGAGCATTCAGGTAAGAATTTTAAACTAGAAAGCCAAGTGCCTTCATCAACAAAACACTTACCATAAAAGCCACTAAATACATGAAAGGATCACAAGCTTTGCCTATACATGTTTATGTTTATATATATCATATGAACAAAACATAAAGGAAGATGAACTTGCCAGGAGACTATAAGAAAAACCATTCCATAAAGCCATACATCATGGATATACAGTATAGTCTTACTTTATCCCTAGAACACGCAGGTGCATTTTTTCTGTCACGTTCCATTCCCGCCACAGCCCTCTTTTAACTTCATAAAAGGAACCATAATAACTCTCTGCTGCCAGATACAATCACCTGCTCCAGAGTTTATTAAACAAACCTTGAGAAACAAAACCAAACCCTAGTATTCACTGCTGTGATCGAGACACAGAGTCACGGCATTAAATCATCAGTGCTGTTGACTCTGGTGAGTAAGTTCTCTATTACACTTGTATCCCTCTAGTTTCGATTGAGGATATACCTCGAACACTGGTTTCTATTAAGTCAATATCCAGTTTCATTTCATTTTCCTAATTTCATTTCATACCAAAAAGCGTTCAGAGTATGAATATGAAAGAATCACGTAGGAGAAAACCTTCCCTTTAGACCGTCAGCCTAGCAAACGTGCAGAGCCCACGGGGAACGCGCTGCAGGTTGGCGGCTGCCTCTCAGAGCTCGGCACCCAAACCCCCCGGGCAGCCCCAGCACCGCCGCCTCCCCGGCCTTACCCTCGTCTTGCGGCGCCGGTGCCGCTCCGGGTCCGAGTACGTCCTGTCCACGGCGAGCGCCGTGTCGCTGCCCGGCATGCTTGGGCTGCGCTTGTGCTGCTGCNCGGCCGCTCCGCTGCTCCCCAGCCGCACACCCGGGTCAGCCCCTCGGCGCTCCGGGCCCCGCCGCACGGGGCCAGCCGGCCGGGGCTGCGGTGTCCCCCTCCTTTGAAAAAGGAAGGACGCCCGAGACGGGAGGAAGGTGGGAGAGAGCTTAGCCAGAGGGACTGGGCCAGAAGTCCCTTCGTTTGTTTAATTTTCAAGGCCGTCGTGCCCGCGGGGACAGCAGGAGCTGGGACACGATGATCTCCCAGAGGTATGGCTGGACGGAGGGATGACAGTTCCTCCTGCTGACAGCCGCTGGTTTGGGTCCGATCCAGCTCTTGGAGGGAGTTACCATCAAGCAATCTCGACTTCCTTTAAAACAAACCTAGACCCTGTGGCTACAGTAAATCCTCACAAAACACAGCAAATCCTAAAGGTTCAGAAGTCCAAAGGGGAAAGAAAGGAAGAAACCAGAAGTATTGTGTTGTCAGTTTTTGGCAGACTCACTTGTAATGTTTTGACTTCGGTAGCCTAAGGTACCCTGGACACAACTGAGCACTGCTGCTTGGAAGCCCTTGATACCTGGAGGTTTTCACAATAAAATGGTACAAACATTCTGTCAAACTAACTAAATAATCAGGGCTTGCATTTTCCAAAGTGGTCAGTGGAGCACAGCAACCAGTTCAGCCCCCTTTTCTGCACATTAAACAAGTGAGACAAATCCTTCAATGTCCTGGCACAGTATTCAAATGATACTTCTGAATGCTCAAGGAAAACTTGTTTTCCAGAGCATGAGTACGCCGATGTACTTAAATTCCTAAGAGTTGAGTGGAGTTTCTAACTGATTTTCACATTTATCTTCAGACTTTCTATGCTGAGGAATGCATTTAAGTGACACTTGACACATTTTAACCCATGGAAAAGTGTAAGTAAAATACTCCTTTACAATCACTAAGTTGTAGAGGAAATGTACTTCTTTTCCTTTCTGGAATAAACAGAATAGTTGAGTTACCACCTCTAATTATTACACACATAAATCTGGACTTCCTTCAGGCCAACTCCCTTGCAAGAGTAGCAGGACTTCACCTTTTAGGTACTGTTGTTATCATGCTCATGCATGAGTCACACTGCTTTTTTCTCTAGTTGGAGACAGCAACAGTCCCAAGGCGTGTGGGTATATAAACGTACATAAATATCAACACAGCTAACTATCCTAGGAGGAGCTTGCAGCTTTAAAAAATATTTCCCTGACACTATTTGGTTTTTGTATTGGAATCGTACGTTCCAAGATAACAGTACTATCAGAGGTTAATTATCTGACAAGAGGGCCTCCTTGGTGTTTTCAAGTAATGAGGTCTTCATGAATGAAAGACCTGGAACTCTAAAATAAAAAGAAATACTAGACCTTACCTTCCTGGCAGGTGTTTCTTCTTCAACTCTAACACCAGTTTTAACAAAGTTATCCCAAAGTAAATGATGAGTGGGTTTACCACAGGAAGCATTATTTTCCTAATGCAGTATTCAAAGTAACCAAACTAACACTGGAGACTGCACACGGGGGGTGACTTGCCACCCTTCCTATACTTCTTATGAAGCTGAATGAGTTAGCTGAAGTTAAAAGGCTTCCGGGGGAAAAAACCCCCAGAAATGGAAACTGTGTTTTTTCAGTCCTTCAGCTCAGACATGAACATTTACCAGAGGTGAGGAACGCTGGAGGTAAAGGTGAGTAAAAAATTAAATGGGCAAATTTTGTGGGGCTTGGGGTTTTCACTGAAGTAATAATTGCACATTTCCAAACAGGAATGCGTGGTTTCTAGCACCTAGGATGAAACATCCTTATTTCCTCAGAAACTTTCAGGGTTTTTTTAAAGACTTGCCAGGTGTAGTTGATCAAAGCATAGAAAGGGTAAGCAGTTGGAATAGGGACACATAAAACACTGCAACTGCTTGATGTTTTAGTAATGGAAGGCTTATTTTGAATCATAATTTACTCAAAAGTTTAGGAGTTTTATTTAAATATCAGCCTAATTTAAATAGTACCAGCAGACTAGCCACAAAATGGCAAAGCTTCTCTTCAAGAAAAAAAGAGGCAGGAACATGCAATATATATTTAGGGGTAGTACTAACATACATACTACTGTACTTACAAAGCAAGCTCTGTCCTAATGTAGCCTCTAAGAGGAGAACATAATACAGCTGGTCTCGCAAGACCCCAGTGTTGCATTAGTCACACCTTCCAACCAAGCCTGTGGATCTGTTGCTTGGGCACTGCTCTCAGGGGCGCATACCAGGAACAACAGCTCCCGGCTCCAGCACCAGCAGCGAAAGCCCCGGCACCGGGCAGTTCCTGGAGTAGCTGTGACCACAGGACAGCAGGCCAGTCCATTAGGAACAACTGCTGCACACAGCAGCAAGTTATAGTGGAGTAGAAATAGCTGCTTGGGTGGAGGCACCCGTCCCACAGGTCAGGAGAGTCCTTCCACACAAGCTGAATTAGGAGCTGTCATTTTGACAGCCTCTGCAGGTGCCACATCTCAAGAAATGGTTCTTTTAATCTGTTGGAGTTAAATCATCTGCATCTTCAGAATTTATGTCAAACTGTGGTGCAATGCAATTCCCTGACCAAAAGCTACTCTTTTCCCCCTTTATCTTTCCTTCTCACACGTGCCACTAGGTCCTTCCTGGGCTGGAGCAGGAGCATGTTCTTATCCTACGGCACATTTGCAGAATGCATTTCATTTGGCTTGGCTGAACAAAGACCACCTGCCCTCCTCTTGCACACACAGCTGGTTTGTACAGCTCTCCTTCCCCACTCCAAAACAGAGATGTGACACCCTGAATGTGGCAGAATACTGCACAGCACAGTACTACTGAGAGCTCCACCAAGCACTTCTCTCACAGTTATTTTCAAAAGCCCACAGAGTTTAAACAAATGTTCTTCCCACACACTGCACCTGCTCTCAACTGAACCTTCACTCCACTAAAGCTCCACATACTGGCAGGAGCATGAGGCTGGACTCACAGTGACATAGATAGAAATGGTAGGCCATAGATTTATTCTCTCATACTTTGTTCCTCTCAGAAAGTATTAAAAAAAATAATTTATATGGCTTAAATTAATGACAAAATGTTAAATCATTCCAGCCATCCATTCTGCCAGTTTTAACGTTCAAATACCCCAAAATCCCTCTCTGAGTGCCCAGCTGTCAGTGCCCATCCTTTTCCAGTCCTTTCCCTTACGTCGGTATGCTGGCATGATCCACAATGCTTAACCCTTGGTATTTACATTATTTTGCCTACCTTTTTAAAGTGACCTTTTAAAGAGTGATGCCTATTAGGAACAGAAGAGTATTCACCACTGTATTTGGTTTTCAGAGGGACAGACATCAATATTGCATTTGCCTGTATTGCCATATTTTAGGAAAATCCAACCTCTGGAGGTGCAGCAGAGGTACTGCCCAAAGGAGGCCTGCCATCTGGAGCCTGAGCTTTCTAGAGATGATTCCTGTCTCACTCTTCTCTTCAGGATCTGTATCTTTGCCATCCATTTTTTGCCCCATGATCATGTGTGATGCTTGCACAGCAGACACAGCACTCCCACCTGCAAGCCATAAATTATCCATACTGACTTATGCATAGGCCATGCAGGGAGCAGAAGTGACTCTGGCACTTGTGGGATCTCCTAGCAAAACCCAACTCCCACACAATATAATCCCCTAGATGGTGTCAAACACACACACTGGGAAGTAACAAAAAAACCCCAAACAAACCTTTATAGAGGTAGAAAACATGGAAACTTTTTCATTTGGAGGCTGGCTCAAGGTTTGGCCCCATTCACTTTCCAGTTTTATCATGAAACTGGATCTTAGCAATTTACTTTACTTCTTTGGACTTCTACCACCCTGTCTGTAAAAAGGAGAAGCACGGCACATCTTTCTCCTGTGGAGAACCTTGAGCTCCTCCAGAATTAAAAGTGCTATTATTAAATATTGTGTTTTGATGCTCGTGGGGAGAAATTAAATATCCGATATCAAAAATATGTTGGCAAAGGTACAATCAGGAAGAAGACGAAGGTCCCCTTTCCAATATGGCTAAAATGTGTACTCTAAACAGGATACTGGAGCTTCTTTTGAGAGACTTTTTAACTTGCCCTCCAAATCTTTTTCTAAAAGCTTTCATCAGCCAGCCTCCAGGGACAGGGTCTACGTGAAAAGAGACTGTTAGTCATTTCCAAGTCTGAGGGCAAGTGGGATAGTGCTGAGTGACACTGGTCTTGCAGTTAGCCCTGAGGGCACTGTCACGGTTCTCAGTTGCTCTGCCAAGGCAGGAGCCTTTCACACCCACAGCAAAGGAGATGCTCTGCTTGTTTGTACCCAGCACAAACGACCAAGGGATCACACTGAGACTTGCAGATTGTATTGCCAAGCTGTGATGTGCATTCAGGACACGTTGACAAACATTCAGGTATCAAACTAAAACTTTAAATCAAACCCTCTCCTCCCCTGTCCTCTCCTGATTAAGAATTGTTTTATGTGCTTTCACAATAGAATAGCTCAGGACACTCCATGAGTATGCATTTTCTACACAGTAAAAAACTGCAAAACAAAGAGTTTCATGTATTAGTGAGATGCACTTACAGGCGTGAAGTATAGAGAAGCAAGTGCAAAATTCCAGTTCAGGATAATGGAAGTTCTCCTCCTTCTTCCTTTCCCCTGCATACTATTGTCTGTCTCTTGCTGTGTGATGAGAGGCAATTTTAAGCCCTTTCCTCATTCTCATACAGCCTAGGAAAATTCAACTACATAATTCCTCACTGCTGCTGCTGAGTGACAGCAATAGTGCAAACCGGTACCTACAGGATGGTGGCAGTGTTTTGCATTTCAAATGCTGTGAATAAGAACCACCTTTGTAGCAGACTGAAATGCCAACTGTTCTGTATACCCAAGAACTCGCCTGGAGCCCAGCTATTTACATTAAAGATAGTCCATGTTGCAGACGCAAGTACAGAATTCTCCCTCTAGCAATGTGAATGGTTGCTGCTCATCAGCTTACAAATTTTCTTTTACCTCATAATATGTGACTTGTGGCCTTCTGAGAATGAATGTGTGCAGCCTCTTTGTCCCAAATTTGTGACACTTTGACATTGTCGCAAGGCCTGCAGGGCCAGCAGCTGCAGCCTGCTGGCACAGAAAGGTGCACCCCCTTCCAAAACACAAATATGAACTTGCGTCCAAATCATTCAGGCTGTTGCCAGAAGACAACCAGCCTGAATCTCCTATTACTTCATATTCTGGGGGTTACATCAGTGCGACATTTTATCTCAAAGTAAAACAAGCACACTAGACACAGCCCATGAGCACAAGAACTGCTCCTGGAATGTGCCACCCCAACCCGCTCTGCGAGCAGCAGGGCTGCAGTCCCCCTGAGGTGGCATGGACTGGGCAGCTGACATCTGAGCTCCCAAAGGCTCTGTAAGTTAATACACCACAGCTTTCACCCCACTGCTCCATGGCCATAGCTGCACAGAACCCCGCCTCAGCTTGTGGCTGAGGGCTGCGCACAGAGACAGCAGACGGTGCTGGATAGGAACCCGTCAATCTTTTAACATCTGTGAAGTACATTGCATGGTGGTGGCTCTGGATCATTTATGTCATGCTAAATGTGTGACATCAGTTATTTCCATATGAAGAGACAATGTCAAATGCAGGATTAGGACTTGTTTGCCAGTCAACCAGAAAACACAGATGGGTTATGAGAGGACAGAAAAAGTAATGAATATACAAGTAAGCCTACACCTCTTCCTGGTGAGAGTTGTTACAACGTAGCCCTTTGAGCTTTACTACAGTGACTCTGTCTACAGAGATGCAAGTTACAGGGACATGAAGCTCAAATTCCCTCTCCAATGTAAAAGTTGCTCACCTACACCTCATCTAACTGGTTCTGTTAAATCTAATTTAATGTTATATGAAAGCTTCCCTTTAAAACCAGGAGAACCAGGTAAAAACAGAGGAGAGTGTTAGCCGCTGGGTTAATTGGGCATTAATAAAAGCCATTAGATAAATACGGCTAAGAGCATTTTTAAAATGAGCATAGTAAAAACTGAAAGCTCCTTCCAGTTTACTTGTCAATCTGCCAGACCTAAACATTCAATTCTGTTTTGGGTGACAGAGACTTCAAAGATGAACATCAACTAAGCAGAAAAGCTCAAATGTTGTGCTGTTTAACTGGCATAAATTTTCCAAGTGCCTGATTTTAACAACAAATATTTTAAAGGCAAGAAATTGCAAACAAAAAACACCAGAGCACAGCACAGATATTTCTCTTATGCTAAGCACATGGGTATAAACCATTATTTTATAAGTATCCAGGAACACACTCCTTTTACTCATCTAAACATAGTAATATGTCAAGAAGCTGCTTTTGGGTTGTTACGATATAATTTTACAGGGTAGTTTTCAATGAATAAAGTATTTGCTGGATTTGCTTCTTTTTTTTTTCCTTTTGCTAACAGAGATTGCATTTGTTTTACTTTCATATTAGAATGTTTTTTATGGCAAAAATACAGGTTCATTGATCAAAGTTTTGCCAATAGCTTCAATATGCAAGGCCTTTATAACATATTTCTGCATATTCCACAGGAGATTCAATCTCTACTACTGTTCCAAAGACAGGAGAAGAGCTCCATAACTTCCTGCATGTTAATATTCATTCTTAACAGTATTAAAACTGCAAGACCTATATGCATATGTCCTGCACTTGACTATACAATTTTGAATATTGGAATCATGTTTTAGATTGGAATTTAGATTTAGTGAATTTCGACATGAAGCTATTTGATTGTGGAGGCAAGCCATAAGATAGAGCATGATTGTTAACTATTAGATGCTTCAGAATAGTCTGTAAGATATTCAAGCAGAAAAAATAAATACATGTGCTTTTAAAACAATAATCATAATCATTCTTTGAGGCTTTTAAAATCATTATTTAATAAGGTATTATTCATTACAAAATTTGGGGGACAATTTTTGACAGATTTAAGTCTTCTGCTTCATTCTTATAGAACCAGTGAATTATATGAGATATCACACAGCACCATTTTCTTATCCTTGGGACCTGAGTTTAGCAGGAATATATAAGTAGCAGCTTATTTTTGCAATATTTTTGGAAACTGTATCAACACAGTAGAGTCCTAGTATTTTAGGCGGAGTTTCCTCTGAATTTCCATTACTGGAAAATGTTACAGTATGATCACTAGAAAACAGAACAGTGAAGACACAACATTTCTAAATAAAAATTTCTATTCTGCTATATAGCAATACAATTTTCTGGAACAGAATTAATGCCTTTTTCCCCAGCATAACTGTAACCAATCTTTTCTTACTAGAATTGTATGTATGAAGGGCAGGATTTTTTTTTTCTTTACCAAGAGAGCTATGTAGATGAAGCATTTATACATAGAGCAATCCTAAGACAACAAAAGCAGAGAACCTCAGTGTCCACAGACACCTGACAGGACAGGAGAAGACACCCTGCAGCAGACTGGCTGCTCTGGGGCTGGAATAAACTGAAATCTTCTTCCCTTTCAGTGCCCAGCAATGTACTCATCACCAGCTGGCCTCAAGTGTCACTGAAAAATGAAGCTGCCCCTCTTCTTGCCTTACAAAAACCCAAAACCAGTTTTGGCAGCAGGGTTTGGGTTGGTCTGATATGGAGGGTTGCAAAGTAGTTGCCTCTGCTTGAGCTATGAGTAGCTCCCCACTTCTGTTTTGTAACCACCTCAGACTAACAATTTTACAGATATCAGAATTTTCAAGCCCAGAATATAGGCATGATGTTATCAACAAGAATCTCACAGACAAACACATATATCAAAAGAGAGGAACAAGCTGCTATAATTATAGGCCTACAAGTGTTCTTTTACAGTGTTCCCTTAAATTTACTTGTGTTTGTGTGTGTATCTCACACATGTACACAGCCTTACCAACAATTTTAAGTATTATAAGGGGAGAATTTAGTCTTTCAGCTTGTTCATTCTGCTAATATAGATTATTTCATGTAGGTTTTGAAACATTTGTAAATTAGGAGTCTCAGTAGAAAGCATTGGTGCAATATATAAACTAATAGCAGTAAAAAGACATAAAAGCAACAAGGTATAAATCAAAAGTAATTAAGAATTCTAGGGCACAGGCACACAAAAGTTACAACAGCCAAGAAGAACTCGTATTACATAAATTAAGACAAACCCCTCAGAAAGAAGTGGTATCACAAACATGTTGGACCTGACAGGACCTACTTTGCAACTCTGACCCTCACCAATTCCAATGATTTTCAGCATTTCAAACACAGAGGTCTGACACAACTACAAAGCAACAGCACATATCTTCATTTACACCCACCAAAATTTGACATTTCTTACAAGGAAAAGTTGTCTCTTTTTCTAAACAATATATTTTCTCACATTTTCTGTCCTTTGAGATATCATATCATAAACCTTGAAAACCTAACAGGAAAATGTTACTAAAAATTATTTTCCATTTCTGCCACAAGTTTTTACAAAAATAACCTACCATTTTTCAGCAGTTCTGTTTTGTTACACTGAACCTCTAGGCATGGTGTGAGGATTTGCTTGAGCTGAAAGGCTAAGGCTCTGCCTTAGCTGGTGAGCAAAGCTGTGCTGGTCACACGCCCGGAGCCCTGCTGAGGGCACAGCCAGCACCAGCAGCTGCAAGGGCACTCTCCACACACGCCCCTTTCCTACATGAAGGATGATCCCAGCTACAGGTGGGGCCTCCCCGGCACAGCCACCCGCTGACATCAGCGTCCTTGAATTTATGGGCATGGGAAGGTATCTGAGGCCTCAGGGCCATAAAAAGAAATGGCTGGTTGGTGATGTCAGTGTGGAAGCAACCCATGCAAGCTGCCCACAGGCAGTAACTTAGGCAGAGGAGTATTCAGACTATGTACTTAAGCTGCAGCGAAAACCACTGACTGCTTGGATGCCACAGCTTCAGAGTCAGAACTGATGGCTGGTAGCCTGTAAAGCTACACGTGTAGTATCAGGGCAGATGTACCTTTAATGCCTGTGTTTAGTCTAGAATCTTATCCTTTAAAGCTCGCTTGTAATTTAGATGCAACAATGGTGAGCTGCACTGAGAGCTGATCCAGGTGAGAGCTATTTCTGTCAAAATAAAATAAATTATCACATTGTGAAAATACGTATGTCTGAGTTTTATTAGCTCCCTCATCTTCTACTGGCACATCTACTCAAGCTGTGGTGTTGACTCAGGAAAGTGGGCAGGGAATCATGCCTGAGGGCAGAAGGCAGAACATAGCAGAAGGTAGAAGTAAAAACTAAAGCTGATCATGCAATTACATTCTTAGTTGCCAAAGATTTAATTGTGTCATAGCACATAGGGCACATTTGTATCCAAAGACCCTTAATGTAAATACCGTGTATCTTTATATTCGCCTTGTAAAAGACATGGAATCACATGCTAAGTCATCTATTACTTACGAAAATTTTTAAAATCATGGGCACCCCAAAATGAACTATTAAACCTTTAAAATGAACTGTTTTCCTCGTTTCTTTTCCTAATAGAACTTCAGTAACAGCATGAATCAGTTAGGCTTTGGAAAAAAAAACCAAACAGCTTCATCCAAGCAAAAACCTAGCAGGAAGCTTCAGAGTGAATCTTCTGGTAGAGCTGAGATCAGCAGTTATATCTGAATATCATAATACCAGCTGCTGAAACTACGCTGAGGGAAGGATGAAAACTAACAGAACTGCTTGAAGGACCAAAAATGCAAATGTGGCATTAGGACATCTGTGGAAATAAAGCATCATACATAAACAATTAGCTGGTTTGCAAGAAAAGAGAAAAAGCCTTTCAATATAACTAAATAGCTGACCCAGCAGAAACATGCTCATCTTCTCCAAGAATGAATCATCTCCAGAAGATGCTTCACTGAATCTCTATAAACTTTCCCCTTTGATACCAATAATTTTGCTACTGAGAATTTTCCTTTAGTTATCTGGACTTCATACGGTCAGTCTCCAAAACTATAATGTATTTATTTTTCTAAGGCATCCAATAGTATGAAATGCAGGTGTATGTATACGCAACTCAGCTTCACTGATGGAGAAAAGAAGTAGGTAAGTTCAACTAAATCAGCAGGGAATTCTTGCATTCCTCTGCAGTGAATGGAGACAGCAGCAAATAAACATTAAAAAATTAAACAATGTCCCTAAGCATTCAAATAGCTTAACGTGAATCATCTTCTTAATATGAGAATAAAAACAAACAAATGTTCAGTAACTCTCAGCATGACATCTTCAGCCATCTATCAAAATCATACAGCAATTTAAAACCAGAAGAGATTAACTGACACCAAATCATCAGTTTTTTTCCCCCACAAGGTATGTTTTATATTTGTGGATAGCTTTTTATGTCCTCTTTGCATGCACAGAGCTGAACTTGCTGCAGCTTGCTTGCATTGCAACAAACCTTTTTTTGACTTGATGCCCCCAGAACTTGTTGACAAAGCCCTCTTGACCCTGAGATCAGCTCAGTTGTCAGAGCATGGTGGTAACATGGCCAAGGCCACAGGTGCGATCCCCATACAGGGCCATCCTCTTAAGAGCTGGACTCGATGATCCTTGTGGATCCCTTCCAACTCAGAACATTCTGTGATTCTTGTTTCCTTTTGTAACTTCTAGACCTGCACACATGCCAATGTGTCCTGGCAAATACATAAACATGAGCATTTCCTACTCTCCTAGTTTTCCAATATTCCTCAGCAGCTGTGAATGACACTTTCAGCAAACAAATCCCTTCATGCCTATTGTCAACATCCTCATATTGCCCTGCAAAATCAGAAAGAAGGATAACACTAGACAGAAAACTTTGAGGTTAAATGCTCAAGCTCCCTTCTCTTTGTTCATCAGATATTCTACAGACATGCATATGTATAAACACACATAATTAATTTATGCCTCCCCAGTGCCTACAGCATTCCATAGGCAGAGTGAGCAGTTTACATGTGGCACTGCATGGTGGGCAGGGGGAACACCTACATCATACAGCCTTGACTTCAGCCTTCGAAAAGGCTAAGCAGTTGTCAGCTGGGCACTGTGTTGGATGGACAGTAAAACAGGGAGTGGGAAGAAAGCGAAGAGTTGCTTTGAGAAAGGATGTACCAGTCTTGGTACACTTTTACCCAAAAAGAAAAAAGGAAGTGGACTTGTTCTGCTTGTTACAGGCTGATTGGAAAGGTTTCTGAGCTGATTTTTAGTAACCAAGTCTTACAAAAGATTTTTAAAATGTCATGAAGTTGTGATAAACCTTTAGATTTTTGTGACCATTACCAGTTTTCAACAACTAAGGAGCCTCTCAAATCGCTTCTGTTATGGCCAGTGGGTTTTAATTCCATAAATTGTGGACAGCCATTAAAGTAAGGAAAAAACCAGTCTGGTAACTGGAATGAGCAAGTGCTTTTCGTGTTCTGCAGAACCATTCAAAGAAGTCACAGCATCAGTGTCTCTAGTTTACTACAGTCTTGCCGTAGATGTGCTTTAAAATCCTGTTTTCAGCCACTAGTAAATTTGAAATCCTTTTCACTACAAGTTCTGTGGCACTTGGATACCTTTGAATGCTAGAGATGGAGCTTTCAGTTACACTTACTTGTGTGTATCAAGCAAGAATTTATATACATAAATTATATGTGTGTACACAAACACACCAATACATGTATAGATAGCTACATATAAAATAAAGAATACGCAATAGCATCAGTTATTGAATCAGAGATATGAAGTCTTGCAGTTTTAATACTGATCAGATGCTGTGTTTTCATATTACTAGCTGGGCTGCAAGCTAGCAGGAGCACTTATATTAGACAGTGTCTCAGGAGGAGGGAAGAAATACATAATTTGTTCTAGTTGGATGTTCCTAATTCCATTTAGTAGGATTTAATTGAATAAGTGCAGAAAATCTACCTAAGGTTCATATCCATGACGACAGTTTGCTCCCTGCAAGAAATTTCAGAAATATGTCTCTACATTTCTGTATGTATGTTATCTTTCTGATTCAAATTTAACAACAGTAATTAAACTGATTTTGATCATCTAAGATTTGATCAGCATATAGTGCCACTGCTTTGACAAATGGGGATTTCTACCCCGACACATCACAATTTAGTCAGACCTTGTAGATCATGCTGTCAGTACTGGTCAGCATCAGTCTCTGAAGCAGCTATGGCAGAACTTACCTCATAGGTGAGATACCTGCTGCAATGGATACTCAGGACTAATTTTTTGGACTTTGAATTTCATGTAGTTTTGCAAAGACACCAGTGTATTAAATCACAGAATGGGTAAGATTGGAAGGGACCACTGGAAGTCATCCAGTCAATCCTCCCTGCTCAGCCAGGGTCCCCCAGAGCACATTACTCCTGATTGTGCTGAAATGGCTTCTGAATATCTCCATAGAAGGAGACTCCACAGCCTCTATGGACAGCCTATTCCAGTGCTCAGTCATCTGCACAGTGAAGAACTTCTTCCTCATATTCAGGTGGGACTTCCTGTGCATCAGTTCCCGCCCACTGCCTCCTGCCACTGCTGGGCACCACTGAGAAGAGCCTGGCTTTATCCTCTTGACACCCTCCCTTCAGACACTTATACATTGAAGAATCTGATGATGTCAGATCATGTGGCACCTGGGTAGAACACAGAAACTATTTTCGAGAATTTAGGAATGCACACATAGAGGTCTTTGACTTAATTTATGGCCAGTGGCTCTTCCATAAGGTTATTTCAAAGGCACACTGATATTTTACTAAATTATCCATCACTCAGGGCTATAGTACAAGCACCATTTGTTAAAACTCAACTTTTCCAGGATAATCTACTTGGTCTTTTCACTTCATTTTGAATCTATCTTTCCTTAAGAGAGATCTGGAGAGTATCAGGGTGAGGCACTAACAAAGCAACAGAAAAAAACCCCACCAGAGTCAACATTCAGACGTGGTCCCAGTACTAACACTGATAAACAGGGAGTTTGAAAGGCCTCCCTTCTGTTGCAACCTCTTATTAACGTTCAGCCTCAATCTTTGTACACCCTTGGATTTAGCAGTTTACTTGAAAGATTTGATACATACAGGGATCTTTCAAATAAAGCCTGAAGGATATTTTTTATTATATATATACAAATTCTTTGTAGCTGTTGTGCTTTAGTATAACCTAAACAAATACAGCTAAGTGATACTGCTAAGCAAATCAGCAATCATACTGTTCCTGGAGCAGAAACTCTTGAGCATTGTGTTGGGCTCCATACCACCACCAGGGGTATTGTCATGTGGTTTTGCACTGTCAGCACAGGATGAATTTTACTCCTCAGACAATTTACAACTAATCTCCTTTCTGTCAGCTTCTCTAAAAGATGGAAGACAGTGGATGGATGCCTGAGACAGCTGAATTTGAAATAAATTGCAGGAAAGATAGGTGTTGTTAACTGGACTCTTCTGCTGAAGGCTGATGCCTCAGCTGTGTACTGAGGGAAATTCTTGTCAGCCCAGCTTGGTTTTGGCCATGCTACGTCATTTATATGTTATAAGGATAACAGAAATGGGGTTATTTTGTGGCAGAAGCCAGTTTTCAAGGGAAGTTAAAAGCATGGGGGCACTGAGAAAGTTATAACTGATCCTAAACATGGGAACAAAGCTAAGCAATCTGCTGTGTAGGTGATACTGCAAGACACAAAAAAGCGTGCCTGAAATAATCCACCCCAGCTGATGGTGTGCTTCAGTGTAAAGGTGCTGTGTTCTCAATTTGCTCTTGAGATGAAAAGATTCAATGTAAACATCTGCTTATGTTCGTGAAAATTTATTTCTCAATGTGTATCAATTGCTGGAAGCCTAGAAAATTAAAACCAGCGTGTAGTGCACATTTTGGCTGCAGTGCTGGTAAAAAAACCTGTGCTTTTCTGTCCCAGGCGAGGGACAGCAAGCTTTCAGTTTGACACGGTTTCATTTGCTCTGGAGTTACACATCTTACCTTTCTGCCAGCAAGGGCAGAGGATGAGGGGGCTGCGGTGGCAGATGTCACTTATCATGTCCTCAGGGAGTTGACCTGCAGGTGCACATCCTGCATTGTCCACTCATGGGTGGGTGAAAACTCTGCTGAGAGATATTTTTGCCTCTGCTGATAAGATACGATAAATTTTTATGATAAAGTTTTTTCTGTTTAAATCTGCCTGCAGACTTTTTTCCTAATGCCAGCTACCCTGGGTATATGCCCAGCAAGAACTGCTTTACACCAATTCTTCTCAGGGGGAAAAGAGGTGCACCACGGGTAGCTCCACCTTACTGTTGCTATGTTTTTCAAATATTTTCACATTACAGGACCCCAAGGACTGTCACAGAAAGCTACCTGGGCACATACAATTTTATGATCCTTCTCCACATGCGTTTTGACAAAACGGACACAGGGGTGGGGACAGAGGAACCAGCTCAGCTCAGTGTCTGAGCCTTCCTTGGAAGGCTTTATACAAAAGCAGAGATGAATCCTACGTAAGCACCCAACAGACAAAATAGGGGAGCATGTGGTACTTGGCATCTGCTTTTGTGCAGGGTAGAACAAGAATGGAACAACGTATCTAAACCACTTTTCTGCTTCATGGGCAGCCTCCTGAAATAGCTGCTACCTTCGCCTTTGTCTACACTTCCCAACAATGAAAATAAAATGCATAGCAACAGGCAAGGAAATCTTCAGTAACCTTTCTATCCCCAGCAGCAGAAGTATGCATGCACACTGTATTATGCCTTAAAATTTTTATGTAACTTGAAATGTCTGTGTAGCCTGCAACAGGTCATTTACCTCACAAAAATCTCAGATCCCTTTAAAGCTAAAGACATTAATGAAACTGTGAACCAGAAAACCACTCTATTGGGGTTTGTTTACATTATCTTCCATTGTTGCAAACATGCTTTTCTTTCAGAAGACTTTATTTTTAACCCATGTCTTGTACAATCATCTAGACATACAGGGAGGAGAAAGTGATAGGACACATAATAGCACAGGAGGCAGCAGCAAGGCAAGAGCAAGACAGGAGAAAAGGAAAACTCAAGCAGCGGGTCTATGCTTGCATTCCTCAGAGCAAAAAGCACACTGGTTTTTAAGTACACAACCATCGTTGTTTTGAGCTCCCTGGGGAAGATGATGCTCGCTGCTGAGAGGAGCCCGTGAGACACAGGAGCAGCCCCTGGCACACGCAGCAGCACCGAGTGCGACTTTGGGCTGGCCCCCAGAGCCCGCAGCCTCCGGGTGAGCCCGCGGCTGCGCAGGGCCAGAGCTGCACTTGGGGCCCAGAGCGGCACTCGGGGCCAGAGCGGCACTCGGGCCCACAGCGGCACTCGGGGCCCACAGCGGCACTCGGGGCTCAGAGCAGCACTCGGTGCCAGAGCGGCACTCGGGGCCCACAGTGGCATTCGGACCCACAGCAGCACTCGGGGCCAGAGCGGCACTCGGGGCTCAGAGCAGCACTCGGGGCCAGAGCGGCACTCGGGGCTCAGAGCAGCACTCGGGGCCAGAGCGGCACTCGGGGCTCAGAGCAGCACTCGGGGCCAGAGCGGCACTCGGGGCTCAGAGCAGCACTCGGGGCCAGAGCGGCACTCGGGGCTCAGAGCAGCACTCGGGGCCAGAGCGGCACTCGGGGCTCAGAGCAGCACTCGGGGCCAGAGCGGCACTCGGGGCTCAGAGCAGCACTCGGGGCCAGAGCGGCACTCGGGGCTCAGAGCAGCACTCGGGGCCAGAGCGGCACTCGGGGCTCAGAGCAGCACTCGGGGCCAGAGCGGCACTCGGGGCTCAGAGCAGCACTCGGGGCCAGAGCGGCACTCAGGGCCAGGGCGGCACTCGGGGCCCACAGCGGCACTCGGGGGCTGCCGGCTCCCCCGCCGCACAGCGCCGGCCCTGGAGGAGGTGGCACACCACCAGGTGGTACCCGAGCAGCCGTGCCAGAGCCTGGTTAGCTCTGCCTGGGGACTGTGCCATCCCTCCCGACAGCTGTGACACAATCTCCTGATACTTCACTTGTCACGGAGAAAGCTGGAGGCAACACCTCCTACTGTGCTTGTCCTGGGCCCTGTGCCCACCGCGGCTCAGGAAGGGCCATCTCTCTGAGAGCTGCAGGACAACGAGCTGGAATGTGGCAGCACAGCAAACACGGAAGTCCGTAACTTGCGAAAGTTGTTTTGCTGTTCCCTATGAACCCTGAAGCTTATGCGTATGATCAGCCCATGCTGTAAAACTGAGAAGGCGCACTGAGTTATGAGAACATTACTCTCGGCCTGTAAACCATTTATCTATATTGTGCAGCACAATTCGCATGGGTTGGGGGGTGCCCAGGTTCCTCAGCAGCTGAGTAATCTGTGTAATTCAGTCAAGATTTTAAACTGTCTCATGATCTTTTTAAGTCATCATATTAAGAAACCCCACAAACACAATAGCACAGATCTGAAGCATGCACATACACCCAGAGAAGTCAGCCTCAACTTCTACATAACCTAGTAATTTCTTGCCCAGCATTTATACAGTGTCAGCAAAGGCAGTGTTTTTAAGACTCTCCCTTTTTTAATGATCATTATACAACAAGGTAATTGAGGACAGCTGAGGTCATAATTCCATAACTGAGTTCCCAGCCCTGACAACAGAAACTGGTGTCTGATCTTTGGTTCACAGTAAGGTTTTTAACCTCATTTCCACCCACCATTGCTGTTATAAAATTCCTATTATGTGTGTTGGCTGCTCATTTTTCTTAACATTTGGAGGCTATAATGTGGTTCCTTCACAAGGCTGAACTCTTAAGTCTGTCAAGAAAGAAGGCCTGTGGTACAAGGTAGGTCAAATAATTTAGGATCAAAAATGAAATAGAAGACCTACAAGCTTAGTCTTTGCTAGCTTGTTCCTTACATGACTACTGAATTCCACTACCATAAAAGTTTTCTTAAAGGCCTGGACTATTTGAGGCTGCAGAGCAAAAATAATTGAAAAAAGAGGGATGAAATATGCTGAGGACAACAACATGCTAACCTTATAGAACAACAAGTCTAGTCAGGTATAGTGAATCACAGCATGAGAAATCACAGATGTGCTTGAAATGGACTTTATTTTACTAGTACCTGGGTAACAATACCAACAGATATGAAACTTTGGAGTTTGGCTACTGGGATGACTAATACCAATAAATCAGTGCAGCAAAGTAGGTCACAGAGTCCCCACCTCACTTGCTGCTCCCAAAGTCACAACAGGCTGACTCTCTTTTGCTTTGATTTCACGTTAGTTTGGCACTTGAAACTATTTCATTATTTTAAATAGCTCTCTTACATTTTGCACAGTTTATTTTTCCAACATTTTAGTCAATTGATTCAGGTGCACAACAAATGGTCCCTGCATTTACACTGATAAGCGGAAGAGCCTTAATTAAAATGCCAGTTAAAATAGAAGCACGATTACAGGGACAATGTGCTCTGAGCAATGGGCACTCACAACCAGAGTAATGATCAAATTTCTGCCAAAATTTTCTTTATTTTGAGCTACAGCGAGTCAGCAAAATAGCTGTAATGCATAAATTAGACTCCCTCAGAAAATAATATTCTGGACAAAGAGTTAATCTAGTGGCAACAAAAATTTTGAATGGATTTATCATTTCCCCATTTTATGGAATTTAATAAAAAACCCACCACAGGTAACAGAGCATAAATAGAACTTAGGTTTTTCTATTCAGTTAGCATTGCCTCATCTAAGGCAAACTACTTGTGTCAAAGAAAAATCTTATTTAATTTTCAGTGTGCCAATAACCCAAGCAATAATGATGCAGAAGAAAAATTGTTATAGACTGCAAATTAAGAACTATTTATTACTTTATGCAGTTGTTTGCAATGTTTCTGTAATCCTAGGTGGTCTTTATCCACTGCAGTGGGAAATCCAGTGCACCAGAGTGCAATGACCAAATGAAGTAGCTACTTCTGACACTTCAGCTGTGTTCCTACTCAAGAAGACCATTGCAAAGGGCATTGTGCAACCCACTCAATGCCACGTAAACACCTGGCATGCTGCTCCAAATCCATTAGCCATGGACCCAGCTGCACCTCCAGGAGTATTTTCCAGCAATTCCATGTTCCAGCAGCCTATGTGTAAGATGTCTGGGGTCTGTTCTGAGCATACCTGAAACCCACAGCGCACGAGCTCAGGAACAGCTGACCCCAAGAGGGTGCCTTGTGCTGCTGCTCATGCTCACGGCACCCCTTCTCCCTCGCCCACCCTCAAAGGTACCATTACACTCTCCAGATACTGCTGTTACCCATCAACACCATTAGTTCATCTCAAAAAACTAAGTGCAGGCTAGAACTTGGGCTTCATATGGTTGGTATCTTTTATTTTGCGTACACACCACCTTTTCTCCTTCCAGTTCATTGAAAAAAATCTGTAATTTGTGACTATTATTACAGCTTCTTGTACTGCATATTAACATCATGCCAATGATATAAATGTCACACCTGTCTCAATGCTGTCATTAGAAATCCATGTCAGCACTCACTGGTTCAAAATAAATAAATAAATAGTTACATAGACAAACACTAAAATTTTGAAAGCCATTCATGACTTTGTCTAAGTTAGACAGTGCTGGTAGTGTGGAGAATCTGGCATTCAGATTTGCAGTCAGACATTCGGGACCACACTGTCCCAGCCTTCAGCATCAGTAAATCAGTTTATTGAATCAGAATTGCAGAACAATAACTTGAAAATTAACTTGATGGTAACCTACCCATTAAAACCCCCAAATGGCATATGGTTACAGCTTCAGTACTATTGCCACCAACAGATACTCCTCTTGTCCTTCATTACAGAAAAGTAGAAGGGAAAAAAAAAAAGCTATGAAACATGCTGTCCTGGCATTACACTCTGATAAATTCAATCACTACCATGTAATTCACTGAAGATTAACATCAGCTCTCTGGGTAAAAGCTACAGCTGAACATCTACTCACTTGAAGGCAGAAAAAATGTTAATAAATTCAGTGGCAGAAGGGCTAAAAATATAAATTCTGTTTAGTTAGGGAAGGAAAAAAAAAAGCCTTGCCCTATATGATCAGGCACTACCTTAGATATTTTCTGGAGAAGGTAAAAACTGCAGAGGACATGCTCAGTGGCAGAGCCCAGGCAAGGACACATGCCAGCGTTCAGGTTTGCCTGGGGCAGCAAAAACCGTGCAGCCAAAGCCAGCTCAGGTCTTTGCTGCATGGCAGGGTGGTGGGTGTGGTGAGCCCACGCTGCAGCTGAGAACACAAAGCGCGAGCATGCGGCTGTCTTTCTTTGCTGCCCCTTGCCTAAGACAAGGAGCAATGGCCTTCAGTTTTTTAAGGTACAGCACAAAATGACTTCCAAGCGGCCTCTCTAAACTTAGAAGGTTTTTATCTTCATCTGGAAATACACTTTTTTTTTTCTTTAAAAAAAAAAATGTAATTTTATCATAGTTTTTAATGCGACTACAATACTTGTTGCTCAGACTGACCATCACCTATGAATGAGTCAATTGCAAATGTTTCCAAATGAAGTGCTTAAGCTTATTTGAATTCCTATTTTGGTTACTTGCACCACAATTTCCAGACAAAAAAAAAAGCTGTAAGTGCTAACCATTTTGAGAAAGAGCAAAGAAACCAAATTACAAGCAAAAGTCAGAAAATGAAATTAACTGCTTTGGGCACATTTTAGTCCTACCAAGCACACGGCTGCACAGTGCTGAAAGCATTAGGACACCACTGTGTATGAGCATGGGTGTGGCACACAAGATCTCAGAAAACTAAATAATATAATGATCTCAATTAAAAAAAATACTAATAACAAGGATCTGATTTTAATAGTGTTTCCCAGTTTTACCGAGGTGGATGTGTGCAAGTACTGACAAAAAGATGAGTGTTGTTGTCTGGAAATGACAACAGCCAAAAATTTATCTTCACTGCTCCCCCACACCATGTTAACAATCTTTATATTCACAACATTTCTGGCAGAGGTAAATCGCTGCAACTAATAATTCAGCCATAGCTGAGGCTTGTAATTATTTCAGAATCAGGAAGCCATAATATACCCACTCTGAAAACACAACTGAATACAAATGATGTTGATATATCTTCGTCTTTCATATTAATGCATCACTTCAATCCAAATGTGCATATTTCTTTTGGCATGCCTTTCATCATGCTTATGTGCATGAAAAATTATGAGTTGATAAATGAAACACAAACGCCACTTAAATACAACATACCAGATAAACCAAACTGGATGTGAAGCTCCATGCAATAAGGCACAAACCAGGCATAAATTACTACCCTGGACATCTCCAAAATCCTATCTATTCAGGAGAAGCAGGTTCACACTATACAAAGAGAAATTACAGAAATTCCTTGCTAGAAATACCTTTTTTTTCCAGTGTTCTATTTCTAAAGTAAACGGCCAAGTTTGAACTTTACCAAGCTCAGGACCCTTTACTAGATTTCAAAAAGATAGTGAAATAACTATTTTCTTTTCCTCATTTTCTCGCACTTTCATTTGACAACATTTTGTGCATGACTGAGTTCTAGTTATGCCTTCTCATTGTCTGGGGTCTTTCCATGGCAAAACAAAGAACAGGTTGTATTTCAACAGCTGAACTAGGGAGAAAGAAAAACAGCAGGAAAAAATTATTTATGCAAGCATCATCCTTGAAGCAATTACCTGTGTTTCTGTATTTAACTGTATTTAACTATATTTAACCTAATGAGATCTAATTAATCAGATATTTTTACTGAGTAGTCGGGAAATGTCTCAGAGCACAAAGCATACAGCATTTTAACAGATACAAGCGGCATGAAAAGCACCCATCTGAAATCAGAAGATGCTCACAAACCACTGTAAATCTCACAGCTGGGACAGCACACCAGCTGAAGTGGGCCAGCATTACAGCCAAAACAGCTATTGACCATTTCATCCCTAGAAAATAACACCTTCCTAATTCCTTCTTAGACTTAAAGATGGCAGGTTTAGATACGATACTAGGAAGAAATTCTTTACTAGGGGTGAGACACTGGAGCAGGTTGCTCAGAGCAGTTGTGGACTCCCCATGCCTGGAAGAGACCAGGCTGGATGAGGCTCTGAGAAACCTGGTCTCATAGATGCCCCTGCCCATGGCAGGAGGGCTGGATGGAACCAGATGATTTTTAAGATCCCTTCCAACCCAAACCATTCTGTGATCTTTCTGAACTGGTATGAAGGCACTGAGCAAGAAACTGTGTGTTAAAAGAGTCACAGCTTCTGTCCTCTGCACCACGAGAGAGGCCATGCAACAGGAGTGCGATGGGGAGAGCCGCTGGGAGCCGAGGGGTGTGCGGGCAGTGCCAGCAGCTGCAAGGGCTGAGACGGTAGCACAGGAAAGGCCCAGCACCCCCAAAAACAGTGAAAAAGGCCTTTTAATGTGCCCTCTTTTAGAACAAGCAAGAAGCTGCAGCCTCAATCCAAGGAACTCCAAGGTTCTCTCCCATAGCATCTAACGTATATAAGTTTTGGCTTTGATATAAATACACATAAGAGAAACAACCAATGTATCTTCAGATGCTGGATAATCCAAGTCAATAAACCCACATTGTTCAAGCAATAATATCTCCAGTGGTGTTTGGAGGCTTATGCTAGTACAGTGACTCTTTTTCCTCACATATGTGGGAGATTCTGGCATTTTATCCCAAGGGAAAGAACTAGAATTTTTTTGCAAGGAACGAATATATTCTTAAATACACAAGAAAAAGTCTGATTTCACTAAACTTAGCAAGAGTTTTGCCTTTGACTTACGTTATACTTTCACCCAGTTTCCCTGGTACTGTAGTAGGGATGTTTCTTATCTTTTATGCAGATAAAATCTGACCTGTGGCCTGTGTCAACATGAAAGGAAAGCAGAAGTGCTGTAAAATTTTGCTAAAAGTTTCACTTCCATGTTTGTCCAAAAATGTAAAGTGTTCAACCTTTAAAATCCTTTTGATTATAAATGTGAAGTGGAAACAGTGCATTCAGTCAGAGTATGCACATTTTTCGACTGAACATTTTTTCACAGATAGTGTCTGAGTTTTATCAATTTTTTAATGGAAGTACAGTGTTTTGGGTACAACACTGCAAGGTCTAAGCGATTCAGGGGCTTCAGTCCTACCATCAAAATAACTTGAGTATTTTTAAGAATTTAGCCCTTAACTGCTTAAGTATAAAACTCTTTCAGATTATCTGTTTAATTCATTGGGAATTAAAGCTCTGACTCGTTAGTAGATATATATGAGCTTAAGAAAGCCTAAAATCATTTTCTGTTCTGACAATCTGCCCATTTAAATGCCTGTCTTCCTCCTTACAGGACTGGATCAGCTTCTAGTGAAGATGATGCTGTATCACTGTGGAATATTAATGTAAACTGGTATCAGTTCTGGCCTTTCCTACCAATGATTTGGTCTTTCCAGCTATGATTTAAGCAGATCTGCAACCGGTCTATGATTAGTCAAGCAATCCTAGCAGCAGGGGCAGAAATCTTCGAAGAACAAAGTAAAAAGCTTAGGGCAAGAATTGCTACAGCAGACTTAACATAAGCTGTTTCTATTTATGAGCCAAAATTTTTGAGCACTGATATAGGAACCTGAGTTCAAATGCAATTAACAGACTCTCTTTAGTGTCTTTTTTTAAAGAAGAGTATTAAAAACAGGTGAAAAAAGCTAAGTATCTTGTTGGCAAATGCAGACACGACCTGTACTTTTAATTCACTGCTGTTTGTTTTACAGCAGGTCATTATTCTCATTAATTGCTAAACTGCTGGCAGATTCTGTGACGTTTTGGATGAAAGATCAACCTGGATTTAATAAAGTGATCAAGAGGAAAGAGGTTATAATTCTTTAGCTTAAAAGTCTGCCAAATCAATGGCATTGTGCAGACTGACATCATGATAGGCAGTAGCTTACTGATACAGCGGTCCATTTTTTAATCAGGGTGACATAAAACAGCTATTGTCTGACATGAAATGTAATTGCATCATATGTGCATGACCAAGATTTACTGTAAATCCAGCACAGTGTCCTCTCCTGATTCCTCCTACTTAGAAGTTCAAAGTGGGCAAGGCAGGCAGGACGGTGTGAGAGGATTTACACAGGTATGTTTTCATCTGTGAACAAAGAAATTCTATTATTGGATTAAAGCGCACATCTAGCAGCACTACCTGTGATACAAGGACATTTAGGTTCATGGGGTCCTAGCCTTCCAGTCATCATCATTCAGAACTATTAAGAAGTTTGACTAGTATCAGATCTGAGCATACAGATACACTTTTCCAGAGGCGCTCACTAGGAACAGCCTTTGACTTGTGAGGAGAGCAAGGGGCTCAGACACGTCTCCAACTCTGAAATGAGACACACTAACTGCACTAACTGGTGCGTTTTAGACTGACAAAGTGCAATTAGCTTTTTCAAGCAATGATTTTTTTTACAGGTAATTTATCCTGGAGAAATATGAACAGATCTTGTTTACTCCAAAGCACACATCCCATGGCAGAAACATCAGACAATAGACACTCAGGCTGAACTGTAAAAACAGCCTGGCAGGAGGATGAAAGGAATAATGATAACGTGCTCTGTGCCAGCTTTGGGCAGGGAAAGTTGGAGTAGGAATTTTGCTTATGAATGCTGAAACACTTAAGTACATGCAAGGAGAAAGAAATGGGAAAATACCCCAAACTCCTTCTGATATTAGGTGCTTCCAGTGTGACCCCCTCAAAAAGTGAAGTTTTGCTAAACTGGATTCTGTCAGGCTGCAGAAGTATCATCAATCACATGTTGCTATAGGTAAGTGAGTATCTCTAGAAAACTAAATTTAAATGGCAACACAGGAGATATATTGATATATTCAAAAGCCTAATGACACTGGAGCATATTGAATATTTTAAAATTTGGGAAATGAGAAGGATTTTGTAGCAATATCTGCTAAAATTGTACATTTGAAGGTGCAGCAAGATACATGAGGAATTAGCAAGGCATGAAATTGTCTCACAAAGGAAATCACTTCTATGAAACATAGTGATAAACAACACAGGAAAATTACAGATAATGATCAGCATTTTTGTGCTACTTTCCACAGACTGCTCTGTCACTTATTCTGAGTAAATGAATAAGGAACTTGTCTCCAGCCAGTGAAACCAAGAATAAGGAAAATCCCATGTTATCCAAGTTAACTGTCTCTTGACATATGCAGAGATGAAGCACATGCCATTATTGGGTATATCTGAACTGACAAAGAAGGCACTTTCTGTGGAGAAAGGCTCTCTGCATGTCTGTGATACCTGCAAAGGGTGACCCATTGCCTGAGCAGTGCAATCCATCCATCCATCCATCCATCCATCCATCCATCCATCCATCCATCCAGTCCCTTTTCCACCAGTAGAGAAAGCCTCCTGCTGAGTATGGCATATGCTGTTTTTTAAACTTCCACCCCTGCTTACTGGGTAGGGCTCTCAGCCCTCAGCTGCTTGATATGGGACAATTGCTCTGGTCAAGTGGGGATTTACTACATTAACTGTGTGCAATGGTTTTCAGGATGAAGTCTAGGAACATCTGAGCTACTGAGACAGATGAGACTGAACTCAATTCACTGTCAAGAGTTAATAAGTGGGTCAGATGAGAGCACACGGCAAGTTACACACAGTCATAACTGCAAAACTATTCTCTATGTAAAGGCTAGAATAAAAGCTTGATTTGGTTTCATTTGGGACAGTGGAATTTTTAGGGCTGGAAGTATTGTTAAATAATGCTAATTAGCCATTAAAAAGCACTCTACACCCGCAAACAGGTGTAATCTAAACCTCTTCAATAGTTAGATACAGTGAGTATTTCTACTCAATATCCTTGTGTTATCTGCATGAGTCTCATTTTGTAGCACTGGAAATTGAGGTTCTTAGATGAGATACTCCAAATTACAGACAGTTATCTTATTTGCAGATGGATTATCAATAGGCATGTGGTGAGTCAATGACAAAATTCAGCTGCAAGCCTTTGAGTCTGTGGCTTGGGTTCTTGTCTAGTAAAGAATCCCTCCCAGGCATGAGGAAAGGCAGAAATAAGTAGGCAAAATAGACTGATAGATTTTAGCCGATCTGCAGAAGGGTGAAGTCTACAAAGCAGCCCTTTGCAAACAGAGCATTTGTAAGGCTCCTCACGCAGATCTCAAAACTCTTGTAT
>WEIT01023381.1:72942-136722 GCA_013389985.1 Dryoscopus gambensis | reverse complement strand
GCCTCTTTTCAATTTTTTCATCAGGGATCTCAAACCCATGAACCCACTGTCCATCTCCAGCTACTTTTGTGCCATATGCTGGGGGCACTGCTGGTACAAGAGGAAGGTTTAGCACCAGAGCAGCCCAAGGTCCCCCGCTAACAAGACTCTGACACATACACAAAGCACCTCTCTGATGCAGATCACCATGGCACACTTAGGCATGACTTATTCTATGAATTATTCTAGTCATAACTGGAATCTGCATTGCTGAAATATCTGTTGTCACCAGGTTACCAATTGCTTGAATCTTTAAATTAGGCGTGGATATGGAGGGGAACAGCAGCCTTCACCTGAATGTGGTATCCCAGTTTTTCCCAGTATCTTCATCTGATGAAAGCCACAGATGAGTATTTGCCCTTCTAGAAAAATAACCAGCCTCAAGGAGGGTTGCCTTGTACTCAATATGAACAAATCCAATCCACAAGGAGAAATGCCTAAGTATTTTCCCATTTTTCCAAGGGAAACAAATTGTTACACGAATGTCATTGGCTATACCTATTTTTGAGCAAAACTTAAGAGAATACAGAGACAACTTTGCCAGACCCTTTCAAAACATTCCATGTCAGATAAAACATCAAAAATAAACAGTTACCTGTAACAGGTTTGGTATGAGATTCTTCGTTTTACCTGAAGATACCTAATTTTTTGAGAAAAAGCTGGCTTCCTTCAGGCTAATAAATCTCCCATTATTTTGCCCAATTCTCCCCTTTTCCCTTTGACTTTCTTTAATCCTCTGAAAGTCAATTGTCTTCTCCAAGGATTCCTACTAGTTCCAATGTGAAGAACAGACAATTCACCACAAAAATATCTTCCAGGCATATACGAAATATGATACCTCCTTCAAATCTCAGCAGAGGTCCAGATCGTCTCAGTTTCTTGGTAATATTAAATCTTTCATCCCTCTACCCATCTAGTAGCTTTGAAAAAAGAAAAAAAACTACCCCAAAAAAGTAACATCTGAGAAGGCACGTCTGACAGAACAGAAGCAGGAAAAGACAATGATCAGCCTCTTCCTTTCAAGCCCTTTTCTGCATGTCGAGTGCAATTTGTGCCTTGTCTCCTTGACATCCTTCTCTCTAGCCAACCCACTTCCACAAGCGCCACACAGTAGCTGGTTGTTGGCACACAGAGCGTTGATGGAGAGTCGTAGGCACAGCACATACCTTGGGCATAAGTGAGAGAGCTGGTATGTAGCTAAAGTGTCATCGGGGGTGGGGAAATCAAACTTTCTGAATAGTCAACACATCTGGCTCTAAATGCTCATTTCTCAACTTCTCCTAATTCCAGAACACAGCTTGTAGACTCCACATGCCTAATAGACCAAAGAGCACATCATAAGCAAAATGCCTAAACTGACAGATACCTGGTTGTTGGGGCTGTGTTTTTCAGAATGTGTCACTAAGTCTTAGTTTGGTTGACTGAAGAGAGTATATTTGAGTTCTGCACACAATGCTGAATATCTCCACTCATATGCCTGTAAATAAAGGAAGTGAGACTGTAATACCAATAAAGGAAATGGCTTTATTACACACATGCTCTTTAGGCAACTTCCTTCACATTTCCCCCAGCGTAGGAGCACCCTGCACAGCATTAGACTACAGAGAAGAGGCTCAGCAATGTGGCAGGCTAAGTAACTCACAAGGTGAAACTGTCAGGATACTCAAGAACTGGATCTAGACTGAAGTTCAGCATCAAAGGCCGTGGCAGAGTTCTTGCATATAATTATACTGCTAGAGTAGAGAGATTGCGTGAGTTTCTAATGTATGCCGTTCCTCATCCTTAGTCTAATGATTTTTCAGCAGAACACAGGCAGCTCCTGAAACATGTGTCATTCAAACGATGCACAAATCTTTCTTGGGATAAAATAATCAGGTTGTTAAAATCAGATAAGAATATTCACAGCCTATTTAAGTGATGTTAGGAGATACCAATTTCAAATGTGATGCAAACATGAAAATTAAAAAGACAACAACCTTCTACTTTATTTCTGTGGAATTCAAGAGTATTTCGCTCTTGACATTTTCTCTAATCAATCAATCAATCATTCTCCTATTTGGCCATTGCATAAGAATTATACAATGTGAGCAGCATCCCTTTGGTTTTAATTCCTTATTGTAGGCAGCTATGAAATCTTGAGTGGGTCAGAACGTGCAACTACAAACCACTATCGCTAATTTTAGGTGTTATTCTTGTGCCCTCGTAACTTAGACTGCAGTCACTTAAACACGCAGGTGAGAACTCTCTGAATGCCATCAGGAGCTCTGTCTTGGAAACCCTGTTTTCCTAACATTGCACATTTCTCCATGAAGAACAAGTAAATCCCTATGCTGGCTACCACAGAGGACATTCAGATACTACTTTCTTCTGTTTTCTTGAAGGGCAGATAAACACTGCACTTCTGGCCAGACAAAGGTTGGGTCAGACCTTTCCAACACCTAGAGTAGGAATCCTCATGGCACTGTCTCTACAGTGCAGCTGCCCATGGGCTAAGTAACCAATTTTTGACAGGGATTGTGTACAGCTGAGAAGTAGGTAGCTTCCTCACTTCCCCATCCATCGCCAGCTAGCTAATAAAGAGATGAGAGTAAGCAGTGCCTGGCATCCCACACAACCGTTCCAAGGGGACCACGCTCGCGGTGTGTGCTTCCTTAGTGTCATTTACTTGTCTGTCACTGCTGGTTCGTGTGTTCCTCCTCCTGCGTTCTTGGGTCAGGAGACCTCAATCACTTGACAAATTTTGATTCCTTGATTATCAGTGGGAGAGGTATGTAAGCGCTCCTGCAGGCTTATGTGTAGAACCAAGGGAGGGCTCTGCTGTCCCATCACAGCCCTGGCAACTATCATGATTACAGCCAAATTTCCTGACATTTAGTGTTTTTCAAAGCTCCCAGTCCTGGAATGATAAAACCAAGTGAGATTCCCAGCTTCCATATTTTTTAATAGTGCAAATTTGTGATTACAAAGCTAAAAAGTGTCATGTGTGTCATCTGACACCTCATAAAACAGAGTACAAAGAGAAAAAAAGTCACTGTTTTTAATCTCATTACTTAGGAAGGTCTAATTCATGGCTGCTAAGTACAAAAATTGGCAGAGAAGATGTAATTCAGCTAAATGCTGCATTTAAGAAGTTGTACATCCTGCCCCCAAACTTTGATGTAGCTAAAAATTAATTAATATTGTGGAGTGTTTTGGCAGAAACAACTCACTCAAATCATAAAATTCAACTACAGTAGGAACTGGACTTTCCCTACATCAGCCCAAAGATACCATTGCCTCAGCACAGGCTGAAGATGACCAATAGATGATGCTTTTCAAAAGCAAACCTACTTGATTGCTTACATGTTTTCTGGCTCTGATTCTGTTAAAAAAAAAAAATCATTGAAGCTGGTGAAAACAAAGCAATTGACAAAGTCAAGGCCTAAGAGGCAATTAGTCCCAGACATTATTATTGCAACTGCTTGTCTAGTTCCCCAGCACTCCCCTGCTTCCAGCCGTTGGGTAGAAACAACTTGCACAAAAATCTATTTAGAGAATTCATTGTAACAGTCCAAGTTAATTGTGGCATGAATACGGATCAATGTTAAGCTTCTAATTAAAAGATGCCAAATCTAACTAGGTCCTTGAAATATCTTTAGAGAATATTAATGTTTCTGGGGTATGCATTAAAGGCACATTGTTTTGGTTTTCTTGCTCTGCAGTCATGATACAAAATGCCTCATTTAAGGCCATTTAAATGAAAATAGCTTTTAGCAACACCATAACAGACACTAGGAAACACCTTTATCAAAGATGGAAACAGTCTCTTGTATATTTATGAAAAAGAGTTACTTAAGATGCTGTAAGACACAGTTCTATTCTAGAATATTTCTAAAGAGATTCATCTACAAGATACACCTGTCTGGGGAACAAGATCTGTCTCTTCCACCCAGTCACGAGAGAGCAGGGGGGAAAGGGAAATACATAGTGCTCCCCAGGTTACTTAACCTTCTACTCCTGAGTTTCTAATGAGTGTCCACTTCACAAATCTCCTGTTTTAACAGATAATACTCAACCTTTCTAATAAAACTGAAACTCTGACAAATGCACATACTTTTCATGTTTCCAGAGTAGTGTCTACATAACAGTGATGAGAAATGGATGAAATTAATCCTTTTTTATCAATTGATAATCTAAAATTTTTTTATTGAAATTAATAAAGTCAGGTGTTTATAAAGCAATTACCTTAAAGTATTCATAGCTGGAAGTGCCCAATCTTCCAGAAAAATTCAGAAGAAACTTCTACACCTTCCGCAAAACCAGTGGGAGGACACTAGTATCACTTCCCTTTATGGGCAAGTAGTTAGTTAGTCTCCCAAAAGGATTATAAGAAAATCCAGAAAACCCAAAATTCACAGCAATGTAAAAAAACTTGAAGGAGCTAAACTGACACAGTGTCCCCTTGGGGACCAGTTAGCTTGACAGATGTTTGCTGGCAGAGATGTATGTATTCACCCCTCCACCTCTCCCAGAATGGGGAAGGCCAAAGGCTGTTGAACCTTGAATGGTAAATCTCTGCAGAGAGATGCTTTGGTCAGAAATGTTTGTGTGAGTGACAGCTCAGCATGGAATTCTGGAGGGGTGGCTTGCACCTCTCCAGCCATGCACTGAGAAACCTCAAGCACAGCTGAACGAGTGCAGCAGGAGGTGACAGAAGCAGCTCAGGGAGCTTTGGGGAGTCCCCCAGAGTGCTGGGGATGTGAGCAAGAACACTGCCCTGGGTTACTGCTTGACTAATACAATTCTGTTTATTTACACGAATCTGCAAGAATACCTGACTCCGCTGCTTTTTTTTCCTCCTAGCCGGACTAGTTGAAGTGCACAGCCTCCACAGTGCAGCCAGGCTCATCTCTTGCAGAGATGCCTTCCTGCATGGCACATGTTTCAACACACTGCTGACATCTACTGACATCTGTATAAAGAGAGTCCTGACACATTGAGAAAATGAAGCTCACGACCTCCATGTTCAGCTGTTGAATGGCTTGGATAAGATCAAGCACCTATATCCTGTTAAGTTCACTCGGGTGATGTGAAATGCCAACACTGGGCTGTGAACTCCTGACTCACAGGTAATGCAGCAAGGAGTGGTGAACATGAGCTGGCAAGAAAATGTTCACCAGAGGTCGGTGGATTTCCCACAGAAGAACAGGCAGCAAAGGTATTTCCACTCAGCCTGAGACATTCTGTCATTTGACAGAATTATATTCTGAGAATATAAAATTCACAAAGAAGTTTCCATCCTGCCCAATTTGTTATTTGGTATCTTTGTCCTATTGAGCAGGACACAAATGATTCTGTATGAGAACAACCCAGGAACAGTAACAGCTTATAAACAGAAAACTTGAAAGTAATATTAAAAAGTACATCCTCAGCATCGGAAGGGGGAAGGGGAGCAGACAGAAGAGATTAAAAAGCTTATTTTTGTGGAGACAAGTTATGAAGTACACTCTACACTGTATATGTTACTATACTTTTCTCTGATGTCCTTAGCTGTGATCATAACTAGAGTTAGTGAACTACCAGTGTGATCCAAATTGGTAACTCCTGTGTGCCTTTAAGTAGTCTGCTTCCTTCATTAAGCACAAGTAATAAATACAGAAAAAAAAACCCAAAACCAAATAAGAGCAAGTAAGCCAAACCCCAGAAATAGCTGCAGACAGCAAGATTATTTACTGACATGCTGTGCATGCCTCAGACAGTACTTCAGTTCTTTTAAAACAGACCAATCAGCCTACCAAGTGAACATCATGTCATCTCTTACTTGACTGGAAATCACATTTAACCATAAGCAGAGTTGCAACACTGCTGGTGAAATTTATTCTTTGATTCTATCATGGTAAGAAATCTGGAAAAATGAAATAAAGGAAGAATTAAGAATTTTAAAATATTTGCTCATAATAAGGGAGGACATTTTCACATATAGAAGTTTCATGTACATAAGAATTAATAAATACTCAAAGTCCTAGTATTGGAAAAGGTAAGTTCTGTGTCATGGTTCTGCTTTAGCCAAGTGAAACTAAGGTCAAGTATGTTAACTTTCCATTTCCGTACAGAAAGTCCTGTTACTTGATATCATGCCAATGTGTCCAGTTAAAACAAGCATACTAAAAGTCTCAAGTGTAATGAAGCATTTTTCTAATCTAGGAATCAGAAGGTTATTGAAGCCAGAAGAATGTGTGAGGGTGGTGAGCAGCCTCTGATAAACACCATATCTGGATCCCATCACATACCATCCTCCTCTAGGCTCTGCAAGCAAATGGTCCAGCAGATCCAGCCAGCTGGTTCTCTTGAACAATAAAACAAATGAGCTTGAGCACGTTTATGTTTTGTCTGTGGCAATATGGCGTGAGATAGGATTTCTCTCTCAGCATGCAGATCAGTATTTTAAAAACCTAATCACAAGTCAAGATCCTTGAGTAAGAAAGAAAAACACCCTTAGTGGAACAACAAAGGTGCAACTCAGAAAACAATTCATTGCAAACATCTCAATGTGGAAGTAACAGCAAATGGTAGCAAATGAACTCAAATACATAAATGAGCAGATGCTGATTCTTTGCCATATCTCAGAGTCTAACTGAGGCCCCAGCAGCCCATGGGTGCCGCCACTGCTTTCACGTAAATGGGACAAGTATATTCAAGATATTTTTCCCAAGCCTTTTTTTATCTACACTGAGAATTAGCCAACACACTCTACTCTATTTTCTAGTCTTGTCATGATACTGAAGAACTTGCTGAGCTGCATATTAGCCATAAGAAATGAGAAGCAGATATGTGCGACACATCTTTTAATGAAGAAGTAAAAAAAGAAGTGAAAACCCATTTTAGAGAGAACTCAAATGCACATATATCAAACAAGACCATAGGGGAAGGAAAACAATTTCCCAGCTTCCTCCTCAGGATCTCTTCACAGATTAGTAGAGTCTGCTTGCAGGAGTCCTATCCATTTCCGAGTAATCCCTCAGGAGAGACTGTATGAAAGGCAGATACACCCACTGGAAACAACATATGGGTGATAGATCTCTATGCATCATTAGAAAAAGAGAATATGAATCAATGCAACTAGTAATACAGCTGTATCACATCCTGGCAGCTAGACAGATGGGCTCCTAGGAAGGAAATCAGAAGCAGCTGGAGTTGCCTCCCTGCACAATATTAATCCCTGAATTGTGTTTTATCACAGAACAAAGGTAGACTGACTTGCCATACCCAGTACTCAGTTCTGGAGCTTAGAGGATCCCAACAGGAGTCACCAGCCTTTCATTTCCTAAAACACTCCAGTAGGCTCTTGGTCTCCTCATACACAGCACCTTCTCGTGGTGTCCAAGAATGTCCAAGAAAGCCAAGACTCCAAAATGTAAGATCTGGCATAAAATTACTTTGAATGCTCAAAGCAGAGCCACAGCAGAAATGTGGCAGGAGAGGTGTCTGCCCTGTGCACCTTCTCATATAGGTGGAAGCAGAGAAGTGGGGCAGTGAGAGGAAGGACAGGATGCACATGCGATACCCATGAAGTCCTCCTCCTCCTTCTGCCCTCCCAAGCACACACACAAGGAGATTAAAGGGAACAAAGGCACTCACTGTATCATGGAATCATAGAATTATTGAGATTAGGAAAGACCTTTAATATCATAAAGTCCAACCATTGAACTAACACTGCAAGCACACCGCTAAACCATGTCCTGAAGTGCCACATCTGCATGTCTTCTAAATACCTCCAGGGATGGTTGCTCAACAATTTCCCTGAGCAAGTTGTTCCAGTGTTTGACAACCCTTTTGTTGAAGAAATCTTTGTAATATCCAATCTAAATCTCCTCTGGTGCAACTTGACACTGCTTCCCGTCAAGGTATTGCTTCTTACTTTGAAGAGGTCAGTCCCCACCTGGCTACACCCTCCTTTCAGGTAGTCTCAGAGAGCAATAGGGTGTCCCCTCAGCCTCATTTTCTCCAGCCTAAACAATCCAGCTCCCTCAGCCACTCCACATGATATTTTTGCTCCAGACCCTTCACCAGCTTCATTGTCTTTGTCTGGATGTGCTCCAGCACCTCAGTGCCCTTCTTGCAGTGAGGAGCCCAGAACTGGACATAGGATTTGAGGTGTGGCCTCACCAGGGCTGAGTACAGGGGACCATCAGTGCCCTGGTCCTGCTGGCCACACTATTGCTGATACAAGCCCTAATCAGCTGCAGTTCAAGATGGGGATGAGGTAACACGAGGTATGGAAATACCTGACAGCTGGGGTACACATACATTGTATACATGTGTATATATATGTATGTATGTATATATACAAATACCCTAGCTGGGATAAACAACTTCCAGAAGCTGGCAGATTCAGCACACATAAGATAAGCAGGCGGTGCAGTAGGAGAAATGAGAAGTTATATTAATTACTGAGAAATCTCACTGAGGCACAGAAATTTTGCATTTATGCAGTTTAGAAATGAAACACTAAAAAGAGATGATGATCTGCAGCAGTATTTCCTAACAACGTTAATAATAAGTTATTTATTTCCCTAAAGAGAAGAGATATTTCCAAAGATAATTCGAAAAAGCCCCTATGCCTCAATTTAGTTATTAGACAAGTTTTGTAGGAGGGTTTCTCTTCTGCTTTCCTGTGGGGAGCAGAGTCAGTAATCAGAGAGGAAAACTGACCTCATAAAAGTTTCTGTTCTGTTAGCTGCAGTTCCTTGTTGAAGAAAGGCAGTTTTACATTCTGGTAAACAACCACATCAGCATTTCAGGCCTCTCCATGAGTGACCACAGGATCCTATAACAGTGGTATAAATCTCTCACATTTACCCATGGAGGAGGCTCATGCCCACACCCTGTGATCGCTATAACTGGAGGTGCTCAGGAGTGTCCTGCCTGCATTTTCACCAGATCTCTCAGAATTCATTTGGCTTTTATGATTGATCGTCACAACGCTCAACCATAAATGCTGGTTAACTGCTGTCTTCATAAGTCTGCACTAACTGGTCTGAAAAACAGCTTTTCACATGAATGAATTAAGTTTCATGAAATGAAATTAATTAACACTCCTGAGAGTAGTTAAGCAATAACTAGCCAGCCACTATCGGTAACAAAATAACACGTTTCATAGAAAAAAAATCCTTCATTTATTGTTGATACCTCTGAATGCTATCAAATTATAAAAATAATTAAAATTAATTGCAACATCATAACTGGTTAACAGCATGCTCTCACTCCCAGAATTTTTTCTAAATGAAACCTATCAAGCACTTCTCTTTCTATGAAAATTTCTCCCCAGATCTAACTTTATTTTAGGGTGAATTCCAATTTGTTTTCTGATCCTATTTCTATTATTCTTTTTGATGATTTGCTTAGAATGCATAGGCAGTGAACATCCATACTGGA
The DNA here is from genome assembly GCA_013389985.1 of Dryoscopus gambensis. Classification (NCBI taxonomy): domain Eukaryota; kingdom Metazoa; phylum Chordata; class Aves; order Passeriformes; family Malaconotidae; genus Dryoscopus; species Dryoscopus gambensis. The sequence continues at coordinate 127,269 of WEIT01023381.1, read as the reverse complement.
GGTAGCCTCCTGACTTCTGTTTTTCTAGTTCTGTTCCCTGATCCCTTTCTTTCTTATGTAAGTATTTTCTAAGATTCTAAAATCACAGATCAAAACTGCCTAAATTTCTAGTTTAGATTTAATTTCCTCTCATTCAACCTGCATCTATAAGTAGACCAGTCTGCTCTCCGGGATTTTCAAGTATTAGAAATTTCTCCTTCAGAATCAAGGACTGTATCTTCAATAGCTGCATGGTTTTTCTTCACTGGGCTCAGTGAATTTTTACATCTAGAGGTGTAAAAGAAAGCAAGTTCTCTTTAATGATAGTACTGAGAAAGAAAAAGACAAAACAGCTTTATTTGTGAATAAAACCGAATGGCATTCAAAGATCTTTGAAATATGAAGCTGCCACTTACTTACAAAGGCTGCACAATCTGTCATCAATATTAACTGGGACTCAATGATACTACTGCCACCAGAGGGCTAAAGTTTTACTATTCAAAGAGAAGATATAGGTTGAAAGAATTCAAACATCAGCTGTAGGATTCAGACACAGCATATGTCCTAGTTTCTAACTAAATTTTTATTAAATCAAGCTTCCTGTTGTTGGTCCTCCATAAGGCATAAGCTTGGCTCTTTCTCAGTAAGACTTTAATAGCATTTAGTTTACTGACACAGAGTCACAGTTTCCGTTATGGCAGATGTTACCGACATGACTTGTTTGCACGCTGAGTATCTGATTTTGCTGCAGATTAAGTGTAAATCCACTCCCTGGCCCATAGGCAAGGCAGGTACTTAGCATTTCAAGCTACCAGAAGGAGATATTGACCAGAGCCCCTCAGCCTGGGACTGGACCAGAGTCTCCACCTAAAGATAAGTTTGTGTAAGTACTGGCTAACCGGTATCTTCATAAGTCTGCACTAGCTGTTCTAAAAAACAGCATTATTTTATACTCAGCATCCTGCTGATTGATGATGAGAGAAATAAGCTATGTAACAAAACCTTGAACAATGTCATATCTAAGAATAGCCAGCAGTTCAGACCAGTGCAGTAATAGCACTGTAATATTGGTACTAATTACAGGCCAACAGATTGCAGACCAATTGCAGACCTTGGAGCTAAGAGCAGATTTCTGAAATGAGCCAGAACAAGATGTACTCAGAAAGACAAAACATTCTTGGATACTATCAAGAAGATAGCTGCATCAGATCAGCCTCATATTGAGACGCAAGGAGAACCTCTTAAACCATTAGTAAAGCTGCAGTACCTCATTATTTTTAATAGCCCTTGATATGAACACCAGTGCCAAAGTACTTATAAATAAGTCTACTCAGTAATTTTCAGGGGCCAGTGCTGGGCTCCACAATGCTAGAACTCCATTTGCAGGATCAGGCAGGCTAAAACAAAAGCACAGTTAATAACTCATAGTACAGATTCACCTGCCACATCTGGGATCATCTTCCCAGAGGTGCTCATTAACTACTGCCGGAGCCTCAGCAAGCACAGGTCAGACTGCTCTGTGATTACAACAAAGCTGCATCACCCTGCACTGAATCATGGTGACACAGCAAGCACAGAGAGAAAAGGTTTAAAAGTGCCCATTAGCACTCTCTACACAGGAGATGAATTTAACAAAGCCGGGAGTACCACAGGCAGGCAGAGACCCTGCAAGAGAGGAGTGGGAATGAGAAGGGAGGCTTGAGTAGACCAAGGTCAGTCAAAGATGGGAGAGAATGGCAGAGTGCATTTGCCAGGAAACCAGGGAAAGAGGCTGCTTCTGAAACAGAAGAGAATAGTGAGCCCTCTCAGAGGAGGAGGAAGAGGAAAATCAAAGGGTGAGAAGGAAGCGAGAAATCATGTCCTGAAACAAGGAAGCTTCTACAATGCTCGGCTGCACCCCAGGAAGAAGCACATCCTGGAATACACAGATTTCCTGGCTGCTCTCTCCCTGCCATCCTCACTCTCGGGAGCAGCAAGATAAAACCTGTGTTGAAAAGCCACTTGCTTTTGCCTAGGTGAGCAGGACCTGCCATGCTCTGCCATGCTTCCCAAAAAAACCTGTCCTGGATTTCTGCTTACCCTTGCACAGAACTTGGTCAGAGCATACCACCAAAGCAGTATTTTTGGTGGAGGCCGAAGGATATGGAAAAAAAGAACAATGGTTTAAAAAAAATATTGCATTCACCTGAATGAAGAAAATGGCACTTGCCATTGCTATCCATCTAATATTGTAATTGTGTTTTCCTTATTTTATAATGTCACTTCCCAATCCCTCTACCCTGCATTTCTGCAAGGATGTTACTGTGGGATCATCAGAACCCTTCAGTTCTCACGCTTTTCTGAAGTTATCGTAAATGCATTAGAAAATTGTAGGGTATGATTTTAGAGGAGGGAAAATGAGACACACAAATAACAGTGCCATAATAGCCACCAATTTTGGTTTCATTTTGCACAGAACTTCATACTTTCATAGCACATAATACATTCAAAATGCATCTTTAATCGATACGTTTTCCAGCTGGATCACTCAGTTCTTCTACAGAAATTTTCTAAGGAGACAGAAAGTTCTCTGGGGAGCAGGAGTAGTCTGGCCTACTGAATTCCTGTGTCTTATATTTAGGAAGTCTTGGTGATTGTGAGCTCTGACCTAAGTTGTTCAAAGATTTTTTATACTTAAGCTTTTCCCAGAATTAAGGCTCCCACCCATCTGCCTTTTGCATTCAGACCTGGTCTAGAGGTAACTGCATGCCCAAAAAAAGAGGAAATATGCTTGCCCTCCCCCTCCAGGCTAGGCACAGTAGCACACCATCTCGGTAGCCAGCATCCTGTGCCCAGCTGCCCCGCAGGAACAGAGACTCTCCAGCTCTTCGTGGGGAATCTCTCAACACACAGGCCAGCAAAGGATAAGGAGTGAAAAGGAGATTTGTGTTTCTGGATGCCGGTTTTAGAGCAGAGGGGAGTCTGAAGGCAAATTTGGGAGCCAAAGCCCTTCCTCAAGCCTGTGAGATAGGAGGCAAAACATCACAGGCACATCCTTCATTCCTTTCAAGAACAAAACAAGTTTTGTTGTGTACTACAAAAAGTTTTATTCTTTTTCCTCAATAGAGACCAGGTCCTAGCTGCCCACCAGCCTACTGTCAAAGTCCAGCAAACAGAGAAGACTGAACTATTTTCTTTAATCTTGCCCTCAAAAAAGATTAACCCTATTTCCCCGCTTCAAAGTCTAGACAAAAAATTCAGCCCAAGTCAGATATTCAGAATTATCATCTCCACTCAGACATTTAAGGGGGTGTAAACTTATTACCAGGGGAGTATAATCCTTCCAACACACTATTCCAGCTCTCATAACTTCTGGCCCAGTATCCAGATCAGTGTCATCAGATGAACGTATCACCTGTCAGCAGGAAAAACATCAATGCCACACTTGAAAGTTTTTAGCTCTCCTAAAGAAAATGTAAAATGGGATCTCAGTACATCCTACGGCTCAAGAATCAGTATAAGATGATTGAGGGAAGCCCTTTTTTTTGAATCAGGATCAGTTTTTAAACACTTGACATTAGCAATTCTGCTATTTGCCCCAAAATATCACTTGTACAGAATGTAACTACACCTGCACTCTAAAAAATTAAAAAGGAAAGAGAGTACAGTTGGAGCTAGTCATAAATATTAAAACGTAGATAAATAATGAAGAAATGCTAACATTACCTCCCTTCCTGTGCCCCACAAAATTTGAAATATGCCTACTGGTCCTTTCTGTATTGTATTTAATAAGCCTTTTTCCATTACATGAATTTAAAAGAATATATTTGAATTCTACTCGTGGAAAATTTCCCCCCCTCGTTAAGCACAACGGCATATATTGAAAACAAAACCAGAACTTGCCAGTGAAAGTCACGCTTCAATTAAAGCCATTTTTTGGTTACAAAGTAGGATATTTGCATCTTGTAAGTGGAGCCAGAGCCATCTTCCTTTTGAGCACTGTCCTGCAAACATTCTTGCACCTACGAGACTTTGTTTGCATTAATTTAGTGTAGCAATTCTTATAAGCAGAAATTACTTAGATGGTTCTATCTACTACTGAAACAACAGGAAAAAAATGAATGTTGTGGTTTTTTTCTTGCATGCCAAGACCAGTGTTAAAAGAGAGTGTGGTCTTCCCTCAGCTGTGGTCAGGACTTGGGCCATAGCCCACCCTCAAATCACATTCAGAACTGCCTGCAGAAATCATCTCTCAACACATGAGGGGACTCATAGCTGGTAGAGTAAGAAATGTGATTTATGGAATACAAACACCACAAGGCACCATTTACTCTCATTTCATTCAATTTCATATCTCCTAGTTGAAAAAATATCCTATGCTATCCAGTTCATTGGAGGAGAGTCAGGTTACACTAATAGCAGAGAGTAGGCCATCAAATCAGCATTCACTTACTCCAATTAATAAATGTAAAGAGATACAAACCTGGGACCAGAATGGGAGATAAAAACTGAATGGAGAAACATCACATAGAAAAGTGACATTCCTCTGTCAACGGAGGATTTCTACATAAAACAGAACAAGTTCCAAGCTGTTCAAAATCATTTGTGCAACAAGAAGTTAATATAGCGCAATCCATATACAAGCCCAGAAATTCAGTCAGACCCACTGCCCCTCTTACTCATGATGAAAACTCTTGACAAGTGAATTGCTGAAGGGTTGACAGGTCTTACACCTCCATGAGAGCACACAGGTGTGGATTAAGTGTCATTCTGCAGAGGTGAAGCAAATATTATACCCAGCAAAACTCCAGAAGTGTTCTAAAATCCCTGAAAGAACATCTGTGGGAGGAAAACACATCCTTGCCCATTCCCTGGAAGTGCTCGAGGCCTGACTGGATGGGGCTCTGAGCAACATGGTCTAGTGGAAACCACTCTGTGATTCTATGAAACATAGCAAGATGTCAAAAATTAGTATTTCCATGGTTCTTTAGAAACTGGGAGAAAAGCAACTTGCCCCAGATATCACCCATTACCAGAAATGTGTGTAAGGACCAGGAAGGGAATTTCCATTTTCAGAATATTATGGCTGTGTTTAAGTCTGAAACTAACTTCTACGTACTCTGGAGCATGCCCCTGGCACAAGGTGGTCTCAGGTGGCCGTGGCAGAGAGTACCAACACACTCCAGGCGTGCCCTGGCAGGCTGTGGGGAGGGCAGCTGTGGGCCTGCAAGGACTGTCAAGTCAAAGCCAAGCTTTCATGACCCCTGTTCCACCCTCCCTTTTACCTTCTGCCTCTCCTGTCACTGAGAGACACAGGCTACGAACAGCATGGGAAATCCCTCATTATCTTGCGTGCAGCAGTGCAGAGAATCCTAACAAAAGGTATTAAGCTCAGAACTGATTTGTCTAATTTGGTTTTTTTAATATTATTATTATTTATTATGATGATTAATAACTTCAAGACTCTATCTCAGTACAAAGACACAGAGAAGCCTGGTGAAGGCTTCTTAATGGAAATGCAGAGCTGAACAACATGTTTGTCAATTAGCAAACCCCCCCGTAAAGGGTCTGACTCTTTAAGTAATGAAACAATTATGGTTAAATCTTATTACTTATTAGTTACAACACAGTGGCATTTTCAGTCTAGGGCAGGACACTGTGCGTGGTACAATGCATTGAACACAATACATAATCCAGGGGCTCTCTTTGCAGAGCCATGGCCTAATGCCTGATCTTACTCCTGCTCTTTAAAACACACAAGTAAAAGTTATATTTATATTAAAATTAGCAACCGTAACAGCAGCAGTTATTTCTACTGTCAGAAGGAATGCAGGTCATTTAGTTTGGGAGTGCCATCCCTTCTTCTCCCCTCTGTGCTGCTAGGAGGTCACCCTGCCCAGAAGATGGAAACACAAGAGGAAAGCATCATAGCTGGTGCACAGGTTCTCACTTTTGGCAAATATTGCTGGAAAACCCAAGCAGAACTCACCCTCTCCCCTATGCACATGGCAACAGCTTTTTTTAAAAGGCAAGGGCAGCCCGTGACCTGTGCTAGCCTGAGAAAGGGAAGGGGATAAAACCTAGAAACAAACTCCATGGAAAAGCAACAATATCATGTCCTCAAAGGTCAGCTCAGGTTTTCCAAATGAGAGGTAGCACAGTCTGTCAGCACAGGATGTAACTAACAGTGAGGGCTCCAACTGAGAGAGAGAGCATGAGCCTTGGGGAAGAAAGCACTACCAAAATGTGGGACGTTTTCCGTAGGCAGCTCAGGAGGCTTCTTTGCTGAAGCAATGTGAAAAGAATCACAAATACTGTAGTAAAATTCACATTGATGAAGAATATGATCCAGCAGGCTTTCTCTATCTCTTAACATCTCTAACCTAAAATCTACCAGTTTGTAAAGGCAAAAGGATCATGAAATGGAATCCAATCTAGAAAAGATATAAAAACGAAAGTAACCAAAATGCTTTAACCTTACATTCCAAATTCGAAAAAATATGATTCTTTTTTTCCTCAGACCATGTACATTATTATTTTCCATGTCAAGTACTTGTGCATAACTTTCAGCTTAGCTGTGCATGACAGCAAGGGTGTGAGGCAGAGGTTTGTTTTTGGAGGTAATGATACTCAACTCACACCACTACACAGAGACACACACCTATCTCTAAAAGAAATAGTCATAAAACTGAGAAAAAACAGGAAGCCACTTTATATAATTTGGTATTTAAAAGAAAAAGATACAATCAAATTTCTTCAATGTTTTGGGTATCTTCATGTACTATCACAGAAAAAAATTCAAACTAAACAAAAACCCTATAATCCAAGACTATTTTAGAAATAGCAGATTTTGAATGAAGTCTGAGCACTTTCATATCATCTGTCACATTGATTAATTTTAAGTGCATACAGTTACCACTACCTTCTAGAACTTGTTTATCTAGAAGACACGAAAGAATCAAAGGACTATGTGGATTGATGGTCGGGAAGGATCAGAAGTGCCCATACTTTTCTGTTTCCATTCTTCCAAATAATGTAAACTGCAGAGAAAAGTTTTCCAGGAACAGGGAATGCAAAAAACCACTATTATTAGCAACATCAACTAAATCCTGCTTTGCCAAAAGGTGAATTCCATTCCTCTTACGAACTTCTCTCTGCCTCCTGTTTAGTAAGTGCCACAATCAGTTGGCCAAGTCATCTCAACTACATGCAACACTGCCTGAAGCCTGTAACCAGACAACAAGAAGGTGGCAGTGTTTTTTACAGCTTAGGACTGGTGTAAATTCACAAGGCCCAAGTGGTTGACACCATTAGGTTTTTCATTTTCCAGAAGACAGCTACATATGAAAGTGGGTGTCAGAGGTAAAAACTTCATCATTTCAGTCTTATCTACTTTTTTCCTGTCCTAACAGATAAAAAAGGAGCATACTTCCTCAGTAGCACCAGATCACCTCATGCAATTATCTCTCACAGGAAGAGACCACCAGCTAGGACACAGTCACACGGAGACATTTCCCTACACATACTCAAAATAGCCAGCAATGAAGGCAGTAAGAAACTGCTCTGGTGAAAGTCCTGTTTAAGCATTCACATTTATCTGCCAGTGGATTCCTTTCTTTTTCTCAAGTATTTTCTTACAAGGCTAAAAATAGTTTAGCAGTGAAAGCCATTAATAATGGAGTGAACTGTGTTGTGGGATTTGGTGTCACATTAACTGTATAAAGAAATAACAGCACAACAAGGGCCTGGTTAATACTGCGTCTCCTGCTGAACTCCTAATTAACACGACAAGGGTTTGTATTGAACTTGGTGCTGAGGCAGTCCATCAGCCTTTTTGACAAACAACTGCTCCATTTTTTGCTGTTTCCCAGTTCAGTTAAGCTCAGACGTTTTAGGTCAGCAAACACCACAACACATAGCTCTGATCTCCTGCACCATATGGGACACAGGAGTCATTCAGGAATCCCTGCAGTGAAGATATGACTTCTTCTGAGGCTCATGAATAAACACTGACCTCAGGAGTTTGTAAATGAAGCAAATCCCAGGCCTGGTTATGATTTGCACTAAGACTAGTCTCCATTCAGGACTTTTTTTACCCCACTAGTATAGACTGAAGATGCAAGGATCAAGTCCTGTCCTTCCTGGGCAGGCAGCTCCTGCTTAGTGTCCCAACCTCTTACTCTCTTAAATGTAATTCACTCTTCAACACAGATTTTTCCTAGGTGAATAAGTGCAAGGAGAGGGTAAAATTTCCAGTATGCTGCTATTTGTGACTTAAATCATTACATGAATCTCAATTTTGAGTACTAGAAGGCTAGAGAATAATGCAGCACACCTCTGTCTCCAGAAGAGGTATGAACAGATGTATAGTTTCATGGACAAGGCTCCAAAGCCAGATGGGAGCTGCTGCCTTTCAGACGGAGTGACTGACAAAACTGAACTGGAAGTAAACGCTACAAACTCAGTGTTCTCAAGAGTAACCATGTTAAGTTAGAGGAAGCCAAGGGCAACTGCTCACTGATGTTTGCAATGATGATGGTAGTACTGGATTGTATTGGCATTGTACTGGTATTACTGGATGGTAATGGATTACTTTCAAGATGTTCAAAACCCAAACACAAGTCAGGTTAGTTTCTCTCCAAGGATTTCAGACCCTCCCTTTACCTATATGTTTTTTAACATACACGCTGCATTTTCCACTATTATGGTTAATTATCCCTTTTTGTGGATTTGAGACACTATTTCTTAAATCTCCTTCTACAAAGAAAATTAATGGATGACCTAAGAAAGAACCGAGACCTTGCAGCATTCCTTCTTGCAGGGCAGATGCAGGAGAGCCCTAGCATGTCATCCACAATGCAGGTTAAAGACCCCTTACTACAGGTGAGGTGCACTACCTCTACTCTTAGAATCATAGAATCATTTAGGTTGGAAGAGACCTCCAAGATTATCAAGTCCAACCATCATCTGGCACTGCCAAGTCCACCACTGAACCATGTCCCTAAGAGCCATATCTACACATTTGTGTAAATACCTCCAGGGATGGTGAGTCAACTGCTTCCCTGGGCAGCCTGTGCCAGTGCTGGACAACTCTGATGCAACTCGAGGCCATTCCCTCAGGATCCTGAGATCCTTACACAGACAGGGAGCTACATATACATGAGTGGATGAAACATGGAAGGCAAGCCCAAGTCTCCCTGTGTTCCAGCCCACAGGCACACATGCACACACAGAGAAAACTACTAAACCAGACCATACAACCATCTTCTGGAACTGACTTCCCTGGCTATTGCCACCTGATATGCTGAACAAGAATGAAAGTCACACGAACAGGAACTGGTTTAAGATACAGAAGCCCATGCATTTAATCCCTGAGTGGCTCTCTTTAAAACAAGGGCATGGCGATATATTATTTTGTGGAACCTGAGCTTTCTGCAGTCTTCTGAGGGGATCACCTGGTCCTGTCAGGACACTGTCCTCTGTAGCACCATAGGAGAGCTGCATTTGAAGAAATAAAAGTATAGGAAAAAGTGCAAAATACCATCACAGTGTGCTCAACAAACACAACAGTCATTAGACACCCCAGCTTATCAAAGAGGATAGATAAACCAACAAAAATGAGTTTGTCTAGGATCTGTCTCTGGGCCACTCTACCTGTGTGCTCCCAAGTACAGCACTGCACTGTATTGCAGAGACAGATCCTGCCAGACACCAAACTGTTCGGACACTGCACAGCCCCAGATCGTCAGGAGCAACATCTACTTTGCTAACATATCGACCCAGAATAAAGACAGCAATATCTAACAGGGAGGAAATGATCCCTGGGGATCCCACCATGGAGCAGAGAAGAGAGGGCACAGTTAAAGCATTAGCAGAAGGCCTTCTTTCACAGCACCCCTGAGGTGCCTGAGGTTCTCACCAACAGGCTGTAGCCTGATGCTTAGATACTGATAATAAGAAAAATATCTTGCAGTCCCAGGAGAAAACCAGTCATACACATCCCCCTTACTTCATCATTTGAGCTATCTTTTGCATGTGTTTCTACACAATTTAGAGGCTATAAATCATCTTCTTTTAAACAGACTGTAAATTGTCTTATTTACATCACTACATGGGGGCTTTTGTATATTTAAAACCCTTTGACTGCCATTGACTATTAGATGACTGACCTGGGCTGTCCCTGTCTAAGATTCAGATACCTGTAGTTAGGCAAGGAATATCCTGGGCCAGGCAGTCAGTCCCAAAATATACCACAACAGAGCAGGAATTCTCACTGGGTTGCCCAACTCCCAACATTGTGTTTTTTAGCCCAATTAAAAAAACAAAAAAAAACACCAAAAAAACCCACCAAAAACCAAAAAAAACCCCCACCAAAAAACAACAACAAAAAAACACCCCAAAAACCAAACCAAACCAAACAAACAAAAAAGCCCCACAAAAAACACAACCAAAAACCCCAACCAATCAAAAAAACAACCACCAAAAATACATTTTTAAAAATTGATTGTGCCGGTCTGTTTGTTTTCTACTTCTGGTATTGTTTCCCAGTTCAGTTTTCCCAACTCTCACCCACATAATGTCAGCTGTTTTCTGTCCTCTCTATGCATATGCTGCTCACATAAACTCTTCCTATTCCTAATTAGGTTTGCTTTATAAAAATCAGCCTTGCCCTACCCACAAAATACGTTTGCTACAGATGACCACATAGTCAGGGAATGATGATGAGAAATAAAACTTGTTGCACTTTCAGGTCATGTCTTCTATTCTGCAAAAGAAATGCACCACTGAAATGCCAGGTTATTGCATTCTCAACTGTTATTCAGACTCTAGAGTCACTAAATCCAGAAATAGGTTCTGATTTTGAAGAAATCTTCTGCTGTCTTCTCTTACAGTCAATACAGTAAGAATACACGTATGATATAGAGTATCCTGGCTATTATATCAGAAAAGAAAACCATATGGCTTTTAAAGAAAGGAAGATGACAACTTTCAGTGATTTAGTTTGCTTTAAAAATTAATACTAGCTAAAACAGGCAAGGACTGTTTATAAATTTATACCACTCATTTATACCACTGCGTTCTGTATGTGGGCATTTGAGTCAGCAACAGCGAAAGTGATCTCCTGGTCAACTTTTCACAAGAATATGATATTAAAGTCATAAGCTGAATCAACCACTAACTTGACCAATGAAAACTAAAACTAGCCTCTGCAAAACAAGAGATGAGTGAGGAACATGACAAATATATTTGGAACACTGCAAATGCAAGTCTTTCTCTGTTTTTCTAAAAGGAAGGATAATTTTAAGTTATGTAGAATCACAGAATATCCAGTTGGAAGGGACCCAAAAGGATCATCAAGTCCAACTCCCCGCTCTTTGCATGACTACTTACACTAAACCACATGACTACATCGGTGGTTATAGTAAGACCTGCAAACACGAACTACAGAAATACTGATTAACCTATTTTCTTATCTTTCAAAACTTCAAAAGTACAACAACTCCAGTAAATACCGGTATTATCACACACAGCTCATGTCATTGAATTAATCACTGGTAGTTATTACTGCCAAACTCTTGACATTCAGGATACAAACACTCCATCCTACGTTAACAGTCGCCTCTGCAGGCTGACTACTACTTGTTTAGCATTTGCACAGCACAGCTTGCTGTTGTGGAAGTGAAGAGGGCAGAAGATATAATTCAAACTACAGTGTTTGAGCATCTGGAGAACATCTTTACTCGCAGACTTCAACCATAGCTGACCACCTAGTCCTGGCTGGAAAAGCAAATAACAGCACTACATAAATACAATTACATTGTACTCAGGAAGCCAACAGCTCCCTTAGCAATCCAGAATGATAAAATTCCCCCAACAAGGTGAGAAGGGTTAAGTAGGTACCATTAACATGGAGAAGTAGATGGTTTCTGCCTTCCTGTAGCAGCTGTAGGAGTCATCCCCTGGAGAGAAGTGAAAGCATGAGCTGTGCGGCACAGACCTCAACAGCACTGAAGTCAGACTAGAAGGTTGTTTCTATTTCTATAACTGCAACCCAGCAGTTGTCTGTCTGCTAAAGATAGCCTGAGAACCTTCCTCAAAACTAGATGATGACTCCTCCTCTTGCATGAATACAAAGCCTCTTGCACTGCATGAGCATGCACTCACCCCATCTATCTAGGATGGACAGAAGGTGCAGGAGGGCTCCTGGTGCTTACAGTATTTCTGAAGGCTGCTTTTTCTGACCAAAGACATGTGGGCAATGTTTCCAGGATGAATTTTAATAGCTCAATATTAGTGAAAAGGCTGGGGACTCTGCAGGGACCAGAAACTGCTAGGAGGACCTAGGTTTGCTCTTTTTACAATTATGTACTTTTTCTTTATAAACTACATTAAAATCCTGTAAAAAGATGTAAACTGGTTTGACTTTTCCTTGCAAGATTACGAAGGCCAATGAGAGAAAAATAAAGCCTTTGTCCCTCTTCCCTACACAGTCACACACAACCAAGCTTGCAGTTGAACAGACGAGCGCTTGCAGATTGGAGATGCCTAAAGCTCTCCCATGTCCTGTTCTCAGGCTAGGAGAGTGAGCAGAAGAATAAACCAAGTAATTTTATTAATGCACTTTTTGATCAAACAAAAGAGTAATGAAATCTTCATTGCTTCTGCACTGCAGAGCAAGCTTTTCTGAAGAACTGCAACCACTGGCTCATCTTGTAAAAATTTTTATAGTGCTAGTTTTCCAAAATATTCTAGATCTATTATTCACAGCCAGTTCATTCCTGTTCTCTGCATTAGCTGCATCCGAGAGGTGCTGTGGGTTGCACGAGCTGAACCATGAGGACACAACACTTGTTCACTGCACTGAGTGCAAGGTTCATGCTGCCTCCTACCTCACACCCCTCTTTGGTCAGGTCCCCCTGCCATGTTCGGCACTTGGACTGTCCATAGCTCATGGGTGTGATACGTGGCCTCCTCAAGCCACCAAATCCAACACAAGAGGACATGAAGCAGGAGAGGGGCTGCAGCACTATCTCCTTGCTGAGGATATTTCAGATGGTGACACTTCTCCCTCCTAGCCCCCACTACCTAAGCCACAGACACGGATTAGAGCTATGACTGCTCCCCGTTCTCATGACAACAAGTGGCCCATTGCATCATCCAACACAAGTTGTCTCTTGACTGGGAAAAAACAACGTTGTGCTTGAACATGAGGTTTTTGACAGCTGCTAGCACTTCCCATGCTCCCATGTTTAGCTGTCTTTTATTCACTGCAGCCGGCAGAGGCTTCTTAATAGGTACGAGTTTGTCCCCACACATCTCCTCCTTCCTCACACCATGATCCTGGTAGATTCAGGGGAGTCTCCTGTCACATACCAGGAGGAGATGCAGGAGAGAGTGCCTATCTTCCTCCAGCACCACCTCTGCTCTCAAAAAAGCAGGCATGCAGGCTGGGAAGGGAGATGTCCAGGCTACCCTCTAAAGAGCGGGGAGAAGTCTCTTTTGTCGTCACACTTAAGGGAGTTAAACCCCTTGCCCCTCCTGAGGTTACTGGGAGTTCTTGCTTTTGATTTCCAGCATTTGGATCTTACCTTGTTTAGGGAGGGTCAAGGAGCTATTAGATAATCCACTCCTTTTTCAACACAAAATGGAAACCCTGGAGCACACATTAAAAAACTTCTTTCTTTTTTTTTTTTTTTTTAATTTAATGCTCTCTAACATTCAAAAGGAATTAGATAACAGCTATAATGGCCCCACCTACTCTTGATTCTTTCTGCTGCCAGAATGTTTTGTGTAATAAATCATGCGAGTGCTACATTATTCCAAAGCTTAAAATGGAGCAGAGTCAGGAGGCAGCGCAGAGATCTGAATACAGAATGCAGAGTTGTATTTGATAACATCTGCACTCAGTCTGATTTTAAGCTTCCTCAGGTTAGGATAATGAACTCAAATGAGAGGGGAAAGGTTCACGGGGTGCTTACAGCACAGGCTGGCTTTTAAGCTGTTTTTCTTTCAACTTCACTTTCACCACATTTTCATTCAGATTGGGTTAGCTCCTGGAAAGGGTTCTGCGTAACATCCTTTACAGCTCCCCAAATCCAAGACAGTTGTTGAAGTGTGGTGAGAGAGTGCAAGTGAATAGCAGAATGCAATGTAATTTTTCCTCAAATCAGAGGGATGAGATCAAATTCTTTCCTCCAGGCCTGGAGAGAGAGCTTCTGAAAAAACAGTCCCACTAGCTATACTGGGGCTAAAATACTGATTTAGACCTTAAAATGAGTAACAAGCACTGATCACAAGAGTGGACTTGATGAGGCAGCTCATTCTAGCTAAAAGCAGACATATTATTCCAGTTGCCCATTATTCCAAAGCCTGTTCCCAAGTACCTTCACTGTAAGTAATGGCTATCCACACTGAATAAGTAATCAGGCTAAATGTGACACCCTCTGCCTTTGCCATGCTAACCTAAAGTATCATCTGAGCTTCTACTAGGTTAGTGGTAGAATTAAACTGTCCAAAGGCTTATTCCTAACAAGAGGTTTCAACACCTGCTAGGGAGAAGTCTAGTAACAGTCATGAGCAGAAATTTTAGTCCTTAGGCTTTAAGAACAGTTTTAGTTAAAATAGCTGATTTTTTAGATGGCTAAACCCATAACTTGTCAGCTATCACTAGTTTAGATTGGATAAAACACCATGTTTCAGCTATTGACAATGAAAAACTTTTGCGACAGATTCATTCCAGGAAACTGAAAATAATAAATCAAACGAGGAGGTTTTTTTTCTCCCAAGTAGTCCTAACATCTAGGAACTGAACTTCAGTGAGAGCTGAAACTCATGGGGAACTAAGGAAAGAACAGCTGCAGTCCAGGAAGTTTTAATACCCACAGCTGCTGGAAAGCACATGGACCAGCTCACAGATTTCTGGCAGGCTTTACTGCTGCACATACCCTGTCAATAACCTTCTGTGATGCAAAAACATCTTAAGGGTTCTTTCCATACCAGATGGTGTTGTTCTTTCCAGGCCAGTCTGCTAGATATCTGATTTGAAGATAGCCCAGCAGGCTACTTAGATCTTACCCTCAGATGACTCCACATTTTCTTCTATGACTGATTTGCTGGAACAAGAAACAATGAAAAGCAAAACTCAGAATCGCTACTTGCAGATGTGCACAAACTGCAATTTTACAGAGAAATCAAATGGAGCCACCTCACTAAGAACTGTTCAAATACATGAGCACGTCTTCTAAAAAAAGAAGAGTAAAAAGAACAGATAATGACTGACATGATGTGAATTAATGAATATTAAGGCCATCAAGACTATAATACTCATCAGCCAGTCTGAACTGCAAAAGAGCAGCCAAAGAAAACCTCAGAACTCTTCTGTTTCCACCAAATTATTTTTAAGTCTACACACAGGCATTCATTAAGCATATTCATTTAGTCCTTTAATCATCCTGTACCAATCCAGTTTTATTACTTATTACAGATACAGCAAAGGAGGATGACTTTGTTGTGCTTTTCTCTGCATGCTTTAAAAGCAGATTTACAAATTACCTGATCTGCTTTCTGAGGGCACTGCTTGATATTCTGACCACAAACCCGCACCAAACCATAGCCCCCTAGTGAGGAAAATCTGAGGGATGGCTAAAACATACCAGTAGTGATTAGCTCACCAGTACTTTCAATCTGTTTTCCACTTTATTGAATTTCCCTTTTTAGAAATAATTGTAGCTGTTTTTCCTGTAAATACATTCTCTGCACTGTTTTCTGTGAGGTGCATAGTAACATAGCAGAACACTCACTCTCTTAAACACTTAACACAATTCCAAAATTTGGTTAATACCAAAGCATGGACCATCAGTGACAGCATCACAGTCTTCTTCAGTTTACTCATATAGAACTTACATCTGCATGTCCACCTATTACCAGTAGGCAACGTTAAGAAATGTAACTCAAAAAAAAGCCCACACAAACTTAAAAACTATCTTTAACTTCTAACATGCAGCAATGTCCCCATATATCTAGCAAACCAGAATCATTAAATCAATGTCCTCCTTCAGTCACTGATAAGCCCAGGAGTATTTCTTCAGTCTTAGACCCACTGGGCTTGAAGCCAGACCCAAAATATACTTTGAACCTGGAAGGGCAGAAAACTGCAGGGACTAGAAAAGTTCCAGGCATGAGCATTGCGCTGGCTGCTAGGGTAGCCAGCAAAATAGGAGATGCAAACCCACAATGATACTATGGGGGCTGATACTCTGGTTTTTTTCTCAGTTGCAGGATGTTGAGCAGCCAAATACCATTTCTAATAAACACCGCAGTCACAAAAACCATATAAAGGCCCTGGAGATGTTGCAGGCTCCATTCACACAGGCTAGAAGGGCTCCACCGGTATTAAATCATGACAGAATGACCCAACAAAACAAATTCCATAGCTGATCCCAAGTTTTACACACAGTTCTCAAGGTGAAAATCAATACAAATGGTCAAGCTCTTGAGCTAGCCTCAAAAAATAAAAAAAGAGTTCTTTTACCGAGTTCTGGTGCAGGAAGAATACCAGTCTCTAATAAAAATCTCTGTTGGGATGGAAGGATTGCTCCTAATTTTTTTTCCCGTCAGGAAGTACTGGGTTTTTAATGCATGGGGTGGTTAAGAGGGCGAGGGTGGTAATGGTGCATGTGTGTTGACTCATGAACTCAGTCATGTACGTAAAATCCAGAGACAACAAAGATTAAACACAATCTCCATCAGGGCATCTTTTGCAAAATACAACCATCTACTGGGGATATAGTTTTATAAAATAGGACTGTTATCTCCATGCTGTGGATATCTGGGTTCTTTTTCTAAAAATAATTGAACGGTTTCTCTTCAGTTTAGGAAATTTAATATTATTAAGTGACTGCAAAGCAATGTACAACATTCATAAACAAGCCAGGAAGACTGCAGGCTAATATTGGCACTGTCAACTTGCATAATAAAAGGAGAGATTAAGGTTATTGCCTAAATTGCACTTGTGTAATCAATTTCTTTGGAATACTGAAGAACTGAACAAAATGATGCTTTCATTCAATTTAAACACTAACAAAAATTAACATTTGAACTTCTAGCTAAAGCAGCCAGGAATCACTTCCCCTGCTTACAGTGCATTGCTCATACTCTTGCTATAAATAAGTAGCCTAATGACATCCAAACAACCCAATCAGTCAACACAGGGACAAAAAATTAAAAAACATTTTAATACTCTTGCCATTTTATCACACCAAAAGTTAATTAGCAGTATTAACATTCAAGTTTTGAGATCAAAACCAAGGTTGGTTTTAATGGCTCTAGAAAGTATAAGGCTGCAGAGCAAGATGAGTCAAAGCAGAATTTCAGTATTTTTAAAAATTAAGAATCCCCAGGATTGAAGACCTTGCTTTAAGAAAACAGCCAGGAGATGTTAGATTGTATGCTTTTAAAGCTTTTTTCTTCTGGTTTATTGGTCTCAAAATTAATATTTTCCTAGAGACTGAGAAGCTAGAAATAGTATTTAAATGCAAGAAGCAACTGTTACCATTTCAAAAACAAGACCCTTTAAAACCAGCAGAGTGTAATGAGCGTGCCTGTGAGTGCATGCTGCTAGTGGTACATGCAACTTGTTGAGCTAATATTTTATTTAATATTCATATAATGCTTACCAAGGGAAAAAAATTAATCTTTTAAGAAAGTTGCTGCATTTAATAATTCCCATAACACAATGCACATGGTTTACTGACATATCTCCCGTAGGCTGTAAGAGGAAAAAAGCAGCCTCCATCCCTCCAAGTGTGAACTTCAGTACTGCCAGACCTTAGCAGGGAGGGGAGGAGGCAACTCCCTGCCATCCCATCTCTGCAAAGTGGGGCCCAGCCTCAAGACATAAGGAGGGCAAATCTTGTAAGAAGCAAGCCCTAGGAGGCTGGCACAAAAGAGAGTTACCTTTAATTCTAGTTCTAGACCTTACTGTTCCTCTGGGCTTTTCTGGTCTCCTCAAACTGATTTTTGCAGCTCAGGAGGGATGGAGGCCACTACCATGGCAGGCTTCAGTCCCAAACGTTTGCTGGAAGGCTACGGGAGCTGATGTTCCCCCTGCTGCCTGCACGGACTGGCTTTCTACCACACCAGTATCAAACACACTCCCAGAAGTGACACTGTGACTGCGTCAGGGTAAAGAACTCAGCAGTCAGCTCAGACAACTCCACGTCCACTGAAAGATCTGGTGGAATCTTCTCCACTGATCCAGAGGACCAACCCTTAATAGCAAGCTCTGTAGCAGCCAACACAGAAATCCAGCTAGAAAAACTGAATGGGGAGAGCCCCTCCCAGCCATTCCACTTCTACTGAGGTCCCCATGGTTTTTTCAGGAGGTTAAGTGACTGCATCAATTCATGCAGTAAATCATTGAATTCAAAGTGCATTTACTTGCTCCCTCTTGCCTAAGTTCATCCACCTGACTTGTTTTCTTTATCTGTAGCACCTAAATAGCTATCCCAGACACTGTCTATATTCTGTGCAAAGAGAAATGAGTTGTCATTTAAAAGCTTCAAATTCTTTTGGAGTGAATTTCGGCTGATGTATCTCAATCTCCCAGTAGTAACAGCTACAGACAGATCAATGCTTCTGCGTCAGAGATAGGACTCTGCTCTCTAACTCCCACTATTTCTGAAAGTAGACTACCACAATTTCCACTGCCATAGTAATTCTCTAAATAAAGGTCAGTATATTCAGCAGTGATTATCAAACGGAAGTTTGACAGAAATTTTCCATGAAAAGTATAGATAGACAACACAGTGTCTGCAAAACTGCTTATTTAATAGAAATTAAATAGACATAGTTACCTCCACATAAGAGACAGACTCTGGAAACTTGCATTCAGTGGAAAATTTTCTGTCTTTCTGAGAGCAACAAATAATGCTGACTGATCGGAGATTGCCTGGCCCTGTTAAACTTTAGTTCACAGGAAACATGGAAACAGGAGAGGAAATGAGCTCTCTCTTTGCAAACACCCAGAAAGTTATAGAGTGTTAGGAAAGAACTAGTGTGGATTTATCAGAGACAGATCATGCCGCCCTTCCTCCTATGACAGGATAAAAGGCCTTTCTGTAAGACAGAAGTAGGAGATGCTCTACATCTTCAATGAATACACAGCTGGTTTATGCTCTTTCACAATAGAAAACCAGAATGTGCTTCTCAGAGGTTTCCTGACACACAGAAATGCTGTATTGTGTGATACTCACTTAGGGCTCAGCTGAGACAGTGAAACAGAGAACATGCATTTTCTATACACAGTACAGACAGCATCTGGAATGGACTGCAAGTACATGGGAGGACAGACTTAGTAGTTTAAAAGATTTGACTGGAATGTGCTTGAAATAAGATGATAATACAGTATGAACAAACGTAGTAGTTATCAGTTGCACAAATGCAAGATGGAAAATGGGTAGATGTGGAGATTAGATAGTATCAGAAATATATGTCTGTGTCATGCTGTTGGAAAACCAAATGGCAGACAAACAATGACTCCAAAACAAACTTCACCTTGGAATCTACAGACATTTGTTTCACCTGGAGATGTTGATGCTTCAGCAAGAGTACTGCACCAAGCCGGGCACTACACTTCTCTGAAAACACTACAGCAGGGTGAACAAAAAAGAACCCTGACAATTAAATGTAATGAGAGAAATAATGGGTTGTTGCATTTAGTTCAGGATTTTTATGCTTCAGTTCTCTGCCACTGCTCAGGATCCCTCACTGTGTTACATCTTCCACATGACTTCCATTCACATTACTCATCCTGCATCACAGATGGGTCAGATGAGATTTTCCATATTGCAGCATGGGAAATTTTGTTCTGTAGAAATCCCTGTTCCTTTAACAATCATATAGCACTGCTCTCTTGGGGAAATGCAAGTTATAAATGGGACAGCCAACATTGGAACTAGAACTGAGGTGCAGGGTTCAGATCACCCCAATAAAAGCACAGCTAGTTTCCTTCTTGCCTGCACCCTTTATCTCAATATATAGGCAGAACAAAGGGGAGGCTGTGACCTTCAGGGCACTCTCCCTGTCCCACACGACTTGATTGATACAGAAAGGACAGAGAGGCACAGCAGTGGTTCAGTGACATTACAGCTTCTACTGTAAAGTGACAGGGAGAAAAAAAAATCAGTTAAGAAGGAAAAGGAGAGGCAAGAGTGGCATACTTACAGAGACAGAGCAAAAAAAGCCAGTGGCAGGAGAAAGTCCCTGCTAATTGAAGAACTCCCTGCATCTGAGAGTCCTGGAGTCCAAATGCACCCATGGGCAATTCTAGCACCAAAAAGAGCTCCAACAGAAATATAAAAGCATGTCTTTTCCTTTTGTGTTAATATGAACCAACCATACAGAAAACCAAACTAAATGAAAAGCAACAGATGTCTTGAAGCAGCACCGAAATTCACAGGGGCCCATGCTTGTTGGACTCAAGTAGTTGGTCAAAAACTTAAAAGTTTTATCAAATACCCACAACATTTTCCTACTGTGTGATGCTCCATATACCCATGGTTTCAGCTCGCCAAGTGCTTGGAAACACTGTATCTTCAGCAGTGAGGCTGCAGCTCGAGTATTGTGTCCAGTTCTGGGGCTCTCAGTTCAGGCAGGACACTGAGATGCTTGAACGCATCCAGAGGAGGGCAGCGAGGCTGGTGAGGGGCCTGGAACACGAGCCCTGTGAGGAACGGCTGAGGGAGCTGGGGTTGTTTAGCCTGGAGGAAAGAAGACTCAGAGGTGACCTCATCACTATCTACAACTTCCTGAAAGGTGATTGCAGTCGGGTGGGGGTTGGTCTCTTTTCCCCGGCCACAACTGACAGAGGCGAGAGGACACAGGCTCAAGCTGCACCAAGGGAAATTTAGGTTGGATGTCAGGAAAAAGTTTTTTTACTGAAAGAGTGATAAAGTACTGGAATGGTCTGCCTGGGGAGGTGGTGGAGTCACCATCCCTGGATGTGTTTAAAAAAAGATTGGATGTGGCACTCAGTGCCATGGTTTAGTTGACGTGGTGTTAGGGCATGGATTGGACTCGATGATCTTGAAGGTCTCTTCCAACCTGGTGATTCTGTGTGATTCTGTGATGGAAATGAGTTAGAGTGTTGGTTCAGGAACCTCAGTTCCTCAGGCTGAGGGAATGCTATGGAAATGTCTGAAGAAGATAAGTTTGTCTCTGACCAGACAGCATAAATGCTATGATGACCAGATATGAGGTTACGTCAATGCCAGTAGGAAGTTAGGGCCACTCTGCACTGTCTCAGAAAGTTTCTTTAATTTACTGGAAGTGGGCAGAGCATGCCCTGCCCACACTGTTCCCTGGGGCTGGCAGCAGTCTCCCTCGTCCTGCTCTGCCATCCCTTGCCTTACATAAGCAAAGGTAACCCAGAGGTCATGGCAATTTCTGTCTGAATACATGTCATACAAGATATCTCCTGGCTCAGGAGCCCTTTTCTGTTTGCTACAGATACTGCTGCCTGATAAGGGAAGCAGAATCCTTTTAGCCTTGAGAATGGACTGTGCTTACAAAGGCATCCCCATCTCCAAGTCCTTACTTGTCAACAGGCTTGGGCTGGAGGACAAACACAAGCCATCTCTCCTTCAGTTTGCCATGGGGGCCAAAGAAAAGGGCTTCAATCTTCATCATAAACCAGCATATTTAAAATGTAGTTGTCAGCAGTAAATTTCTGATCAACTGGATGAAATGAATTCATTTCTGACCTTCTGTTTGAAGGATCATTCTAAAGACAAATGAGACAAGAATCAAGAAATAAAAATAGGTAATATCAGTAAACTTCATAAATTAGAAGAAAATCAGAACTAATCTCTTTCCAATTGTCTTTGCCAGTATAATGCACAACCATATGAAGTTTCTATGGCTACGGGCTGAATATTTGCTCCATAGGGCACAGGAGAAAGGGGCAAACCACAAGGCTTCTCACTCCTTTTCTCCCCAGTTCTCCTCCTCATTAATGAAATCATGCCCAGTTATATGGCATGTATGGTATGGTAGCTACATGACCAAAGGATCTCCCTCCATTTTGGATCTCTTCTCTGTCTGTGAGAGCCATTCTGCACCTCTCCAACAGCAAGTAATCAATCTCAGACCAGTCTGTGTCTGCATAAGAGATACGGGTTTGAGAAGGAGAGTTTGAAAGACTACAAAAGAGAAAAATCAAAGTGCAAAATCTACAGGTGTTGAAAGAAACCCACCAATAACCTGCTGGGAGCACACAGATTCACTGGAATGAGATTATGTGCTGTCAGTTTCCATCAGTCCTCTCAACTGATTGCAGCATTTGATACATGCAAGCAAGATTCTCAGGCGATGGCAGATGAATACAACTCATTCCTTCCATCATTTGAAAGTCATTAGGATTAGAGCACTGCATGCACCAGAAGCATCAAATTAAGCACCCATCACAGGATCAATCCCCATTATGCCCTGGGTTTTTGCAAATGAACACTGCAAATTAAGTATTTTAGTGAAAGCACTTATAATTTGTTTTCTTGGTTAGCAATGATTTAATTATGCCCGTTTTTAAAATACAAGATAAACAAAAGTTCTCTTTTTTCACACAGCTAACAAATCAGTATTTTACCCCTCCCTGTTGCAATTGCAAAATTATGATGTAAATGTAGAAACTAAAATCCAACTTTAAAATCGTATCTCATTTGGTTACTATTAAATCTATTAATATTTCCATCAGTAAGGATTACTTGAAACAGGAAAGTACAATTTACAAAAAACCGGAAGTAGCAGGAAAGGGGGAAAATGCAGCAGTACCAACTTCAAAATATTTTTATCCATCTGTACCATATGAAAATCAAGACATGCTCTAACTTGAGGCTCCCAGCCTGTCACAGCACTACACAGATTGCTAGATCAAGGCATTCAGAAGCACAGCATGAGCTGAACAAACGTTTATGATATTTTGATTTGTTGACCAAAGACACATGATCTAGAACACCAGGGCAACACAAGTATCACCAAGCACGGAACAAACAGGCTCTGTATGTTTGCCAAGTCACCTGACTGTCATACTCTTTAAAAACAATTGACCATGGGAGAATAAATCTGGGGAATACATCCCCTCATTCAGGGGATGCCTCCAAGAGATAGAAAATCTATCCAAGGTGTTGCCATGTACATGAAAATATACAGAACAATAAGCAGAGGAAACAGCAAAACACTCCACAGCACATGGTTTATGTAAATTGAAACTGAAGTCTGTGTGCAGAAAATGAGAATAAAATGTAATATTTATTGAATTCTATTCACTTCGAACATAAAACTAGAATTATAATAACAGGTGTTCTCAGATATAAGTTTGAATGCCAGGAAATTACTTCTCTATAATTTTTGTCTGTTACAAAGTATATGCTAGCAATTTGCCCCAAAATTAGCATTTCTGTGTCTCCCAAGACTGTTGTTTTTTTTTAAATCCAGGCCAGTTTATCTTCTGCTACCATTTTACGTACTATACACAGGGCATCTTTCACACAGTATTCAAAAAAAAACCCCAAAACCCGAAACTTTCAATAAATATTGGTAAAAGTAAATCTTTTAAAACTCTAACATCCCCAGATGTTACTACAGATAAGTACCACACATTACCCCACAGGTGGCAAAGGACAGAACGTAGACCTAATGCTAGACTTATGTATTTCCTAAAGGACCTATTGCCACAAAGGATTTAATGATTTTCTCTCTGTGAAAAAAGTGCACAAACACTACTGAAAATAGAATGATATGTTCTTAGCCCTTCATACCCCATTCTATGCAAGCCACTTCAGAGCAGTGTGCCCCTTCTTTCACAGCTGTACACAATCTCCAAAGTAGCTGGTATGCTGATAGACTCAAAATATTATTTGTGAATTTCTTTGTGAACCGCTATCATACTACAAAGCAGTTGTAGTTCCAGTTCCACACGTTGCTTTAGTCCCAGCAGGTCATTAAAACAAGGGAAGCACTTCATATATTTCATCTTTTAATAAGTTAGAAGCTATGATTCTGTACAAAAAGTCACCCTCTTGGCCCCTTCACAAGCCACATACACTGTCCTAATTACTTCAAGTAACTAAATTCAGTTGTGTAATTCTGAGCCAATTATTTTTATCCCCAAGTAGGCAGTCAGGATTTAATGAAAAATGTGCAGATGTGAATATCCAACTGTGTGCATTCTCTTATGTATATGTTCATGCTTCATAAACCTTCTGCCACAATTTAATTTTCACTGGATCATAAATATGTGAAGAAAATTGAACTCAGAGGATTTTCACAGAGTAAACACTTTAAACCTCAGAGCTGGATTCTACTCCCTGCAATTATGCAAGCAGTTTCAAGCAGTGAAATACACTCTGGAGCTACCAAACACAGGACTTGTCAACTGTGATGGATTTCTCCATCTTCCCAAACATGTCACAGATACTTGCTTCAGCCAAAGACTGAATATTCTTATCATCTACCACACCATTCTTTTTCCTAGTCTGTGGACCAGATACAAATCAAAATTCGAGAGAAACACTCCATAGTGAATCAATACTCACCAACCAAACACCTCTCATGAGAACAGCATGAGTTCGGCAGCATTTTTGCCATCTGATCATGCCAGAGGAGGGAGGGACAGCTTTAATTCTGCTTTGCATCCCTTTAGAGCAAACTGCTGAAATATTCAGGTAAACATGAACCCAGCCTTTTGCTCCAGCCTCACCTTTTTCCCAGCCAGGGCTGTGTCCCTCAGATAACTCTAGCAAAGGAAATTTTCACCTTTACGGCCAAATCCCAAAGTTCTCTGATGGAATTTACAACTATCAGAAGCAGCTGTTAATAATCCCTTTATGAATCCGCAATGAATCCAAGCCTGAGTCCAATTCTGCAATCATTTCTTCTGAAGCCACAGGACAACTTACTAAGGAGAAAGATCTCTAAAAATATCAGAAAAAGCTGTTGTGACTGAGGCAGTGGTTTAAGCTTGTTTCATTCCAAAGGTATTTTTGGGAAGTTTGTGTCTGTCCATGTGCTGTCCTGGGGGTAAAAAAATCTCAGCAATCTCAACAAAAGCACAGAAGAAGTAAGTTTTTGTATTGACTGCAGAAGTATAGCCAAATTCATTCCAAGGACAGAACTAGGCTGGAAACTAACACAAGAATGTCGTTCCAATAGGAAGAAGATGTTTTAACCCTGGGAAGAAGTCTGAAGGCAAAAACACCTCAGATAGGAATCTTGTTTTAACCAACTGCTACTTTCCCACACACCTGTAAATCAGGATCCTGTAGATGCAATAAAAAGCAAACAGTTCATATACCAGCAAACAAACAACAAAAAACCCCAACCAAAAATGAAAATGGTATCATCTCTAAAAGATGAAAGGGATATTTGTACTCCAATTTACAATTCTTAAAATCATGCCTATTTTCCCCGTGCTATCTTGTTTTCAAATTATTATTTTTCCCCAGTCTTCTGAAGAGCTAGATCTCTGGGCCTACATGTAGCCAAGCAAATTCAGTCTGAGTACAAAAAACAGACAACTACTTTAGTTTCTGAAAAACTGTGAAGTTTCTGAAAAACAGGTGAAGACTTGTCTTCGGGAAGGGTGCAGACATTTCTGTACTTCTCACCTCTCCAGTGCTTACACACCTTGGTGTCAACATCAGGTAGCTTCCTAGACCTTCATCTGTCATAGCATGTACTAGACACTGTAATAAAGAGTCAGCTCTAAGCTTCTCACTTGCAGCCAGCAATGCCAAGTGCAACTCCATGTGAAGGAGAGTGGAGTCGATGCCTCAGGCACCCCACTGAAAAGAAATGAGTTTTAAGGAGCCAGGGAAGACAACCCAGAGGTGCAAGGAAGTTGTGAAAGGAGCACAAAGAAGCCCTTTTGGAGGCTGTAATCAGAGTCCTCTTTTCTCGGAGGTCTATGGGATATCTCACCCCAGTAATCAGTGCCCACCCTGAGGCCGAAGCAGTTCTTAGGACTGTTGTGCTACATTGGCGGCTGTGTCTTGAGGCAGCTGGGGTGCCAGAGCAACATGCTTGTGAGACAACACATGCTGTTAAGAAAGCAACATGATGATCTCCTCCTCTCCTTTCCCATGGAGTACTGGGCACTGCTCATGGTCTGAATATACACATAAACATGCTCATTCCTGCCCTGAGATCTTTCCAGACAGAGGCAGAAGTCCCCATGCTTGGTGAGTCCTTGCTGCTATGTGCAGAACTGCACATAGGATTTCAGCTGAGGATATAGAAAAAGCTCCTCTATGAGCAGAGGTAAGCAAGTGGGAGGAGTGAGCAATGGATGAGAGGAATAAATATGACGTGACACTGAGATGCTCTGCAGATCTATGTGAGGACCCCTCAGTGGCATTTAAATCAGTTCTTCCCAGCAGCCAGAGAACATGCAAGATTAGGATTCCTGCTGGTCTAATTTAGTGTTGCGGTCTGTAGTTTCTGCATTGGCACGGCAAGCCGCAAACCGTCCCAGAGCGCTGCAGGGCTGCCTTGGGGAGAGCGGCTGCTCCGCTTCCCGCAGCCCTTCCGAGCTGCCCCGCGCGGGGCTCCGGCTGCTGTCGGCTCCGTAACACGGCAGCGATACAGGAGGCGAGAAGGGTCTTCACATGGGGACCACAGAAGAACTTCATTCACATGGTGGCATGTAGGTTCCCAGGGGCAGAGAGCCCAAACGGCAGGCAGTCTGGGATTTTATACAGGGATGAGGGGGGCGGAGAGAGCACATGGACTAATGGTCCCAGGGCGCAGGGGCGGTACATGGGCGGAGTTGGGGTACCGGAACCAATAGGGAAAACCCGAGGTAATGGCCAGGACTAGGGGCGGGGAAGGGAGAACAGTGTGGGAAGGGCAGGCATTTAGTAATAAAAGGAGTGGGGAAATACAGCACTACAATTTAGTGCAGACAGAACAACAGCTTTAGCACTCAATTAAACAAATTTTTCTCCACCGTCCACTTTGATCTATTGCCTGTAACAACTACCCCAGCTGCCTGTGGTTAAAAGCCACCCGTGTTGCGTGGCCCAGTTCAACTGTATATTCAAAATATACAGTTCAAAAGTATAAAAGGGCTAAAATGTGGAAATCTCATGGAGGCTGTGAGAATCAGCAGCAAGTAAGAATGGCAGCGTAGATGTAAGTTTTGGGTCAGGTCACTCTCCTAACAACACTGACCAAGGCTATAGCAGCAGTGGCCCCTTCCATATGTATCTATAACTGTACCTGTATATACACACTGGTGCAGCCTGATGCTTAAATTTGTGTTCTAGTATCTGATACTGGTTGTCACACGAGACCTACGGTGTGTCCTGGTATGGCCATTATTCTAGCACAGACAGATAATCAATAGCATCTCTTCTCATGATTCCTGAGTGCCTACGGGTGCTTTTTCATCTGCAGATGCAGAATATACATATCCCCACGATGTCCTAGAGAATGGACAGCTAATGGCCAGCTAGATCCAACTACATCAGCAATGTCCTGAGGCACGCTGCCACCTTGTTGTAGTTTAGAGAGATGACAGCGAGCACCCTTTACTCCTTCAGCTTCATTCACAGCAAGGTCATCTGGCGCCCAGAAAAGTGTTGCTGTGTTTGTCGTTGCAGAGGATGAAGGTGCCGGCTATTTATCAGTAGAATCTGGGAGTTCTGCAGGACCTGACAATTCAATTTGGATGCATTGAAAAACAGTACTTTCCCCCTTTCAGCCTCTATGCTACAAATGTACTTAAAAACATGTATCATTTGATGGGTTCTGGTTTGTCTAGAGCAATACATGCTTGTCTAAAAACAGAAACAATGTTTCACAACAAGTGGGATAATACGTCTAGACTGCCTAAATCAGCCTAAGGACTCTTTGACTTTCTCAAAATCTGGACTGTGTTGCTCTGGGTAAATTCAGTATGAAACACTGTCACTCACTACACATGGATGAGAAAAAACCCCAGCCTACAGGAGGCAAAAGAATGAGGAATTTGGTCCTTAAGGTGAATGTGGTCTGCTGACATATCTGCCTGTTCCAAAAATCTTCTGTGCACGTCTTGGAGCTTATACACATGCACAAGTTTAATGGGTTCAGCTTAAAATAGCCAGTTTTAAGAGCTGTATTTTTATCCACATAACCCTGGATTAAAGTGGCTTAAAAGTATATAGTCATATAACTTTATCTCCAGTGATACAGAAACATTCCCGTAATTGACACTGCCCTGTGTCATGGTCCGTCTCTCACAGTGGTCCTCTCCAAGGTAGAGGTTGGGCTTTTTTTACTATTTCCTGAGGTACTTGTAGAGTTTATACCAAGAATCTGGGAACAATTACCATAAGGCAGCCAAAGCAAGAGGGCAAGTTAACTAGTTGAAGAACATGAAATTTAAATCAAACAACCTTGTTTCTGTGCCTCAGGACAGGATTCCAGATGTTTTGTAAGGAAACAGAAGACAAGATGGTAAGACATCAGGAAATACATCTTAGCACTAATGACTTGAAAGCTCTGTTCTTGTAAAACAGAAGGATACAGTTCAAAAGTAAGGTGCTTGAAAAAGTGTTAGAAAAAAGAAAGGCTACAGGTGAACTAATTTTTTTAGCTTCAATCATTTAAAATGCAGAACTTACAGAATTTATTTAAGAAGACAATACGATCTGTTCAGACCTTTCCTGCTATCTTTTCTTTTCCGGCTGTCAGCAAGAAGACGTTACCTTACGTCATACAGTCTACTGCTGAGAGACTTGACAGTGCTGTTCATCCCATCCTTTCTTTCCTTCACCTTAGCTAGAACTGAAGACTGAAAACGTGTGACTCTCAGCACTCAGGAGATATGTAAATTACAAGGGAAAAGCAGCTCAGGGCTTGCCCACATGTGTTGCGCACCAGATAAGGCAACACTCTTTCCTTCCCCTCTGCTATTACAGCGTTTCCACTGCAGCGTTTGGCTTCACTAAGATATACAATACCACAACAGCTATTTATGAACGCTCCTATCAGTGCACACACCGTGGTAACAACACAAGACTGTAGTAACTGGGAACATTTTGATAGCACATTTTTGTAAAGGAAACCTTATTCCTTTGATTTCTCCAGGAAGGGGAGGAGCTACTCAAAAGCTTCAGACCAGCGGTTAAAGCAGTGATGGGGGACCAGAGATCTACCTTTGAAGATGAAATGTCATTTTGGATCATCATTTAAAATTAGGTTTAATCGATTCACTTGCATAACAAAGACAGTAGTTTCTGAGCAGAGTGCTCACCAAAAGGAAGTGAAACCGCTGACACAATGTGAAGAGCTGAAAACAAAGTGATGCAGCTAACACACTTATCTCAGGGACATGGTGCATCTTGATTTTCTTAGATGGTTTCTGCCTAATGCTGTCATGTGAAGGCTCTTCAGAAACCCAGGGATGGTTCTCAAAACATCCAGCTCTGGCCACTGATACTGAAAGACACTGAGAGAATTCACCTGTCACAGAATCCTCTAAAATTTGTCCCTGTATCAGCTTTTGCTGTTTGAGCGAGATAATAAAAAGAATAATCACTGCTGTAGCACTTGATGGCCTTGGTAAGTGAAAAACTGATTGATATTTTTCTTTTCTCCCACCCCCAAGAGAATTTGGCTCTGTTACAAAATGAAAACAAGCATTCTCTAAATTCCTAGCAAGACAAAAAATTCAAAGTATTCTCAACAAAATCATACAGTATTGTTTAAAAGTTTTAATTTCAAACAAAATAAAACAAAACAAGGTGACTAGAGAAGCAATTATACCTTGGGTTTTCAGACCAAAAAGCCTGACTAATGTCTTATTCATATGGAAGGTGATAGGGCCACCAAATCTGCTTTTTCTTTGGATGAAAATCTGTTTCAGTTTATATCTTTAAAGATTTGATTAACTTATGTTTTATTCCATGAAAGAATTAAACTAAGGTGAAGTGGCAGCAGATAACCAGAGGCAGCACCAACTGTCAGCAATAACTTGAGCTGATGTATGCTCCTGGCGTTATGAGGAAGGATGCTAGTCCACCGCAACATCCCCCTTCCCTTCTCTTTCCCCCAGCCTTATGTTTGTATTTGGCCCCTTGCTGTGGACTGATAATACTACATGTTTTGTAAAACTAGTTCTTGTCCTTACAAATGGAGATAATATTTCATCTGGTATAAAAAAACATGCTGAGGTACATATTGCAACTTTATTTTCTTCCTGTATTTTTGTGTTGAATACTGTGCTGTATCTTCAGGGGTTTGAGCTCTTACTTCTAGATCACTTGACATAACAAACCTAATAAACAGTCCCCAGATAAACACATGAATGGAAGTTATCACCTTTGCTATTTAAAAAAAGGCTATTTAAGTCATATAGTACAGAGAAATAAAATGCTTCAGCTCCTCTCAAACACTGTTTGGGAAAGAAATATTGTGTTAGAGGCACAGAAGTATCAGGGTTTTACTTGCCACAGTTGTAGCAACTAGGTTTACTGGAGTACAACATGCTAACAAAGAGTAGCACAGCCTGTCTAGTTTTCAAATTATTTTGTGCCTTTGATGGCAATTTTTATACAGCCGCTTTCAGAGCTTCCTCTTTCTTGTTCACCAAATCACTCTTAGAAATATTGCAACAGGAACAAGCAAGTTCTTTTAAAACCATGCTAAGAACATCACTATGAACCACATCTTTAAATAAACTGTTGTCCTCTTTAGAAGGAAGTTCTGGCTGTGAGTTATTCTAGTATGTAAGACAACAAATGGTATTTTGACTTGTATTTCACAGGACTTTCCCAACACTAATGAGGGCAGCCTCCCAGCCCTCCTCCAAGGACAGTGGTTGTTCTTGCTCCTGCCGTGGGGGAAGATTGCAAAACTACATGAGTGCCTTGTGGGTCACAGAGGAAGTCTGGGGTACAGCTGAGCTCAGCTCATGGGGCTCTCAGCTGTCAGATCCACCTTGTGAACCAAGCCCAGCAATCACTTCTTCCCAGACAGACTGGTCACTGCTGCTGCCCATAGCGAAATTCTTCAGCCAAATGAAAACTGGAGGGCAAGGGACAAATCTTCGACACCTTTTTGGCCTTTTCTAGCTCTTTACCTTCTGAAGATCTTAAGCACTTGATTATCAGTGGTAAACAAGGAGACAGATCAACCCCTCCACTTCAGGCCAGCTGGCAGGTAACTAGCAGCACCCAAACGGGCACTGCACCATCACAACAGGAAGTTCTTCTTATGACCTGCCAATGCTATGACACAATAGGAACTCGATTCCGCAGGATCCTCCTCTTTCCAGATCATGCAGAAACATCGTGAACAATAGAAAATTAAAATCATTACCCACCTGTAACTCAAACAATCAAAAGGCTCAGATGCTGAGCTGGCCCTGCTGTCCTGTAGCACAGGAAAAAACATTTGGTAATATATGTATTGCCAAGTTGTTTATTACTGAATCATATTGCATCCTACATATCCTAAGCAAACTGTTGCTAGGTGCTGATTTATTTAATAACTTAATGGACTTTGAATAGTTTCCAGAAAGGAATACTGGACCTGAAGGTTGTATGATTATTTTGTTCAAATGAAGCAATAGCTGAAAAAACTCTCATGAGTCCTCAGCAGAGGTAGGAAAAATATAATTCTGCATTGTGGCAGACCTTGAAATCAGATCAAACAGCAACTGTGAAGCAGCCTCTTTTGAACTGCAAGAGTAGGTGAAAAGAATTATTTACCCTTATGCTCTTAAAGTGAGATTAAATCTACAGCTTGGAGAGACTGGTTCAGAAACAATCATAATCAACAAATCTTTCACAAGATGTATACTGTTCATTATAAAATAAATCTTTGAACTTGATGATCTTTGGAGATTCATTCTGTCATACCTTCAGTCCTGTAATTTTGCATCATCAAAGTGAAACTGAAATAACCAGTTTTAGCCTTAGCTAAATGTAAACAGATCTTGTTCTATTTCTGTAGGCTGTTTTGCACTAAAATATGTCAAAACATCTTGCAGAGTCCATTAAGTGCCATTCTTTTTTGCAGGAGAGGAAGGGCAAATGATTCTCAGAAAACTGCAATGGCCCCCCTGGAAGTCACAGAGCCCTCAGGATGTTCTGTGGACTGGGGGCTGTGGTGGTTGCAGACCACCAGCCCCTCTTTGGGATATA
This sequence comes from Dryoscopus gambensis, assembly GCA_013389985.1. Lineage (NCBI taxonomy): Eukaryota > Metazoa > Chordata > Aves > Passeriformes > Malaconotidae > Dryoscopus > Dryoscopus gambensis. The sequence goes on along the minus strand of WEIT01023381.1, from coordinate 95,125 downwards.
AAGACAAGACCTGAGGAGTGTGTTTCTTTTGATGAAGCAGACTTGTGGCTGGTGAGACTACATGCAAGATAAGGTTCCTTATATCTCCCAAAGGCATACTGCGGAGTCTTCTTGCCTCCACAACAAGGCAAGAAGGCATCCTCTGGCTGCCCAAGGCAGCTGGTATTCCCCCAAGCACCTCCCTCCCAGACATGGGGGTGGTGGAGCATGACAGTGGAGAAGCCCATTGGAAATTAATTTGTCACATGCACTTTGGCACAGGGACGCCCCACGCTGAAGGACCAAGCTGGGCAGCTGGGCAGGCACTGGAGGTACGTGGCAGGCATGGCACTCTGCCCAGGGCTGGGAGCATCAGCACAAACACCCACACAGCTCTACTTTGTCCATAATTGGCTGAGCAATGCAGGCTCAGCAGGTGGCAGAGCCTGGGTATGGTCTTCAGCAACTGAGATCTGAGTATCAGATGAAACCAGGGCCCAAACTTCACTAAACACTGAAAGAAATGCAGAACTGGGCTCAAAACTCATCACCTCTCGCTGCTGGTAAGGAGGGGCATCTGAATTCCTTAGTCACACAGCCTTGATGTTGGAGGTCCCAACATGGATCTGAAGAGACTACAGCTACAATTGTCATAAATATATAATAAAATCCCACTGCTAAACGTAGAGAATGGCACTGCATTTCCCCATAAGACCCTCTGTTTTATTCTGTGCTACTGGATAAGATTTTGAGAAGGAATAAAACAATTATCTGCTAATCTTTTCAGTTTCAAGGCCAAAGCTATACAGTTACAGCTCACTCACGCTCTAGCTCTTCTGAAAAGGGGATGGTTACAGTGAATCAGGTTACTTGCTAGTCTCTTTTTATAAACACAACACACAGGATTCTGAGTCTGTGCATCCTTGTTGTATCAAATAAATGTGATTTTGTTATTTTTATAAAGTTTTTAAAAGCATGAATTTACAGGCTCATGGCAATTTCAAATGAAAATCTATATTCAAATCTCTGAATATTGTCATCTGTCCTTGAAAACAGGTCTAGCAAGTGCCCAGGTGAGCTACACACTTGGCAAGAGCTTGAGCAAGTGAATTTTTCTGAAAGTCAAAATGCAGCACCTGTCTGAACTGACCTCAGCTGATACAGGCAAAACTCCCCGCTCCATGAGTTTCCCAAGATTCCAGCTTCATTTCAAAGCCCCCAAAGTCTTAGAAAACACTCCAGGCCAGCTGAAGGCACTGGTATCTTCTGGCCATGTACTGATCTGGCATATGCAGATCTGCACTTTATTTCTCCTTTTAAGCATGTTAAACCTTACACGGATCTACCTGTCTGCCAGCTGCAGTGTTCACAGGAAAGCTGATGCAGAGAGCCTGTCTCCTGAAGGTCCACAAGAAACCTGCCTGTAAGAACACCATGAGCCCTTGTCCCTTGTAAGGGGCTAATCTGAAACCACAGAGATGGCAGAAAAAACTACTTTGTTTGACGTCTGTGGATCTTTGAGTAACCAAGGTCTTGCTGCAACTATATGTCTACACATGTGTACTCTATAGATCTGTACAAACTAGAATATTGTATTACAGTGTTACATCACAAACTAACTTTGGTAAAAAACAGCATCCCTTAATCTGAGGGGAGGTAATAACTCTCAGAACAGGTAAAGCAGAAGGGCTCATATGTTGTACCTTGCACAGAGATCTTGCTGATTTAATTATTTCCAAGTAAATTCATCTAATCATTTAGAGGGAGTGAAGTTAGGATTTAGAGCAGCCCTAGAGCCCACTGAAGTCATCAGGTACCTCATGGCTTTCTGGAAGCTTTGGGTTCAGAGTGCAACGGCTGGTCAAAACCTAAACGTGAGAAAACTGAATGTACAAGAACAAATGGGACTGATCACAACTGCAGATGCAGAGCTTGTGGCAGCTTGGTCTACTTGTACTCAGAGAATCTCTAGGGTACAGGACATGATAGGCTTGGTTTCTGCAAGGAGATGGGGTTAACCGGTCCCTTGCAGGGAGCCCAGCTCCTAGCAACATCTCCCTCATAAACAATTATTTTTCTTTTTCTCTTGCAGCACTGTGTTGGAAGGATGCAACAGAGCAGAAGGGCTGAAAGCTCAACTATCCAAATCTCTCCATCCTAATGCACTCCTGTTCAGCACAGCAGGGCTTTGAAAAAAGACAAAAACAGGTGAAGAGCATTCAAGTGGTAGAATTTACTGCAGAGCTCTGAAAAACAAACCGCAAGACAGAGCATTATATTACATTTTAGACCCTACACCTGCCACTTCCTCACAGGCTGAGTGCCTCACCCAGATTCACACTGACATCACACATTGATCCTGCAGCAGGATCCATACAAGCATGAAGGCTGACATAACATTAATTACCCATGCCCATTAACAGAACCTCTTTTCCCACACAGCTTGTAGCATCCATAATAATTTTCCAGGGGATGCACCAAGAGGGGTAACTGAAACAAAATGCCCCCACATGAGAAGCATGGATAGCACATCATTCTCTGTGGTGCATGCTTAATCACTTTGTGCAAACTCTTTTACATTTGTGCACCTTTGAGGTAAAAAGTAGGAGAAAATCAGCATTATTCTTTTTATGATACAGATACAATTTTCCAAAACGCAATCCTTTGTTAAAAATGTGAAAACAATACAAAGGCTGTTAATACATTAAAAAGTAAACAGCATAAAAATAAGCCACGTTATTTACTGCTGGTGCGGTTAGAAACAGATCACAGCCTGGGTGTCACAAATTACAATGTTTCGGCAGATGTAAAAAGCCTTAGCAAGACACTGCATGGTTTTCATGGTTTTCAGTCTCCTCACCTCACACAAAGCTGTGAGATTTTCTAATGTAGAGAAATAAACCAGCACTCAGATACACATACAGTGGTGAGATCTTGTATGCAAGTGTAAGCAAACCTTCAAGGCTGGCAATCGGAGATGTTATGAACCTGCAGATAATGTTGGAGGCAAGTAAAGGTCAGCCCATCTTTATACCTGGCCATGAATACCGACGAGAGGGCTGCAAAACTGCTGTGTTGCTGCTTTATACCTGAGGCCATACTTAGATGCTGGGGAATGTTAAAACAAACAGCTGTGATAAAAGGCTACTCTTTCTGATGTAAGATAACTAGGAAGAGAGAGAAAAGATAGAAAAAAGCACTAGAAGACCGTGTAGAATGTGGTGCCTTGCCAGCAGTATGAGTCTTGCTACAACTGCAAGCCCTCCTGAACTCAGGAGGTTGTACAGCTGCAGGAAGTGTCTCTTCAGTAGCAAACCAAAAACCATTTTCTCTACTTGTATAATCCTGAACACTTTCTAAATGTTTTCTTTCATAAAGGAAAATCTGGCATTAAAGAATCTGGCAGAATCTTTGAAAAGCTTCTTTCTGTGTCTCCCAAATTCAGCAACATAATGCTAAAGGTAGGAAATACTTTATAAAATTAACCTTCTGTCTCCATAAAATATGTCTATAAAACGCAAAAGCCATACCAGTAACTACTGTCTCAAAAATACATAAAACAAATTTACAGTCTTAAAATTGTAAGTCAAATGAGACTTCAAAACAAAGCTATAATAACTACCCCATTAATATCACACTTCTAAAGAGAATATACTCATTTTTGGAAATCAACTTTTTTTCCTGAAACTTAAACCCCTTTCTTTTAAAGAATTGGAGAAGTAAAACTATTCCATCCATCTTATAATGCAGTGTGGGAGGGCATAAATGCAAAAATGCTGCTGATCATGTTCAGCATTATACACCTAAAAGTCAGAGAGTCCTATTTGACTGAGCAAGCTGTCCCTGTTGAGCAGGGAGCTCTGACATCCAGCCCTTGCAATCAGCATGCCAGCTTGTCACAGGAGGCTCTACATGGTCACAGACATGTTTAGATATTTCAGAAGGTTTTTATGACCTACCATATGTGTCTAAAGTCACCTGAATCTGGACCGAAATTATTTAGCAGGAGCTGATCCAAATGTTGTAGTTACTTCATTTCCCAAATATACATCATTTTGGTATCTAATAGTTTATGTCACACCAATAAACCCATCGTGCATTGGAGTGAGAATACACTGTTGAAAGTGTTGATGCTGTTGAAAGATTATATTAAGGCCACAGAGAAACATGATTAAGTTCCACGTCAGTGAGTTCTCTCATTTTTGTATAACACATACAGCCACCGTTTGATGGGAAAAAAGCTTTATTACAATGAAAGGGAAATATCAACTAAACAGAAATAATGTCAAGCAGAAGCGTAAATCATAGGCAGGTTTGACAAACAAATACCATGTAATAAAGTTGCTATGGATTCCCTGAGGCAGAGCAGCACAGTTTTTCCAAGTGTTATGGAAACAGACAATTCAAGGTACATTGCAAATTTGTTCCACCATGTGCTCACCCTCAGCTGGCGTTCAGCATGGTGCTGGCGTTGAACCTGTCGCCAGCAAAGCTGTAACCCTCTGTTCCCAAGGAGAACCTGGCCCAAGTCTGCGAGCTCAGCCATTCAGAAGTAAACTTTGCAGTATTCCATGAATCGTGGAAGGAAGTGATGTGAAGGGTTTCACACAATCTTCCAAGGCAGCTAGCATAGCATCACCTTCATTTTTGGACTCTTTTCTTCTATCACCATATTCCTCCAGTCTTCAGGTTTGTCATCTTACATTGGTTGTAATTTCCATACTTTTGACTTGATTTAGTCAGCCTAGTTCCCTATGAAAATCAGATTTCCAGGATCAGTCTGTTTATATGTCTGTAATAAACTTCTAATGCTGATTCCAGGCAAATCAGACAGACACTGGAGATCTCAAATATGATGGGCTCTCTGTGTATTTTGTAACGCCGGGGTTTTGATTATCTTGGCCAAATACATTGAATGAGGCAGCCTGTATGTCGCTGTCAAAGTATCTGACAGTACAAAGGCTGCACGAAAAAGTATGGGAACTGTATAGAATACATGGTGAGAACAGAAAATAGCAGTTTAATTTAGCTTTTAAAAGCCTAGGAATGAAAAGGCTCGAGACCATTGGAAACTGAGTTTCCACAGTACTCTCTGTAGCCACAGGACCTGACATACACACCTTGTGAACAAGATAAATTTATAGCAACAGCTATATTTAAGTTAATATTAATGATGTGATTTTCATTACTAAGTTTTATTGCCTTCTATAATGCATGGGATTGCTGCTGGAATCTGAGGGAATTTAAGAGTCATGCTGGGCTGGCCATGTCTGCACAATGCTCAGTAAAGATGCTGTGTAGTGTCTATGTGCCTAAAAGAAAGAAGAAAGGTCTGTATATGAATAAACTAGTCCAACAGAGAGAGTTGAAGCCTAACTAATGGCGCCTGGTTGATTTTAACCCCAGTGCAACCAGTGGTGGGTCAGCACTGAGGATGGTGGTGGTGATGGTTGTGTGACCTGCACTGAGCAGCAGAGCGGTTCCTGTTCCAGCAGTTCAGCTGCTCAGTAACAGCTGAACATCAGTCCCAGCTGCTCCCAACACATCCATCCCTGTGTCACTTCTCATCCCAGCTCAAATAGTAATTTCCCTGAGAAATGGATTTCTCTGCTTTCAGCAGAGTAGCAAAGAAACCCATCTTTCTTAATATCACTTCTGGGACTTCTGCATTGCAGTTGTTGGAAGAAACTGCTACTTTTAAATCTAAAATTTAATTAAAGTATCTCCAGGATTTTTTTCTCCCGTAATTTAGTGACACTTCTCTCACAGGCTAACCAGAATTATTTGCAAACTGTTATGGCTACTGCAGACAGAAGAGGTCACCAAGCTGCAGCAGCAGCTATAATTAACACAGGAGCATACGTCAATACATAATTGACTTCTTAGGGAATTCAGAGCAGCCACACAACCAAGCAGCTCTGACAAGCTTTTGGCATCCAGACACCAGCTAGTCCTGCCACAAGCTGGAATAAGAGCAGGAAGAGACTGAGAGGACCAGTTTTTTCTGCAAGGATTTTTCTAAGATCATCTTCCCTGGATGCACAGTCACATCAGATCTATGAAACCCACTCTACTTAGGGATCCTGGATTTAGGCGAGCAACAGTGATGCAGAATTTCAAAGCCTTTCCTCTTGCTCTTGGCCAGTCAGCAATTATTTACCATGGCATGAATGACAGGACTGCAGGACTAGGTATGATGAATACGGGCAGCAGCTACCAAGGTGATAGATTGTGGTATTGGGTTGGAATGCAACATCTCTGCACAAATAGGAGCCTGAGGCAGTCATACAAGGAATCTGGGAGGAATGGGCTTGGAGCACGATTTTTTGCCCAGGAGAGTTATGTGATGGTTAATTGCACAGAGGGAACAGCTCTTCTTTGACAAGCAAGCTAATAATTGCAATTTTTTTTCTCTGCAATTAGTCCTGATAGTGATAGGTATAGTCCACTGCCCCGTGATCAGAAATACAGATGGTGACCATTTAAGAAAGTTAGGGAGCCCAGACAGATGCACACTGTATTTTGCAAAGGTGGGACACCAAACGTCCCTATTCTGAAATGAACCATAAGGTGGCACTGCTTTAAAACATTACCTGAGAAGATTTTCCCTGACATTTTCTATGCTCTACAAAAACCCATAGAGTTCCCACTGAATTTAAGTGAAACAATTCATCCTACAGAAAGCTCAGTGATACAGTGAGAGTGCACATCATTGGCATATGTACTTTCACATATATTATTTTCTCAGAAATTGCTAAGTTTTGTTCTGAAAACCAAAATGCCTCAGATACTTTTGTTCAAGCACTGCAACACCCATTTCAAAATTTATGTTTGTGTGTGCAACAGCCAGACCTGTCTTCTCTTTATACACCCTCTGGCATGTAAGACCATAAAGATTCTGCTCTTTTCCTGTGCTTGGCAGCAGTCATCAAAGACACTTCTAATAAGTAATTTTCTGGTTCACATCTAATATGCAGGACAAGCTGTCAGGTAAAAACAGTCTTTGCAAGTGGAGTCACAGGAAATTCATAGTGGTTATGGTAAAATGAGCTGCAGAGATACCCTGTGTCTATTGATCTGCTGTTATGTTAGACTTGGCCACCATTTTAAATGAATGGTGAAAGGGACATAAAGCCACCTATACAAAGGAGATTATGTCAGTCTGAAAGAGAATAGTAGAAGAGTGTGATTCTTAACAAACTTCCTGAATGCAAAGATAAGGACCCTACTGAATCTCCCAATCCCATGGGCACAGAGAACTAGCTGCTGGCTGTGTGTCAGGGTACAGCGCCAGTTTCACATAGCACAAGAAAAAGAAATGGGTCAGAAAATAAATGCTCACCGACTGCAGAACCTTCTGTTGGGTTGTCATGTAGGAGCCTAACTGATCTGAAAATAGCAAGGCCATGAGTTCAGGTCCCCCTTGATCTTCTGTATCCAGCCAGTCTCCTGCCCTGCAAAGAACTCCTCAGTTTTCAGACAGTCCTTTGCCATGAACAATGCAAGGTCTTAAAGCCACTGTTATTTCTGCAGGTTCCACCACAAAGTATGGCTCACCCACCTCCAGCTACCACATGCTATGCAGAAGAACACATTAGGGACAGACAGCAGAACTAGCTGAGCTTAGCTTTAGCTATTTTCTTTCTTACAAGTACTTTTGATCTAGCTTTACATCCCAGTAGTGACCTTGCCCTGGCACCCTTTGAACCAACGGACTAAAGCATTCAAAAAGCCAGTGAGATGATGGACAGGCCACAGATCCCTTTCCAAGTGCACTGCACGGTAGAATGATGAACCAGTGTCAGACTACAGACTGACTTCAGGACGTGCAATAGCCAGTGAACTGAGCCAGGCTGCATGCTGACGGACAAACAACATCTAGTCATTGATGCATCTCTTTGGATTCCTCTATTCACTCTGCCCGTGTGGCAGAAGACACACTCAATACACAGTCTGGCAGAATGCAAAGCACTTCAGTGAAACAGCTGGAAGGACACCAGAACTGTCCTCACATATCAACATGAGGATGTTCTCACTTACTATTACCTTACTCTCACTTCAAATGGGAGAATATGCTATTTCATACCAAGAATGTAAACACAGATGTCATCAGAGTGACTCAGATCATTTTGAGTTGATGCCTACCATTCTGGCGAGGTAATGGGAAGCTTATTTCAACTGCAGTGGACTGAAAAACCTTCCATGCATTTAAAAACCAAAACACAGTAATAGTGGGAGACAGAAGGATGGATGAACTTGTGAATATCAGCATTCAGAGTTAATAAGATTCTACCAGTAAGGTTCATATGATGAGTTTTAGTCTTTTTTTTTTCTATTTTTATCATCCAAGATAGTCTTTATTTCAAATATCACCATAGGAGCAGTAATTAATTCAAATGAAATGAGATTTTCTCTAAATGAGCAAGAAAAATATTCCAAAACATTCTGAGCTTCAAACCTTAACAAAAAGAGAAGCATTTCTCTTTAAAACTTTAAAATATGACTTTTAGAGGAAACAAGATCTTTTCCTTTTTTAAGTCAGCAAGTACACTGGGGAAAGATGGCACACTGGCTCTCTTTAAGTAGGCCATCAAATTCTCCCTTTCTGTTGGCAGTCATAATTAACTGAAGACTACCAGTGGTAGTGAGAAGCTCTTGGACCTACTTGACTTTTATAAATCTTTTTGAGTTGGATACTAACAGCAGTCACCAAACTGGAGCCCAAACATTAAATACTATCAAATCCTTTGAATCCAATACAGAAGCACTTCAATTATACCAGATGAGGTCATGATTCTTAATGCTCATCATATTGAATATTCCTGCCATATTCTGAAAGCTTGATTATTAAAATTATCCTTTGTCCTCTGTGTCACATGGACAATTGAAGTTTATACATTTCATGCGAAACAGGCTTTGTACCTCATTAAACAGACCTGTCTGTATTTACACAATTCCTGAATATAATCCGTGCAGTTTACATGCTCATGACTGGATAGCATGATTATGGTAACTATAAGGCAAACCAGGCTTTAGGTCAGAAACTTCTAGAAACCCACAAATCCAGTGGTAGGGCTCCAGCTTTGGAACCAGACTGATTATGTGTTCTCTGAATAGGCATGCAAAATGGCACCATTTTGTTACATTATTCATGCTGTTTAGCTGAACAATGTTTTACTCATGTCTAACTTACACTGGCACTAATCACCGCTTGTTTTTAGCAAGAGGGAAAGTCCAGAAGGCAAATCATACACAGCTCAATTAGTTTAAGCTAGTACTACAAAAATGGGACACGGAGATGCTAACTCTTAGTCTGCTGTAGCAATGCAGGATGCTTAAACAGAGTAATTTCAGCATGTGAGTTTCACATGCCCCCTTTTTTTTTGGTGAGGACTACACAGAAGTGCTCAATATGAATTCAATCCCATCTGTTTACCCCAAACACAGAAGTACACAACAGTACCGAGGCAACAGACCCACTATAAGACACACAACCAAATTCTGAGGGAAAACCGAACATTTTATTCATTGACCAGCCCATCTTCCTGGGAAGAGCTCACATTCACAACTGCCAAAGCATCAAAGAAGTCTCGTTCCCGGGTAGCAGCATGTCCCCCTGGCTAACAGAAAATTCTCAAATATAGCATTTGTGAAAACTGGGACATCACCTGCCCCTTTGTTTTCAAGAAGACAGGTAATCCATTCATCTAATCCAGCACTCTGAATAATTTTTGTCCCTCTTTCACACCTCATGATCTGAAAAGCATCCTCGCAATATAAGACAGCTGAGAGAGACCTGTACCCAAAGTCCTATTCACAAGGCAATGCCATGCAGAGGTGATGGCTCTGAGGGGCCTCTCAGGAAATAAGTGGGAAAGTGGGGTGCAGTGAAAGGAGACGGGAAAGAAAATATCTGATACCTGCCTCAGCCCACTGACTGCAGAGAACATGGAGAAGCCAGAGAAGGGGACAAGAGAGTAGCCATGAGGGAATTGGGAAGAGCTACACAAACATCACATAGCAGGAGCCAGGGACCAGAGCTGAAGAAGCCAGTCATAGAGCCTGGAGGTAATTCTGAGAAGATGCAGCACTGGTGGATGCACCCCAAGAGGACAGCAGCATGACTGGAGGTGGGAGGCAGCATTTGTGGGAGCACCTCCTTTGGAAGGAGAGCAGAAAGGGAAGTGCCCACAGAAATAGTTATTGTGGAGCTACCTAAGGTACAGAAAAAATGGCCTTTATAGCTTCTGAAACAATTTTACTGTGACCAAATAAACCTGACCAGCCTTTCTTTGAACAAGCTGAGGTGTCAGGCGGTAGAGCTCAGAGAAGGTGAGTAGCAATGTGCATCAGAATCAGCCAGGATACAGCTAGTGAGTTTTATGCCATTTAAAGTGCCTCAGAAGGGTTGTTTCATGGATATTTCAATATGCAGATACTTAATTTGATCAGAAACTTAATTATCTGTGTCCTAGTTCTTCAGTATACCTAAGTATTTGTCTTACAAGATACTACTCCCAATGAATCTCTAGATTTATGCTATATAAATACATATATCAAAGTCTTGAATTATGTTCACTGACAGCTGACCAAAAAACATTAGTGCTACCAGTAAAAGAAATACCTTACCATGTTTGCATCAGTAATCCTGACTAGGTTTTCATTTTTACCTTAGCTTTTTATTCATGAAAGGAGATCCTGCCCTCCAAAAAAAAAGTTATTTTATACAGCTAGAATTAGTTTACAGACTTCACTTGAAAAACTTAATTCATCATCCTGATTTCTACCCTTTAGTGGTCAATGTATTTCCACACATGAGCTGCTCTTAAACCATAAATCCACCTGTGGGAAGGCAGTTTCCATAGGGGTGCCTAGCTGAAGTTAAGTTTAGCTCTTTGCAGGATTAAGCCCTATGAAGCAGAAGTAGTTTGCAATACAGAGGAGGTCAGACTACAGTAATTCTCTACATGAGGCTGCAGATTATATCTCATGTGGCAGGTTGCCAAGGAGCTGCTAGGAGCAGAGAACAAATACAGATGGGAGGAGGTGGATGCAGCAAGGGTAGAATTACACTGAAATGGCATTGGCTGCAAAGTGTGACAATAACAGGCAGTAGGAGAGGACAAAGACCAGGACCTACAGTGACCAGGAAAGGAAGCTCCAGTAGAAGTAGCAGATGAGTCCCTGAAGGTCCCAGCAATACTTCCTCCAATGACTGAATTTTCACACCACAGCTCTGTCAGGCGCCATCAGCCCCAAACCAGACACTTTAGCTGCTCTCTCCTCCCAACTACTGCCCAGGGACCCAAGGCCTACTCCTCATATGTTCTGCAGGTGCTGTTCCTTTCCCTCTCCTCCATCCTCCTCTCCAAACTGAGTTATGGGGAAGGAGAAATCACATGAGAAAATCTGAAATTGCTAAACAAGCTATAAAAAAACCCTTAGTAAGCTCAGTGATAGATATAAACATTTCACAGCTTTACCCTGCAGAATCATTCCGCTATTTCAAAGCTGCACTGGTTTCCCAAGCACTAGTTAAGGAACATTTCTTTGTTCAGGAGAGCACTGATGCATGTGCCTACACAAGTGTATGCTTTTACAACACAGCAACTTAGAAAGGCAATTTCCAGTTGTCTTGGAGAAGACAGTCATTTAAAACTATTGGTTTCCCCCTTGGCTTCTCTGGCAATCTTTGCACAAGCAAATTTTCTCTCTTGCCCTCCCATGTACTGTAGTGATAATACATATTTACATCACTTCATGGTGGTGTCATGAGGATTCATTAATGCTTATAAGCACTGTGAAGATGAGAAGTCCTACAAGAAATAAGTTCTATCAAGGCAAGGGGTTTTTTATGCACGCTCAGCCGTGTGGTGACTCTCTCTCCTTTTCTACCGCCCTCGTTAGCCCCTCTAAAGCTGTTTGCCAAACCCTGTCCTGTGGAGCAGCCAAAGCTGATCACTGTATAGGCCCAGGGGATACTGAACCATTCAGATGAGTAAGGTTAACAATGCTGATCTCAAGCACAGCAAAAATACTAACAACACACATACTTTAAAAATTCCTACAGAAACAGTGCCAAGGAAGAAAATGTGCTTATGAAATCAAAATGGGCCCCAGAAGCAAGAAACAAATGAACTGATTGGGGAAAGTATTATTTTTTCTTCATTTGATTCAATGCCATGATTGCCTCTGATTTAGTGATTTGTGTCTTCCACTTCTAAATTGTATTCTGTCTAAATATAGTTATCACAGAGAACAGAAAACCCAGCCTGAACACCTGGGCACTTGTTACAGGCAGGCTATTCTGGAGGTGGTGGAGCACCACCAGAACCAGCATTCAAAAACCACCTTCAGTGTGCTCAGCGTTGCTGAGAATAATGACACCAGCACTTGGTTCATCAGGCAGCTCCTCTTCCTCTCCCCTGTCCCACTTCACACATGGAAACCTGGTCCACATATAGTCCCTGGAGCTGGAAACGGGAGCTCTCTGGTTGGCTTTCAAGTACAGATAGTCAGTTTTCCTCTGTGCCCACAGTGCTACAGTCTGACAGTGATGCCACATTCTCATCCAAATTCACTGAGGAACCACAGCTGGGAAACCAGAGCAGACAGGGCAGGTTCCAACAAACTCAAGCCACCAGCTCTCGAGGACATATGAAGTGAGGCACAGGTACCCCACCCAAACATTCATGTGTTTATTCCCTGAGCATTGGGATCTATCCTGGCTCTACCAGCTGTGCACAAAGGAGGCACATGCACTCTCTGCAAGTGCTAATAACCTGTGTTATTCTTACAGCACTATTTCCTATGCCCAGCTTGTCAAAGCACCGGCTTGCTCTCTCTTGACAGCAGTTCTAAAACTGTATACTCGTACCTGAGAGGCTCTTGTGAAAGAATGCCAGAGGGGATCCATAATTCAACATCAGGCAGTGCAGAAGTAGGTCAGGACGCATGCTGGCACTGCCCCGAGCCCACCTGGGGTCAGGGTTACCGTGGTGTCAGGGACAAGGCTCAACCCGACTGCAGCCGCCCAGGACTCCCGCAGGCAGCTGCTCTCCCTCCGTGCATGGGTCAGCAGCAAGACTCACAGCTTCTGTGCTCTCTGCCTTGCACTGCTGGATAATGGGGCCTAGGGAAAAAAAGGATTTTCGGGAGCACTGAGGAATTCCAAAGCTTTGGAGAGCTGGCAAAGAGAATATGGGGCCACTTGTAAGCCTGAACGCATTTGCCACAGGAGACTTTATATAGTTTCTGCAATTCTAGGAAACTTTTCTTTAATGAAAAAATTCTGTCACCACCTGTCAGGAATAAATATAGGCAAAGAAAACAAGACAATATTGAACTAGAAGGAAGGATCTTGCAAAACATCAGAGCTGATTCATCCCTTCCCATTCCTCCCCCCATCCTACTCCAGGCACCATGCCGAGAATACATTAACTTAACTTGCCTGGGGATTTACATTAGGTTACTATCCACTACCAGGGACTTCAGATTCCTTTATTCTCCACCATTGCCGTGGTTCTGTAAGAGAGTACTGAATTAAGGTAACTTCACCTTCTTCTTCAATTATTCAATTTCTGTGGAGTCTGGCAGCAGAGGTGCCAATTACAAAAGTCTCGACTACTCAGTCCCACCCCTAGAACTGGAATGCCAGTGTATTAGGATATAAATCTGTTATTTTTGTCTCAACATGCATGAATTACCTGAGTATTATATATGTAGATACATATTCTTGCTTGGTAAAGCTGCACTCCTACTTTTTAGGATCTGAAAACAGTAGTCAAAACAAGTCACCTGTTTTAGGACTAAGTTAAAAACTACTCTTCGATAAAAAAACCCTCTTGAATCACACATTAAAAGAACGAATGATAAATAACAATCAGAAAACTGAGGCTTCTATTATCGCCCAAGGCTGAGGACATTTTATTCTTCACACCCTCAACTCACTGCACACAGATTCTGCAATGACAGCACTCAGGACTGCAGCCTAGAAAGCTCTCTGGCTGCACTGTTCCCCAGTAATTTTTAAAAATTTAAATTTATTCATGTAATATAACACTTATCACCCTTCATAAGGACCTTTTCCCTGCTCTTTTCTCTCATTCAGTTAGTCTCATGCTCAGCTGCCCTCCTGTGCAGGTGTTCTGCAAGCCACAAAAGCCCAGTATGCCCAGACAAGTAGCTGACCTGGCAGCAGCGAGTGGTGCTGAAAGCCTCAACAACCAGCCCTGCTTTCAACATCAGAGAAGGGAACAGAAAAAAGAAAAGATCATTGAGTCCAACCTTTGACTGAACATCACCATGCCAACTAAAGTATATCACTACTGCCATGTCCAGTTGTTAGTTGAACACCTCAGGGATGGTGACTCCACCCCTTCCCTGGGCAGGCCATTCCAATTTTTGACAACCTTTTCAGTGAAGAAATTCTTCATGACATCCAACCTGAACCTCCTCTGGTGCAGCTTGAGGGTCTGTCTTCTTGTCCTGTCGCTGGTTGCCTGGGGGAAGAAGCTGACCCCCACCTGGCTAGAGCCTCTTTCAGATGGTTGTAAAGAGTGATGAAGTTCCCTCTTGAGCCTCCTTTTCTCCAGGCTAAACACGCCCAGCTCCCTCAGCCACTCCTCACACAACCTGCTCTCCTGACCTTTCCCCAGCTCTGCTGCCCTTCTCTGGGCGCTCCAGCCCCTCAGAGTCTTCCCTGCAGTGAGGGGCCCAGAACGGGCCACAGGATTTGAGGTGCCCTCATTTGTACTCAGTACAGGGTGACAATCACTGCCCCGGTCCTGCTGGCCACACTATTTGTGAAACAGGCTCTAACTCTCAGGAAGATCCAAATATATTGAATCTAAATGGTAAAAAAGCAAGGAAAAGTATATCTCTTCAGGCTTGCAAGAAAAAGGATAAAAAAATCCCCTTTATTTTTGAGCAAGTCAATATTTATCATACATCCATTCACACTCATTAACTCAAGTAGGCCAGTACCGAAGGTTTGCCACCAGGGGATATGTCCTTTTTGAACAGTTAATGGATTTTTAATTAATTGTGTTACCTGAAAGTATATCTTGACAAAAAGTAAGATAATTGAAATGCAGTAAAAATGTGTTTATTCATCTGTCCAGAAATAAGCTGGAAAAGACAAAGAGAACATGTAACAGAACAGTTTTTAGAAACCTGAAAAGAATGGAGAACTACTAGGAGACTTGCAAATTTCACTACTGGTATGAATAACTGTATGCTAGCAAATGCCCAAGATGAACAATAATAATTAAAAAACAACAACAACAACAAAACAAAACAAACAAAAAACCCCCCACAAAAAAATCCCCAAAAACAAACAACAACAACAAAACCCCAACAACAAAAAACCTCTAATAACCCAAAACCTCCCACCAGATATATATATATTAACTAATTTACAGGGAAAAAAAGACAAAAAGTAAAATATCTGAATCAAAGTATCAAGCATTAATAATGTATTGCTGATGGGAAAAAAAAAAATTCTTTTTCTCCTGGAAAAGACTTTGATTTCCCATAGAGAATAAAGAGATTTAAGCCTTTTTTTTTACAAATAGAGGTTATTTTTTCATTGGAATAATAATATTTTCATCGCAAATATATTCTCTTGGTTTTGTTTGTTGGGTTTTTTAAATAAAAACCTATTTTTCTCTTAAAAACAGCTTTGATAAGAATAATATGGTCTGGTGAAGCATTTCCTTTTATGATGGTTTCTGGCATTCAAGGTCAGGTTCAACTACATTAAATATAATGGCTTGAGATCAATTGCTCAGAATCAGGAGAACAGTGACCAAAGAGCCAGTGTTCTGATTTTAAAGGTCCTAAAGCCACATGAGATCTGTCAAATGCACAGATGTTGCAGCAGGGCAGAAAAGGGTAGCTTTAGCCATTTTTAGCTTACAACTGGAGACTATCAAAGAGTTCTGGAAGTTTTACTTACTCTTCAATCAGCTCATCTCTCCCTTTTTTCCCATGCCTATTTTTTCCATATATGTTTTAACGTTTAGACTTCATTGTCTTGTCACTAGGACAACGTTCCAGCAGTGGAGAACATATAGAAGAAAAGATGCCAAGTGGCCCTTCACTGTATTTTTGTGCTAGAATGTGCTTTGCCTCAGAACAAGAGGAAAGGGAATGTTCAGCCTGGCACAGGCAAGCTTTCAAGAAACGTGCAACCAGCCATTCTGACCTAACACTGCCCTAACGGGAATCTTGAACAAAAGAAATTACTTTAATCAAATCTTTCTGGTTTTAGTTCAGTGAAGCCAACATATCTAAGAGATCTTAGCTTTCCTCCATTTCTTTTCTCACAATTTCAATCTCAAATTATGCACACATTTTCTGCGACAACACAGACTCATAGAACTTTTCTCAGCTGACATGCTTAATCAAGGGTATGACTCTAGCAGGTTCAGTATCTCACAAGCAAGCTCAGCAGAAAACAAAGCTCAGTTCTGTGTTGCTAGATGGAAAGGAACATTCTGGTTCATATTAAATCCATGTTTGTATCTCGGCTGGAACAGTGGTCAACAGTGGATGTCTTGGGAAGACATCCCATGACTAGAATAACCATGTAATGCTGCTCCCCAGAATACTTCCCAGCTGCTGGAGATCTGCAGGTCAAGGGGGTTTTGAGCCAGCAGTGTTCATTTTATCCTCAGGGGCATATTCTATGTGAGCTCGAATCCATGGAAACTCATGCTCCCCCCAACACCCAGTGGACAACAATCTCACAGCTAAATGCAGAGAACATTCTTCTGCTCTGAACTTGAGGGGCCTAATGGTGTCATTTGATGGCCCCAGTTCTTTTGCTGACAGAGACTGAACAATAAGTCACTCTAATTCTTCATCCCCATGTCACTTATGCCTTGCTCTTCTCTCTGCTTATCAACAGAGCTGGAAGATAAAAATATGACCAGTAAGAAAGACAGCTGAAAGCACATCAGTCATTTCAATGCCATTTTAGAAAGTGAACCGAGGGACTTTGATACATAAACCACATTGATTTTCCATTACATTTTGATTCCTTATTGCCCCCCCTCAAAGAAATTTACACTAGAACCTTAAGAATATAAATTTTAGGGCAGGTTTTCAGTAGATGGTAGATATATTTGAGATATCCCATCGGCATTTCTTTATACCACAACAACACTTCCAACTTAAGACCTCCAAAACTGCAGAAAATTCACCCTATCTTTTAAACATCCCATTTTACATTGCTGAGCAGAAGGAAATATCCTTCCATCATCTACTGCGTGCCACAGCACATACCACTGCTGAGCCTGAAGTCTCAGCTTCATTGCCTTAGTCCCCTTTATATCCTTGCTACTTTCAAGTCTTTTCAAGCACTGGAAAATTTTGACTCCATTTTGGTCTGTTTTTGCATCATAGACACTGTTGGCAGATATGGATCCTACCACTCATCAGCTGAATCAAAATAAAAAACCACAGCAGAAGCAGTGATGGGAAAGATGAGCTCCTTAGCAAGTAGGAGTGCTTGATGTAAAGGTGGGAAATCCTCTCTACTCTTTCAAAACTGATGCTGATGTTCCACTGAAATCCTGACTTGCACATCCTGTGATCTTTTAGGCACTTAAACACCTGCAAGCACCTAAATTCACTACAAAGTCACTAAAATCCACTTAAACTCACCCCAGTCACAGCCTGCTCAGCTGCAGAAGAAATCTTTGACTGTCTGTCTGTCCTGTTCCTCCCGAAGGCCATAGCCCCCCGTTCGAAGTGCCACTCTGTTGTGTTTGGAGCAAGGACTTATTCAGTGCTTCCTCACACCAGGGTGCCCTGTGTCTTAGCCAGTTAAACTGACTGCACGTTAACTCGGCTAAATCCAATGCTTAAGTAAGTTATCTGTTGTCATGGATTTAACTGCTAACACATTTTACATTCCCTGAGGGTAGCCAAAATAGTAGAGCCTCTAAAATAGCTGAAAAGGAAAATCTCTGTATTACCCCAACCCTGAAATTTAGTCTTTGACTGACAGCATTAGATACTATTTGAAGGCAATCTCTGAGCAGCTAAGGATACTAAAAGGGCACGTTTCTTCCTTAGGAAGTGCCACTTCCTACAGTGCCACTCACTCCCATTAGCACAAATTATCCCAGTTTTTGTCCAACAAGTTGTAAGGACCAGACAATGACAACTTGGTAAAAATAAAGCCATCATTCTGCTCAAACACCTGATGGAACAAATTTTACAGCAAGATGCACCACTATTCTGTACCTGGCAAGGTATATTTGTCCCTCCTCGCTACTTTATGAATTAAACAGAACATTAATAAGCCAGACTATTTCCTTTCCCTCCCCATTAGTACTTGCAAGAGTAATTACTAATTACTGAGTATCAGAGCCCAAACCCACCTAAAAGTATTAAATTATACATAATAAAAACAGAAGTAGCACACAATTTCATCTTTATTACAGACTTCGTTTAGCCCAGCCTGGATTTTCAGTATATTCTGCTCACACTAATTTCTTCGTTTTGTTGTTCCTAAATACTAATTTATTGTTGATGTATTTGATTTTCATTAATTTCAAGGTGTAGGTACATCTTGCCTGAAGAAATAACACTAGCAGTATTTGACACGTGAATTTGTTTACCCTAGTGAAAATGAACAAGGTACACAGAGCTGACATTCAAAGAGATAATATAAGCAGCCATAAATGAGAATTTATATCTAATATGTACTTTAGCGATCTGGTGAAAGACTGCTGAGACTGAATAAATTAACTCCTAATATGGTCAATTAAGACAGGTAGGTCATCTGGCAAGAGAAACTGAGAGAAACAAATCCAAAGAGACGAGATTGCTGAGGTCTGGAGAACTGGCTTCCCATCTGTTACCTGGAAATGTCATCTGTCCTCTCTGTTACTGCATTCCTGCAGTGTCTAATAGACAGCTTGTCTGCATTAACTACAATGCCAGTCTGTTGTATTTCAATGACCAGGAAGGAGGAGGTGTACAAAAATAGGAAAACAATCTCAGGGGTTTTCCTCCTGCTTGTTTATGCATTAGTATTTTCTTATTAATAAGAGACTGAGTGAAAAGAGAGGGGCATATGGAAGAAAAAGAATCAGGTCTTCCATGTGGAATGAAATCAAGTGAACCAACCTCAGTAGACATTAGTTACACATCCAGCTGCAGCACCTACATGTTACACAACAGGGTTCATACAAGCCAGAAAGTACCTGGACATGTCTACAACATCTATGTCACCTCTAACTATTTTGAAGAGCAAAGAGAAGCATTGGTAGCCAGGAAGATCTGTACACACAGCCATAACGTTTCTGACGTCTGAAAGAGTGTGTAGAGACAAGGAAAGGCGGGGAGTCTACCTGGAAAGATCAACCTCCTATAAAGCATCTCAAATATGATGTTAGGATAATTAGTAATCATTGACCTCACTAGTACTCCATGGATTTTAAAAAGTGCTCCCTTTGTGAAGAACAGGTTGGACCCAAGTAGCTGGAGGAGCCAGAAGGGGTGGTAAGCAGAGAAGGGCACTTGGTAAGAGCTGTTGAGCTAAGCTCCAGGCCCAGCAGAGAATCCTGAAAGCAGCAGGCTGATAGAGCATTGCTACTGCCCATCTTTCCCTGTCCATGGTGCTCTCTGTGCCATACTGCACAGCCCTGATGCAAACAGCACCAGACCTCACTGAGCCTGGAGTGCTCTGCTTTCCTCCATGGACAACGGCAGGGACCTGAGGAACACCAGGAGGGCTGTCTGCCTAAAATGTGCTTCTGGACCTGTGAGCAGAAGTGCAGAGGGTGTTGCACAGAGCATCGCTGTGTCACTCTTGAAGCCCCAGGACCGCCAGCCTCTGCACACAACTGCTGGCCTGGGGTCACCAGCCCCTGAAGGACTTCACCCCACTTCAGTGACTGAAGCGTGGGGAGCAGGCAGGCTCCTCAGGGAGATCAGCTCACCTGAGGAGCAAAAGGCTCAGCTTAGGGAAAGCCCATCCCATCACACGACTCAAGAGCAGCTCCCCCGAGGCACTAATGTTTCACTGATTCCAGCCATCTCCACAGGTCCATTTTCTCTACATTACACTTGAAATTCAGTACGCCCCAAACAGAAAGGGCAAGAACATTATTTCATGCCTCCAGCAACAAACCCCAGGTTTTTGTGAATGAGGCACCCAAAACAACTCTTTTACTTGCTGTTCCTTTATGAGCGCAGATGGCATTGGAAAACATGAACCAAATGGAAAGTGTAAATTTAACACAAAGTTCTTGACCCATACTAAACCCTGTGCAAGAGCTTGAGCTTTCCAACTTAGTGGCCCAGCTCCTATTTATTTACTTACTTTTGAAGCAATCACTGAAGCATAAACTGCATTTAGGGACAGCAAATCAGAGGGGTCTCAAATGTTAGGGTTCCTCTTGTTGGCCATAAAATCACATGACAGGGGGAACAATAGAAAAGCAGGGGTTTCTCTGTGTTTTCTGTTACCTTTCTGACAGATATAAAAGCAAGAAAGGGGATGTTAAGATGGAAATGGTAGAAAATCCTCTGGAACAGCAGAGAATAAAGAGGAGACAAAGCAGTCAACATTGAGGTTTTACACTGCATCCTAGAGAGCCATGACATGAGATTAATTTTACTCTTGGTTGCCCACATAACTACTGTTTTTCCTTAGGACATGCTAAGGACTCTATGAACTCAGTGAGGAAGGTTGCCCAGTGGGATGCCTAAAGTAGGATCAGAGCACTCCTGATTCAAAGTGAGAGCTACATTTTTTTGATTTCTTGCTCCATTTGTCTAAAATATTTCCTTTCTCAGATGATTTGTTATGCAGCCTTCATTAGCACTAAGGTGTTGATTAAAAACAAGGAATTACAAATTTTATCACTTTTAAGCTAAAGTTAGCTTAGTTTAACTTCTCTTGGCAGTGCTCCAGTTGTTGTGTACAGCAGAGGAATTTAGCACAGGTGGCCCGTAATTCACACGGAGGTCAGTCTGTGAGGGATGGCTCATGAACATGCAGCACAAAACAGGCTGGCAGCATAAACCAACACTCAAACCCCAATTCAGCCCTTGAGCAGCCAGAGGATTATGTATGAAAAAGTAACAAGGCTCAAATACCTTGTATCTACAATCCCCAAGGTAATTCTGCCCTTTTATAAAGACTTAATTTCAAATCTTGACAACCTCTGCATTTCCACTCCTTGTAGCAAAAGACTGTGATGGACAGTGGAAAAAGATAGGATTCAAATAAAGCATTTGTTCCACTTTATTCACAATGATAGGATAGAAATAATCAGCTTTCTCTTAACCAGCTTGTCCAAACCGTATAATAAACACACAGTAATTAATACTAAGTGTAAAATACTGCTATTTGTAAAAGAGATCAGCAATATCAGGCTTAGGGTGTCCAGCTAAGTAGAGGGTTCCTCCGCAGAACGAAGAGAAATCCTAAATCACCTTGTTTGTTCTGTGTTCCCTGGGCTCTGCCAAACCAAGCACAGACATTGGAACCCGAATCTGTGGCTCAGAAGCGCTGAAGAGAACCCCAGGCTCCAACCACCTCATTCACCAGGCAGAGACGGAAGAGATTTCCCATGCCTTTTATCATAAATCAGAGGTGTCTTACTGCTCCAGTTGTCTGGGCTACTGCACACTTAGGCTAATGGGCCTAAGGATATAACAACAAAATTTGGAAAGATCACACAAAATGGGAGCAAGACAGGAACAATAACGGGACAAGAACCCTGAGCAGTTACATGATTCACTCTTTTGATAACGTGCCTTCTACACTGGTGCTATCCTGTTACAGCCTGTTTCAGGGTGCAGCCCAGGTCTATCTAGAAGGGAAGCTTGCCTTTTTGGAAGGAGCAGTGAAAATTGTGATTCGAGCTGGATGTCAGGAAAAGGATCCCTGCTGACTTTAATAACCTTTGGCTGCAGCTCCAAAGTGGGGTCTGGTGTGAGTACCACGCTCTCCTCGGCTCAGAGCTTCGGGTTATTTTTCTACACCTTTTAGCAGTGCCTTCGGCAGTCATGAGAGCCTTGCGTTCTCCTGTACACAGCACCACCAGCGCCGCTGCCTAGTGTGGATGGAGAGCTGTTCCCTTCGCCCAAGTCTATCCGTGCCCGAGATCTCGCAGCCAAGGGATCGTCTGCCGCCGTGTAGGGAACAATAGCGGCGGGGGAAGCCCCCGGCCGCCCG
>WEIT01023381.1:37499-72420 GCA_013389985.1 Dryoscopus gambensis | reverse complement strand
GGCGGCTCCTTGCCACGCCTCGTGGGCGCCCGGAGCACCGTGCAGAGCCCCCCGCGGAAAGCAGCGCTCGCCCCTCAGCCCCGCCGCGCTGGCCGGTCCGGGTCAGAGCAGGGCAGCGCTGGCACTGCTCCCTCTGGGGAGCGAGGAGACGCCGGGCTGGATGGCTGGATGGTCCGAGGTGCTGGATGGCTGCATCGCACCTGCCAGGTTCGGCCGTGGGAAGCTACTTGGACCACGCTGCTTTTGGTGCTCGAAACCCACGGTGCTCCTGCTTCTCGTAACGAAGCAAGTCACACCCGAAGCAAATTACACCTATTCCAGCAGCAATTTACTTTTCCTGAAAACCATCAGAGCGACAAGCTGTTCTCAAGTTAAAATAGAATCTGATCTCGAAAGGTATTTATTGTTAATTATAACACACTTTCTGTAATAATGTTAAATGCAACAATCCAGGGCTCCCGCTGTCGGGTGTGTGGAGGTGAATCGTGGCATGTTACATCTGCACACGCAGCCCCCGGGTGAGCCTGCGTGCCGCGCAGCCAAACCCGGAGCAGCAGGTTGTGCTGTGTCTTAGGAGGACAGGACCACGTACTTCAGATTCTGAAAGATGTGGCTTATCTTAAGGCAACCCACTATTTCAAGTATTCTCTGTGTCCTGGTACATTCTTCAAGTAACTTTTCATGAAACTTCAGTCCTGTGAGCTGAGCATATAGCGACCCATAGAAATTAACTTCTAGCAAGATAGTTAACAAATAAAAAGCAGACAAGTTAGAGCAAACTGTCATCACATTTACACTTGAACTTAGTTTGACGGGAGCAGTTTAGCTGAAGCAACAGAATGTTCACTGGCAGGTTAACATTAAATTCGTGACCTTGTGTCACTGAGAGCAGGAAGCCCCATTACAGTACTTGGCCGTCAAATTTCGGCCATCAAGTTTGTGATGCTGAGTCACTTGTGGTATATGGTGTCATTCAGCACGATGTTGCATTAAGGTGCTAAAATGGTGGGGTTGTCACTTGAGTGGAATGTGCATGACTAGCCGTTTGTTATGTTGGTTATGGTCGGTGACAGCCGCTGGGCTCAGATTTGCTGTACTCCTTTTAGCATGTTAATTTGTGTCTCCTGATGCTGGTTGTTAGTTACTTCTGCTCTCTCGGGTCTGATTGTACAGATTTCAGTAATGCTCCTATTCACTTGCCCAAGTTGCCTCTTCCCTTTCTTTTGTCTCTTTTGTTTCTTTCTTCCCTCTCTTTTGTCATTTTCTTCTTGGAAATGAAGAACCCTGCATGTTGTCAAATGTCCGTATGACAGGTACAATAGGGTGTTTTCAGAGTCACTGTAGCTGGCTATGCACAGAAACCAGTGGTGTTTCTAGGAATACAGCCTGCTACAGTCATTAACTCTTCTTGGCCACTACCCGGAGTAAAATGGTATGAGACACATCCCTCTTCATGTACCTGCTGTCACCCTGGCTGTGACAGACTCTCAAACAGCTTTCCTTTCCCCCAGTCATTTCTCAAAGAAGTGCACAGCCTGCTTGCATGAGGTTTGATTGTGTAAGCTTGATACAACTACTAGTTTACCAATAAGTGAAATGGGTAATAACAAAGAATAAGAACATCAGCAATAATCCTAGACCATAGACATAAGGGAATCTGCTCTGGGTATTTAGCTTGTTTTCTCTGTAGTTACAGTCATGAAAATACATGTGCTCTGGAATAATTTCTTTTCTGAAGAAAATCTCAGAGGGTGCTTAAAAAAGAGTTGGAATCTTGAGATTCAGGTGTTGCAATGCTAAAATTACAGGTATGGGGCTCTTAGAGTACTCCAAACTTCCGTGCTTGGTACCTTGGCTTTTTATCCATTAGTAGGGTTCAATACTTTGGAACAGGTGTCATCTCCTGATGAGCCAGAGAGTATCCAAGGTCAGCAACCGAAAGAGATTTTTCAGAGAGCAACCTCCTTGGGATATCTATCAACAGGTGTTGGAAGTCTGGTTCCCATCTCAAGGACAGAGATTCTCAATTCAGGGCTGAGCCATTTGCCCTGGAGATGGATCCTGTTGTCCAAAGCTGTATTAAATAACTCACCTCATTGCATGTTTTTAAATTACATTCTGGTAACAGATCTGCCTCCTCCTTGCACTGTTGACCTCTGCATTTTTTTTTTCTGGAGCTGTGAAAGTTTAAGTACATCACTTTATTTTGAAAACATAAGCATTTTAAGGTAGATGAAAAGTTTGGAATCCAGACCTCTTGAGAAATGTGGTGGGTACGGATTTTTGATACAACTCCAGGCCATCTGGCCAAACAGCAGCAAATAATTAAATTTGCTGACTTGTCTTATCTGAGATAACACCATTTCAGGGCCTCAGGACTGCTTATGTTTCCACTCTTTCATCCCATCACTGTGTTTTTGGTTTTTGTGGTGTTTTTTGGTGATTTTTATCAGTTGTTATGACTGTACATAGCCCTTGGCACCCACATTCTCCTGCCCCTCTGCTGCCGTAACTTCCTCTATGTTCCTCATCAGAACACTCACATCCCTCTGTGTGCCCCTTTTCCCCTACAGTGTTAGCCCACTTACCATGCTTGTTCAATACCAGACATCATCAGAAGTCTGGACACAAAGCAATGCATGATTTGGTGGAATTGATCCACTATCTCCAGGAACAGACCCTGTACAAAAACACACATCCTCCTCCAAAAACCTTCTAATAAAAATTAGGACTGACAAGAATTGTACAATTATTTTCAAGCTTGTTTTGACAAAGCCGTGTTAGTTTGCTCATCTTCAAAAAGCTTTAGCCACATGCAATAATGCCACTTAATCACAGTATGATAGGTGGGAATTCTACCCCATGCTGGACAGCTCAGATGAAGTCTGGATAACTGGAGAGCAACTGGCATTCAGCATGACCACACCTGCTTCTTATTTCCTCTGACTTTCATTCATATTTTTTGGTGTCTTCCTTCCACAAAACTTCTCAAATCAATCTGTCTGTATTTCCTTCCCTCCAAAAAGCTTTAGGTAACCATTTGCTGCCTTCTCATATTTGGGTAATTTTACAGTTTTACCTTACCAGCTGAATGGTGCTATGCTACATTGCTCTCAACTTGTTCCCACTAAGGAATTTGCCAATAACACCAACTTTTTGTTATGCTTAGTGTCATTACTTTGCTACCAGTGGCCAAAGGCAAACACAAAGAAAAGGTGATGCAATTTCCTGTTAAAGTATCACTGTATACTAATATATCATTCTTAAAATACTCTAACAATGCCTCTATGTATGCATTCTGTTGGCAGTTTTGTCCTCCTGCAGGAATTAATCATTTTTTCCTGGACCAAACCCCTGTGCTTCTGACATGTACTGTCCCACTGAGCTGTGTATCTGCCAAAGTGAAATCCTGGATAAATAAATGGAATCTTCCAGTTCTGCCTGAACAAGACTTGTGCTGATTGAGAGGGTCTGTCTGGAAAAACACAGCTGGATAGCAGCCGAAAAGGTAGGGCCAGTTTGTAGCACCTTCCCTAAAGACTACTACAAATTTCTTCTGCACTGTCCTAATTTTCTAGTTTTTCACAAATGAACCAAAAGTCCTGATGCAAAATACATTCCCTGTCTTGTCCCTCTGTCATTGAAGTCCAATTCCCACAAAAATTACCCCTGCTACTGAACGATCAACCTTTCTGGGGTGAAAAAACTCGGAACATAAATTGCTTTTATCCTCCAATCTTTGTCCAGTGATGTCTTCCTTCAGAAGCTCCTTGTATTGGGACATTTTTCCTTCATCCTATGTCACTTCTGCAAGAATCCAACAGCCCACCCCCTAGTGCTGCCCCAGCTCTCGGAGGTATAACCTCCTGCATGGGTTTCACTCTTCCTCAGCCTGCTAGCCAGTTCCCTCCACACATCATGCTCGGTGGTGTTGACTCCACTGAAAGTAAAAGAACTCTTACAAAAGTGACATCTGAGCTTTGGGCTGACTGGTTTTTACTTAAAGTTCTGGTGGATGGGAAACTGATAGTACAGAGCATTCTACGAGAGGAGTTCAAGGGGTGCTCTGGAGCACACCTAATACCACCAGGCTCCAGTTTCACGTACGTGGATGCAAAGATTTCTTTTTTTTTCCTCTGGTGTTTACTGAATAATTCTGTCAGATGCAAAAATGAAAACACATTGTAGAGTACAACCTGCTCTTTAAAAGCAGCATGTTTGAAATGCCTGTAGCTAGCCTCACTTCTGCAGGTTTGGATGCAAAATGTTACTATGGGAACAAAACCTTCTCTCCACCCAATCAGCTGAAGCAACGGGTTGTTTTTTTTTTTAATAACAAGATTGTCTTTATCTGCCCTTCACCTAATCAGTCAACACAAGAATGAGAACAACGATTTTCACAGCCAAACCACAGAAAATGTGACTCACTGCCAAAAAAACCCTATGAGCTTCTTAGGTCTGGGAGATTGACATCTTATTGTAGAACATGAACAGACAATAAGACAAGCTGACAAATCAATCCCATTTGACAGTGCAATCAAGGCAAGAAATGCATGTGAAACTGTTCAAATCTAACTAAACCTTGCTTTGGGAGGGAAAGCTTGAAGAGGTCTTCAAAGGAATTGAAAGAGGAATAGTTCTAACAGAGGAAAAGACTTTACATGATTGTGTGATTGCCTCCTTTACCCTGCACACATGTTGAGGCTGGGTTTGTGTGGTGATTTTCTTTTCCGTGAGCTGGTCCTGCCCATCCCACCACAGGAGTGTCCAGGCCGCTCTCACACAAGCTACAGCCTGGTAGCCTGCAAAAGCCACAGTCAACACTGACCTCCCTCAGGGACCAGTGGGACAAGGCTTGAGTCTGCTCTGTCAAGTCCTTCACAGTGAACTCTATCATTAATGTCTGTCATTAATGGTTTAATTCAGTCAAGGTGAGCCAGAGACCTCCGTCCATCGCAAATTAGAAGTAACATAACCTAGTTTGATCTTCTCTTGTCTGGAATGGTGTATTAGTCCTGTGGCTCTGCTGACGTTTAGCAACATGTTTAACTACAGTGAGCATTTATTTAAATCCTGCCTCTTGTCAGTCTGTAAACAGAAAATATATTTAAAAAAAAAAAACAACAACCAACAACTGAAACAGATCAGTAATTTTGGGGCAGTTTTCAGACTGATTCAAATTCTGTCTGTTGACAGTGATTTTTCTACAATTTCATATGAGGGGAAAGTACTAAATCAAACAATAATAATAATAATAATAATAATGGTTTTAAAATGCTTTAAAATCTGACTATCTGTTTCATGAATGGGAATAAAGTCAGTCTTTATTAATGAGTGATTGAACTGTCAATCTTCACTCCTTCGAAGTTATTAAAATGAATAAAAGCATAACCTTATCAATCTTGGATTCTGCACACATGCTATCTCTCTCCTCCAGGAGCTGTCAATTTAAAGCTATGAGACAGCTCACAGAAGAAAGGAAGTAGCTGTCTGCTCACAAGGCCCATAATAGAAGTAAAATAACACTATATGCACAAATAGGAAATAAAATGTGAGCATCAACCCAGTTACTTTATTCGTACTAAATGTGGGAAAATGATCTGTGCTTTGTGGTTCTTACAGGTATATAGAAAATTATAGTGACATAAACGACTGAATTTCAGATCAGCTTACATTCAGGTCTAGTATAAGCATTATTTAACTAAACTTCTTGAAAATCTCAGCTGAACATGTTTCCATAGAAAGACTTAAAGCAATACAATTCCGATGGTCTGCACCTCAGTGTTTCTCTTGTGAGTCAGGATGTTGGTAGATGTGGTGCTAAATGTGAATGAGAGGGCAGGTTCTAGGCTCAACTATTCTGCAGACATATTAAGATCTTCTGTCACTGTGCAAAGCCTAGGATGGGCAACACAGGAGAGGCATGACTTTCTTTATGCACTCAGTGGAAACAGCCAGAGAAGTGGATGAGTTTTGGAAACAGTGTTTGAGTGAAAGGAGAGTAAGAAATGTGACTTGAGGAGGGCTTGAAACACTGGAGCGTGCAGAGAACCTAAGAGGGCTAATACTTGGCTTGCATTTCCTTTGATCTGAGGAGATGCCCAGGACTGCAGTATGTGAATCACAGCACCTTAGAAAGGAGAAGGGAGATGTTTCAACTTAAGTATGCAAGAAGGTCTCTAAGCATGGAAGGAAGCCTTTCCTACCCATCACAGTTTTATTAGCTCAGTTAGCTTACTCCAATTCAGAGTATGAGAACTTGCTATTGCAGCTACTAAAAAAAATGTTTAACCATAAAAAATTTATCAAAAAATAAAGGTACAATAAGGAAGCTATTTAGTATAAGACAATTATACTGGGGTAGTGAATACTGGTTTCAAGGACAACTATTTCCAATATAAGTACTTCCATTATCAGTGTAACAACACATTTTTACCATTGTGCCTATCCTTGGAGTGTTTTGTCAGTTCAGTTGTTATGCTGAATTTGTAATACCTGCAGCGTAAGTGAAGGAAAAAACATGGCTGTTTGGAAGGAAGTGGGAACACATGTTTAAAGCAGTTTTTCTGCTGAGATGCTTATGTGGTAGACATGCAGCCTCAGTTCCTGCTGAAGCATACTGGTTGTCTGAGCAGACCTGCAGAGGTGCCTTGATAACAACGGCAAGTGTTGCACCAGCAATCTGAATTTATCAAGGGGGCTTGTTCTGTAATTTGCAATCTTGCATCATAGTGTAACATTTTCAGTTCTCTTGCTATCGCACTTTTCACCTGCATGAAGCAACCTGAATAAATCCTCTGTCCAGAACTGGCCTTGTCACTATTTCCTGGAAGCTGTCATGCAGAAAAAAAGAGGTACAAAATACATACTTATTTAGTGTCTTTTGTCATTAAAAATCTGGGAGGTACATGATATTGTTCCTGCCTGTATGAACCCTTCCACCTGTATTAACCCAAGGAATTTGATTGTAACCGTAAAAATTTGGTGTTATTCATTGTTCACAAAGCAAAAGAATTGGCTCATCCTTGCTAAACAGTGTGCTACCACAGCTGTGGTGTGACTGTTAGCTTGGTGTGATTTTAGCTGTTGTGTTCAGGATCATTGAAAAGCATTTCATGTTTTTTCTTTTTTAGACAGCTACTCAGTTGCTTTTGCTGCTACTACTGATTTGCCTAATAATTTTACGTATACAAAGCCAAATCTTGCTATTATTTAGTAAGACTTGTATTCCCATTGAAGGCAATCCAGATTCATAATACCAAGACATTATGCTGATAGCGCTGGCTGAGACAAATACAAAGCTTCTCATGTTGGGAGTGAATTCAGGATCTTGTTAGATCCCAGAGTATCTCAAGTCAAAATAAAATTGCCATATTTTAAACAGAAACTCAATGGATTGTGTGTTTGCTGTGCCTACAGAACATGGAAATACTACAATATATCCTTTCCAGCCTCTATACTGAAGAACATGGCGAATTCCAACAGCTCCATAAGAGATGCCTCACGCATTCTTCAGTCATTTCTGCTGGTTTTGGCTGGGATAGAGTTAATTTGTTTGGGGGTTTTTTTACAGCGTTGGGAACAGTGTTGATAACAGAGGGATGTTTTAGCTATTGTTGATCAATGATCACACAGCATCAAGGCCTTTTCTGCTTCTCACCCCACCCCTCCAGAGAGAGGGCTGGGGGTGAACAAGGAGTTGGGAGGGAACACAGCTGGGGCAGTTGACCCCAGCTGAACACAGGGATTTTCCACACCATATGGCATCATGCTCAATATATCAATCTGGGGGAAGAAGGAGGAAGCAGGAGACATTCAGAGTGATGGCGTTCATCTTCCAAGTCACTGTTATGTGTGATGGAGCCCTGCTCTCCTGTAAGGCTGAACACCTGCCAGCCCACGAGAAGCAGTGAATTAATTCCTTTTTGCTTTGCTCGTGTGCATGGTTTTCGCTTTTCCTATTAAACTGTCTTTATGTCAACTCATGAGTTTTTCAAGCTGTTACCTTTTGATTGTCTCCCTGCTCTTACCGGGGGTGAGTGAGTGAGCGAGCGGCTGAGCAGGGCTCGGTTGCTGGCTGGGGTTAAACCACAACATCATCATTAAACAAATCATACATCCGAAAACATATGTTTGTGCTCACTCACCTATGAACTCAGAGCAAACGGGCAGCAGCACCAGGGGAAGCAGAGAAGTCCCAGGAGCGCCAGCCGGACTGACTTAGCTAATGAAGTGTGCATGAACAGCAAACATCCATCATCATAAATTATCCTCAAAGTCCCCTTTCACATCCAGCCATCTCCTCGCATCTAATGCTTCTTAGACAACCTGTGACATCCGTGGCCTGAATCCTGCAAATGACTAGACTGAGTAGGAAATGTGCTCTGTAAACATGCTGTTCATTATAGCTATTTTACCTACTGCCAGATGGATTGATTTGAAATGGTTTATTGCTTACTCACCCTTTTGCGTATTTGAATTAGAAGAGTTAACAAATTGCCTAGTAGTCAAGAATCAAGTGCTTCAGGCCAGCAAAGATTATGGAGCTGCCTTTTCTGCCTCCACAGGCTGTTGCAGGGGAGCTGAAAATTTTACATGGGTGTAGGTATTTTTATCTGAACAGAGCTTGGCTTTGTTAAACAAGCTGCACATTGCAAATAAAACCTGTACTTCCAGACTCTTAGTAGGAAAAACAAATATGAAAAGGTTGTAGCTTATTAATTGGCTATGGTGTTGTTATTTTGATATATTTTAAACAACAGATAGAACTAGATAGACAGACCTTAGTAAAAGAACTCAACTGGGACATAAGAAAGTTGATACTAGAAAGATAATTTTTCTCAGAAAAGACAGTAGTAGCAAACGTACTCATTCAGTATCACTCTTTCAACATCATTCAGTGCTCATGAGATCAAACTTATTTCAGTGATGGCATTAGTACCAGTATCCAGCACTTATTAGTAAAGCAAATATAGGCCAGGAGAACCAGATAAGCATGTATTTTGAAGCAAATGAGTAAGCTTAAGGAGCAAAAACCTATTGAAAGGAATAAAATATCCCAGTCAGGCAGCGCAAAGCAGAGTTAATGGAAAGACATTATCCTGCGGCTAAAGAAACAAGCTCAGCCAGACCTTATGCTCCCCTCCAACGTTTTCATGGAATAATGGCAAGTAGCTGCTCTGCTACTTACAAAATTAGCTGTATATAACTTCACTGAACTCAGCACACCGAGCTGCATTTGTAACAATTTCAGTAACTGCCCCTCTGGTTGAAGTCTGTAGATTCTCTAAAAGATACAAAAATATGTTTCCATTTGAGTTTACCTGCACCATAGATATAGCTATTCTCCCCGCAGCTGCTGCAAAAACAAGCCCAGCCTTTCCCAGAGTTGGCTAACTCAGATACAGAGCTGGTGCAACGAGGAAATATTTTCCATCTCTTAACTTCAGTGACATTTGAGAATGCCTGCCCTCTGGAAGGCTGCCTGGGCTGTTGATCTTTTATCAAACTGGAGGTTGCCTTCACTTTTGCATTCTGGTTAAGCTTACAGAATTTTTCATTTTATTTAAATGACCAGATATTAATTCTGACTCAGGAAAGCATTAAATAACATCCTTAATCACTTTCTTAAAGTGCTTAAAATTTACTGTGTGTTGAAATGTTCTCTTGCTAGACTAGGGCTAGACTGTTCTGAAATGACTTTCTGTCTTAGCATTGCTTTCCACTGCCTCCATAGAAGAACTGCAATTTAGAAGTGTCATTCACTGTGTTCGTTTCCAGTCCATTAGCAGTGTCTTCTGCACATGGAGGGTATTTTGAGGAGGAGATCCTCTCCCGTTACAACTTACCATACAGGGCATAGCTCTCATCAGCCCCACAAACTGTAAATATAACACAGGGCATTGAAAGCTCCACGGTTCACTCCAAAATCGTAATAATGAGCTACTTTTGATAGCAGCAAGGACTTGGGAACATGGCAATTCAGAACGAATGGAGAAATACTGCTCTGCCTTTCCCAGTTTGTACCTTCTGGTGGGTACTCACACAAGAGAAGCTTATTACCTAGCTCAACTGCTGGAAAGTTGTTTACCTCTACCTTGCCTATAGGCAGGCTCCTTTCATGAGAAATGAAGTAAATTTACTCATAATAAGTAGAGGANAGTAAAGCCTATTTTAAACACCAGGAGTAATAAGAATATAAGGCACCAATTTGGCAAAAAGGTGTAACTTTTTCCAGAGCCATTTGGAAAACAAGACAGGCCCCTTAATTACCAAGTAGAAATAAAGCTGTCAGGCATTTACTGACAGTTTTTCAAAATTATTTTTAGCACACAGCATGGAGAAAATGTAACTTCGCCACCCAGTGTCAGATCAAAGTTTGTCTGCCGTTGATTAGAATGAAAGAATATATCAAATCTGAAGGTGACATCTGGTATTTCAACACAAAAATGGAATGTCTCAGACTTAAAAAGGTCTTTGTCAAGATAATCTCCATTTAAAGCTCAACAATGTAAACTGTGACCAGATCGAAGACTGCATGCACTAGAACACAAGTGAGACACTGAAAAGATGACTTTTATTTAGCTGGCATTTTCCTATCTGTTAACATGGTATGGAGTGAGCAGTATATGACCTGTGCAGAGAAAAATGGAACGCCATGGATGGCTGCATTGAATCACCCGAGTACTGTAATGTTTACTGCTCCATAAAACCCATCATATGGAAATCAATTCCCATCACAGAGGTTGTTGTTATATATTTTGGCTGTTGAATTGTAAATCGAATGGTGGAAGCTTAAGTTCAATATATAATGTGTCTTAATATAGGATTTTTTAAATTTTTTTTTAGCAGTTACTCTACACAACTATGACTTCTTGTTTTGAACAAATGCAAAATATAAATTTTCTGTGGCAGCATGTATTAAACTGATTCAGCTCTTGTAGTCTGGCAGGAGAAGGGCAGACAAAGGCCATGTGCCTACTGCAGTGGCATTCAATCAAGCCCGAGAAAGTTATTACTTTCTGTTTAGAAAAAATAGGTGAGATCTTGGGCAGCATGAAGAACTCATAATGATGAGGCAACCTTTTGCCTCATGGTTTGGTTTATTATTTTCCAAAGGTCAGTTGTTAAATGTAGGTAAGTACAAACACTGTTGCACAAGAACTGGAACTAGGGAAACCCAAATGGCCATATGCACCCACCAAAATAGCTCCAGCTTTTTCCTCCCATGAACTGATCACATGCCCTGTTTCCTCTGCACACCCTGAATTCCCCCCTGCTTCCAGTGCTCGCTGACTGCTGCCCCACTGGCTCATGCCCCATGCCAGCTGACAAGCTGGGACACCTAACATCACAGGAAAAGTCACAGAAAGCAGGAATTAATGAGATACCTGTTTGTTTTATTTTAATTCTGATTTCCCATTTTTCTGTATGATTTTAAACTACGGTGATCAGTGTGACATACAGCATCGCCAATGATCAGGGAATGCAGTCCAGCATTGCTCTTGAGTCTGTAGAAATGAAGAAAACTGAGAACCACAAGAGACGAAGAGCAGAGTAGGAGTTTCCATCTTTCCTTAACAGTCCCCTGACTATAGCTACCTCAATAAAAAGCACTTGCATATGAGTCATCAATCATCTTAAAGCCTGTATTAGCTTGTGAGCAGGTTATGAGCTGAAAAGATTAACAGTGGTCAGAGGGGGGTGCTGAACAATCGCTGCTCCATGGCCTGTTCTTCCCCATAGACGCCACTAGCCTTATTGCACCCCGAAGGGAATAGATTTCCCAGTCCACAGGTTCCCCTAAGTGGAAAAATGAGGTGTGCAAGCACTTATCCTTCTCACCATTGCTGCTAAAGGTCAGGCAGCTCCTAATCAGGAGGTTTGCGTGCCAGCTGTGAGGCTAAGGTCAGTACAGAAGTACACAGAGAGCCAAATATCTTGGGAGAGTGGCTGGTTCAGAACTGGGTGGTGAAAGTGCTAATGATACAGAACAGCTTAATATTTTTTATTTGGAAAAAAATAGGATTTCTAGAATTCATATAAGTTAGAGGGAATTTGATTGTCAGGAACTGAGGAAGGTGTGTAGGATGAACGTGGATGAACATGTAGGATCATCTGGCATGTTTAGATGCCCATGAACCTCAGGAGTAATAGAATAGTTGGCTGAGGATTTTTTTTTACTGACCTTGATTTTGAAGGCAATGGGGGAATTCCAGAAGACTGAAAGAATACTTATGCTGTGCTAGTATATAAAGTGTTCCAGTGACTTGACTAAGATAAATATCCCCTAGCAGCAGCAGGGAGTGTAGAAAAAAACATGCTGGTAGAGACAACAGAGAGTGACAGTACTCCAAGAATGAACAACAGGCACAGAATGTCAATTGTGGTGATTTTTCTCAGACTTGCCAAAAAAAATTAATCATTTCAGATTACAGGTTTGTACAGGTACATGTGGAGATGTAACACACCTAGGTGATTGTGAGGGGATTAATTTTGTACTGTGTAAAACCTAATGAAAAGTTAGCAATATACCATGTCAGAAAAGCCCTTGCTAAGTGGCTTAGAAACAACAGTTCCCATGAATATATTTTTTAATATATATTTTAGCTCTTCCCTCTATATTTCAAGTATATGTTCCATGTTGTCGTCCCTCTCAGTGTTTGCTAACATATAATTCAGGAGCTCTTAACTAGAGCGAGGTGTCTAGGAGCAGAGCTGGTGCTGCAACCAGCAGGACACGGGCGTGATGGGAATGTCAGGGTACAGGGCAGGTCTGGCGCACAGGCTGAGCTGTACTCAGCACTGGAACTAGAGGAGCCCAGGGCTGCTGCCAGGTGCCAGACCGCTTGGATGGACCTGTTCACCCACTTCCTTCAGAGCAATCCGAGCTCCCTGTGCAATCCTGCAGCAAACAAACAAAAATGTCTAGTTTGTCCTTGACTACTTGCTGGAGGGGAATAAATTAAGGAGGAGGAGGATGGATTTTACACTTTGTATACAGGATTGGTATGGTAGGTAGACCTCATTCTGAAAAGACTGATGAAAAATTAGAGAGGGTAGAGAACCACACAAAAATGACAAGGGCAAAGTGCTTTTCGTGGAGAGATGGAGGGTTCCATCTGTTTAGCTTGTCAACAAGAAAAGTGAGAAGCAACTTGCTTACAGTGTGTAAGTGCTTTCCCAGGCAGAAAATACTGGGCAGTCATCAATTCTCACAGCTTGCAGAGAAAGACAACAACAGGATTCAGTGGCTGAAAGCTGGAGCCAGCCAAATTTGATTAGAAATTAGGCCCAGCTTTGTAAAGATGCCTGCTTAGTAACCACATGAGCAAGGAGATCTTGTTTCACAGAGCTAGACAGGGTGCTTTGTGAGAGACAGGCTTGAGCCAAATCTGAGACATTTCACTCAACTTTGAATAAAATAAATGCAAGTTAGTATTTTCTAAGAGGAGGCATTAAATTATCAAACAACAACTTTTAAAAAACCCCAAATCAAGCACTTGGGTCTACTTTGCTCAATTCATGGAAATCTGTTGGACTAGAAAAACAAGGGGAGACATTTCCAGTCCCTTTTCCTAACAAGAGAGTCACACATAGCTGAGAGGGAAATGGCCAGGAATGATGTGCTAGGAGGACAAAATGTAAATCTTACATCTCTTGCTCCTTCATACTGGTAAGTAATCATGGAACCTTCCTGTTAGGATGTCTGGGGAAGAAAATGAGAGACCATCTTTAATTATATTGGCCATTGTATTTGATGTGTTTGCATTAAGCACTCAACCCACTGGTGATGAGCGTAGCATTAACACCAGAAGGGCAGCCTTGCAGGATTAGATGAAAGGGGAGAGGCAGAAAGCTCCAGGTGTGAGAAAGGAGAGTAGAGCCTGGTGCAGGAAGTCAGGGGTGGCACAAAACCACTTGGCTGTGGCTGAAGGGAGATGGACAGGAGGCAGCATGCAGAGCTGCAGTGGCAGCCCCTGCAATGAGGCAACACAGGATGGAAGGTGGCCGAGAGCGTGCAGGAAATTGAAGGGAAGCAGGAAAAATGTGCAGATGCACCTCTGAGTATTAACACAAGCTCATCGACTGTTCAAAAGAAGCAAAACTATTACCTGCAGAGAGCTTCCCCCTGCTTTGCCCTCAGCTACAAAATCTGTTTACACTACTGGCCTCCCACCGCCTGCTCCAGTCATCGCTCTAAAAGCAGTATGTCCTGCTGTGAAGAAGCCACGCTGCAGGGAAAAGTTTGCTCCTGGATCTCACCAGCTATTGCTACAGTGCTCTCAACACCATGGGGCTTCCCAGCAACAATTGAACAATCCAGCACAGCGAGTGAAAAGCTTTTCAGTGCTCTTAGAGGTGTCACTAAAATGCAGAGGCAAAACATTTATGCAACCCACAGGCTTGGGCTTTCTTGACCTACTGTGGCATGGTTTTGGGGGATTAAAATAAGAGAAGTGCGAATTTCAGGCAATGCTGGAGGTCAGAATAGGTCCCCTGTAGACTTAAGACATATAAAAGCTAAACAGCTACCAAAAGACAATTACCAGCTTAAGCAAACTCATGTGAGTTACCAAATATTCCCTGTATAACATGCCTGTATAAACATGTTCATCAACCCTATGTAGGAGGTTACTGTCTTAGAAGAATTTATTTTAATTGATAATTTTTATTTTAAGGTTATTTTAACTGAGGCAGAGGGAAAGGACAGAAAGGAGGACATGACAGTCCTACAAGTTCACTCATAGCTCTTTGTTAACACTGGCAAGCTGCTCAGAAATGATCTAGCTGCCTGCTGATGCCTTCTCTGAAAGCCCTGTATGAATTATAACACACAGCTGCTAGTCTACAGCAGCTTTTAAACACTTGATTCCAGGCAGCTTACGGTGGGTGATAGAAGTGGTTTGTTTCCTTAATATCTTTCTGTAACAAGATGCTATTTCGTTAATTGAAGAGCGTGAAAGTAATTAAACTGTAGAATCATGGGTTGTTACATGGGGGTGCTTATTTTGCCCAGTGTGGAGTTAGGCAAATGGATGGTCAATCATGGCCTGTGTTTCCGTATTGCTGAGTACCAACAACAATTACAATCCTGATTAATAGGAGCTACAAGTACAGATAAGAACCCACTTGGGCTTTAGAAGAAACAAAGTTTACTAAGCGCAGTTAGACAAGTGTTACAGCACAGGTAATTGCTGCTCGCTGCTTTTCTTTTGCCAATACATCACTGCCCTCACAGGCTGGGTTTGGAGCATCCAGTCAGTGCTTTGCCATGATGGACATGTTCACCGTTTTTGATGTTTGCTTTTTGAAAACCAGTTTGTGCTTTTCTTCAGCTGCCAGAAGCAAGCCTGCAGTCATAGCACGGGTGTGTAGGTGGCAGGGCTGCAGCCAGCCCCCTGTAGCTCTAAGGTGGCTGTTACGGGGGTGGGTTACACAGCAGTTACTCGCTGTCCTTTCTTTTGTAAGCTGCAGTGGTGAGTGGCAAGCAGCAGAGAGGACCGTGCTTTGGAGAAGCTTTCCAGCTCTGGGGAGGAAGGCTGCTATTAGCACAGAGTTCATAGATGCTCCAACGATTGTTCCGATCCACGTAAGGGACTGGCACCTTGCCAGGAGGACAGATTTGTTGGGGGTGAAGGGTAAACAGAGCCAGGTATCCACTTCCCAAATCTATGTGCTTTGTGAGGGAGTGGTTGCTGTGGATTTGTGTGAGCCACAGCAACGACAGCGCATGCAGATCCAGCTCCAATGGGTAATACGATTCCCCAATCCCTGGGTAAAGCTGGATGTTAGATTTGGGATTAATCTCTGTGCCTCTGGTTTTTTGTTACAGATGTAAACAAGCACAGAGTATTGCGGAAGAGCAGAGCAGCCAGCCTCGGTGCTGAGCAGGGGCTGGTGCCGCTGCCTCCTGAGCAGCCCCTTCCTTCCCGGGGCAGGCACACTGCTGCCTGCGGGCCGCGCCGGGGCCCCAGCCCAGAGCTGCCCGGTACCCAACCCACCCACCCGCCTATGACTGACTGCAAGTTTTGCAACCCGCTTTGATGAGTGCAAAACAAAATTTCCATGCTCACTTTAATTCTTCATTCAGCTCTGAGAATTGGTTGCAGTAAGTAATAGTCGGGCGCTGAATTAATTTTTGCCCTCTCAAGTTCAGTACTTTAAAGTGTGTCAAAAAACATGTTGCTATTTGCTGCACAGTTTGAAGTGATCCTGGAAACACTGGCTTCTGTTGCTACTTTTCAAATCCTAAACTTCAATGGCTAATTCAAGCTTTAAAAACTCAAAGACTAGCAGATGTGTATGGAATCTTTTTGAAGAAAAAAATCAATCAGAAAAAAAAATCAATCAGAAATTATTTGAAGTCTACCATTTGAAGTCTATTAGAAAGAATTTGAAGTTGATAAAACACAAATTAACTTTTGCTGCCAGTATTTACAGCAACAAGAAACCCAACCTGAAAAATCTTATTTATAGAAATGAAACTAGATTCCACTGGAGGGGAATGCAAACGAAATAGCAGGAGTTAAAGGAAAGCCAGGCAGATTTGGTGGTAGATAGCCACCACAACTTCCAGGTGCTGGGCAGAGCACTTAGTATCACCAGCATCTCGCCCTGTCCATGAAACAGAAGAAAGGTGGTGCAAAGCCCTTGTTGGCCTGTTTCTATTTTCAGAGCAGCTCTTCTGTTTTAGATTCACATTATTAATGGGCTCTCTGGGGCACAGACATCCAGAAATTAAGCTTTGCTATACCCAGAAGGCCAAGAGCACTGCCAGGACTTGGCACCTGATTCAGACTCATGGTGACGAGGCTCAGTTTAAGATTCAGAGTGATCTCTTCTGCCAGAGGCAGAGAGGTCTCTGTATCAGGGGGGCTTTGTGCTGAGTGGACCAAGCCACTTTTAGGCTGGGTCCCAGAGAGAGGTGAAGGTCAGACTGAAGATGTTCAAGGTCAAGTTAAGATGTGCCAAATAACGAAAATGGCCTTCTTGTGCCGCCAGCGATCTTGCTGCTGTGTTGCAGGCTAGTGAGGTGTACCTGAGGCTCATGCACTTAGCTTTTTTCTTTGGAAAGTAAAGCAGATCCATGAATTCCCCAATAGCCAGGGTAAATAAATCCTCTTCTTTTTTTAACACAGCTGCCTCAAATGAAAACATGCATAGCATGTTTCTTGATTTCTCTGGCCACTGCCAGACACAAGGAAAGCGCCACACACATATTGCTGAATTTGGTTTTGCCTCACTGGACTTTTATGGATGGTTACCCTCAAAACACAAACTATTAATAGGCCTGTGTCTGAATGCTCAACCACGTGAGACTTCATCTGTTACATTCAGGCTGTGTTTGATAGATTGTTATTCCATTAACGAAAAATCCTTGGGCTATGAAGGATATAAAACAGTCTTACAACCACTTACCCTAAAACTAATATTTAAATATCACAGGGAAAAACTGAGTAGTCCATTAGAGGAATGGGAAAGGAATTACATCATAGACAAAGAGAAGGAAATAGATATTAATTCTAGCAAATATAAAGCAATATAAAACCAAAGTCTTTTGGGCTGAGATTTGTTTAAGTGATGCTAACAACAGTACAGATTATTTAAATGGATTTTGTAAACCTGTTGTTGTTACAGAGATTAAATTACACTAAGATAATGTCGTTTGGGGTAATTTACATAAAGAAAAAGGCTCCTAAAATTTCAGTTTTCTGCATATCCTTCTTAATGGGAACAAGTTCCAAAACAATTTCAATTTTAGAAGCAATTCATGAAGTTGTCCAGTGATCACTGCTCCTGCTCTAAATTCCCAGGCAAAAATTAGCCAATTTCTTTTATTTTCACACATGCACACAAAATTTCTTGCTTACATCATCAAGTCAACTTCTTCTGCCTTATCTGGTTTATAGTTTATAGTTTAAATTAAGTGATTCATGATTTTAATTAACAAGTGAGAAATTTTGATGTATCAGTTTTTAACTTGCATTACACATCTTTATAATTTGATTTGAAGAAAGTTTAGCATTGTTTGTTGGAAACTTTGTAATACAAATTTCACCTAAGTACAGTTTTAATGCTAAATATGGTTTGTTTTTCTCCTACCTATGTACCCATGCATATTGTGTATACAGATCTTCTTTGGAAAACATGTATTCATGTTCTAAGGTGGTTTTTTTACTCTGTTGATATTTAATACCAAAGAAATCATTAATTAAAACCTCTAAGTAAAATGCAGAGGAGAAATGTACAAACCTAAGTCTTAAACTGCCTTTTTTTAAAAAAAAAAATAACAAACCCTCTCATAGGTGATTGTTAAATACATGTCTTTTGAAAGCAATGCTTTTTTTCTCAAGATCCTGGTTCAATTCTGCCCTTTATATTTGCTGCCTGTGAACAAAGCTAAGAGCATCTGCAAAATTCATCAGAATGGGAAGTGACATTGCATGGGTTCACGTGATCCGAAAACATATGGAAATAGCCAGAGCTGGTTTTGGCCCTTCAGCAAAGGGAAGACTCTGGCAGCTCTGATTTCTTCTGCAGACGGAGCACGGTCCTGCTGGCAGCTGGGTATGGTGCACACAGCAAAGCACTGCCCTTCTGGCTCCATGCTGGAGGTAAGTCACCATCAGCTCCAGCACACGGGCCTTGCTCTGCTCGGGAACCAGAGGGTGGTGTTCAAAGCCCAGCAGGTCTCCAGGACAGAATACCTGCTGGGCCCTTCCCCACCGACAAGAGTTGTTCTGATATCTTCCACTGAGATAGGCCTCCCCTTGGTGCAATCCAGCATTTATTGGGGGATTTGCATAAGGAACCTGGAGTGCCATTTAAAGGCTGCCACTTTCGCCCACACCTTGAAGTACCGGCTTTTGCACACTCCCTGTAAGCACCATGTGAAAGCAGAGCCTTTAGAGTTGCAGTTTTTAACCTCTTAGCAAAGCAAGGATCTGCTCCCTCTCTCTCCACCAGCTGCCATCAGAATAATAGGCCCCACAGAATTAGTAAATCAAAGGTTTCACTCTGAATGCATCACAGCTGTGGAAAATACATACCTCAGCTTTCTGGGCTGATGACTTCCAGCTCTATCCAAAATAAATGCCCCAGTAACTCCCAATCAACACTGCTTCCCAACACCAACTTTGGCAGGAAACATCCCAAAAAACTGAAACCTGAGATTAGATGACATAGTAATGTGAGTTGGTGAATACCTGAATGCTCTCAGTGTGCCCTCAAGGAGCCAGGTGGACCCAGTGTGCAGGAGTCAGCAGTACAGCACAGGTTGGGCAGGAAATGACAAGGCCTCCCGCTGTCCTCTTTCAGCTTCCTTAAATGCTCTAGGATGTCCCTGCCTGTCAAAGATTTCTCCTCCTGCTGTAGCTAGAATGGTTATGAGATGATCTCCTGAAGCTCCTTTCACCATTGTTCTCCACTCCAACCTGTCCTGGGCAGTTTCAGCTGAGAGGGCAGCGAGGCAGGATGCAGTACCCCGTGGAAGAAAGGGCGCCGTGCCAAAGCACGGGGCTGAGCTGAGCGTGCTGGGAGCACAGCAAAAGCCTGCAGGCAGCTACAGCAAAGGGCTGCTCTGGACCCTGGGCATGTGGAAAGCTACTGGTACAGACACAATTTTAAAATAAAAGTGGGTTTCAGCACTCTGCTGCTTCTGGAAGAGGTACCTGTCTTCTTCATGAGCCTGTTCCCATATCAGAAATTTGTTTCTTTTAGAACTCACATTTAGTGCAAGGGGAATAGTTCTGTCAGTGCTTTGGTTGCACTTGGTTGAAGACACCATCTGCTGCGACACTTGGCCAGCTTGGCATTTAAAATGTCATTCAGACCAGAAAGCAACTGAACCTGAATACTGAGGCAGATGTCATGAGCAAAGGTGAACTTCCGTAACTGAATGAGCTTGCCGATAAAAAGACAATTGCAGAAGCGCTTGCAGAAAGCCCTGTGGAACACCACTGATTCTTCTGCATATAGTTTATTTCCTGTATGTGCCTTGTGCAATCTACCTTGGAGGAGCAATGCTACAAGAGATGTCACTGAAATTTTGCATTTAAAATTTAGCATTTGTGTCTCCTGCAGGATGAGCAGGTTTCTGTCGTCTCCAGAAACGAGATTGATGTTTTCTAAACCAAGCTACTGAGTCCTAGACTTGCTTCAGCCCAGCAGGGCAGGAGGACATGCTCATTTTTCTCTCTCCATGTAGCATTGCTGCACATAAAGTTGTCCAAAACTGTTTGCTTCCTCATAGTTTCTGTTCCAGATGACAGCAAAAGGACAAACAGGCTGAGATCTCTTCTTTCAGCATGGAAGGTATAGGAAGAGTTACTGCCTATTCCCTAAGTACAGAATCTCATTCCCACATGCACCTCCTGATGTGTGTTTAGGATGCAATCCAAAAATCCACAGGGCAAAGAAGGAAGAGGAATGAAATTGGTAGAAAACACATTAATGAGAAATAGAGGCAAAAAAATTAGAGTTAATTGCTCTACACGTGTTTGAGCCTACAGGGCTGTTAGTGATGCTACAGGCTGACTGTTAGTGATGAAGCTCTCCAGTGGCGCTGGGGCAAACTTTGTTATTAAGGTCAACTACTCTATCAAGATAAAAATGTTAAAACAAGTCCTTTCCAGTTATGGTGCTCAGTATGGCTCAAATTGCTTTTCAGCTGTGCTCAGTGCTTTTGTTGACTTAAAAGTAAATGAAACATTATCCTTTTCTAATTAGATTGGTTAGGAGATGTTGGTGCTACTTCACACTAATTTAAAGACTAGAAGTAATTTTAACAAGTTAGAGGTAAAACCCCCACCTTTAAACAATTACTTAATCCAGAATTTGCTTTAATAAGGAAGGAAGCAACTGAGATTTAAGTGACTCAGTCAGGTGGGCACGCAAAGGAAATCAGCCAGCACAGGGTAAGTGGTGCAGCCACTGTGGGGGTTATTGGGGAGCAAAGTTTTTTTCTTCTTGACAGGCAATTGCAAGCGTGTAATACACCCAAGCCCCTTCTCACTCACCTTTAACAACAATTTTTGTAAGTCAACGCACTGGGCGTAGTTACCAAGGTGCTGGCAGCAAGGTCTGCAGGAGCCTCTGTGGCCAGGGCTGCCCTGTGCTGGATACAGCGACACGCCACTGGGCATGGCTCAGTCCAGCTGCCACACAGGGGCAGCTCTGGGAAACAGGATTTGAGATGGGGCAAAAAATATCGCACGGGCAGAGGATGAAGGCGGAAAGAAGTGGGCAGCAGCCATGTGAAACCAAATTGAAAGAAGGAGGGCGAGGAGGTGCTGCAGGTGCCAGAGCTGAGATTCCTGGCAGCCCCAGGGGGAATCAACAAGCAGGCATTTCCCAACAGAACCTCAGCATATGGAAAACCCATACTGGGTTTACCCAAAAGGACTGCAGCCCATGAAGAGAACCCAGGCTGAGGCAGGGGTCAGGAACAGCAGAGCCCACAACAGCTGTTACAGACTGCCCACTGTTCCCCAAGGAGGAGACAGAGAGGA
Organism: Dryoscopus gambensis; assembly: GCA_013389985.1. Taxonomy (NCBI): domain Eukaryota; kingdom Metazoa; phylum Chordata; class Aves; order Passeriformes; family Malaconotidae; genus Dryoscopus; species Dryoscopus gambensis. The sequence goes on along the minus strand of WEIT01023381.1, from coordinate 50,908 downwards.
GTCAGGAGCGAAGCTGTGAAGTTGAACCTGGGAAGAAGTGGAGAGGGAGGGTGGTGTTTTCCGTCTTTGACTTTGTTTCTCACTGTGCAATTTTAATTGGCAATAAATGAAAGTCGGTTTTGCTCATGATGGTAACTGGCAAGCAGTCTTCCCATCTTTCCCAACCCATGAACTTTCTCTTTTCTTCCCCAAGCAGCTGAGATGCTGGGGTGGAAGGAGGGGCTGGGTGGGCACACCTCCCACCAGGTATCCACCGGGTCATCAGGTACAGGAAGCCTTGTGGAGAGGGCAAGCTTTGCTAAAAGACACAAACAGGCTGGAATAAAAGCCAACAATTAACAAGATACAGAAAAAAGCCACAGCCCCAACCCACTCTCTTTCAAATGTGAACTTGCCAGCTTCATATTTTTGAGACTAGGTTCTGGTACATTTTACTCCTCTACCTCCTAAAAAGGTGTGCAATCTCAAACTTCCAAAGACTTTTAAAAAATCTTGTCACAAGAGAGCAAACAGCTCATCTCAAACCCTTCTGAGAACATCTTGTAATGAACCTGCACAGCAAAAGAGTTTTTTGTGACAGAGGGCCTTCTGCTTATGCCTAAGTTCCCTTATGGGTGAGATGACATTTGATTAATGTAGCCTTACAAGTTTTGTATTATGTATCATCCCATACTGGAACACAGCAATGCTTTTGCATACTTATGCATATACTTATGAATGAAAACTACAGTCCTGACTGGTCGTACTATTCTAACTTGTCTTATAAAAATTTAAAAGAGATGGCTTCCTAAAATAGTACATGAAGAGTGCATTATTTGCCATGCAGAGACTGCAAAAGGATAACGTTAAAGATGAGAAATCTGTATTTCAAATGTGTATCTGCATTCTGCTGAATGACACAAATATGAGGAGTAACTATCACAAGAATGGTTATCATGCTAAAAAGAGTTTGAGAGTGAAGGCAGGACACTGACAATATGAGAAAAAGCACAGTATCTCGATGAGATTAAGACTTATCACGTATTCTGTCCTCTTCCCAACATTTTCTCACTTGTTTCCCTGCCCCCAATTCAATAAACTAAACTACAACTGCTATAGGAGGCTTTTATTGTGAACAAAACCAGTGAAATACAGTTTACATGAAAGCCCAAGCTGAGACAAGTCATGCTGTTGCTGCTGTTACTTGCTGGCTGTTTTAGGTGGGATCCACTCATGTATCTTCTTGCGAGTAGTAGAGTAAGGCACATACTGCTCAGGAGTGCCACTCACATTGAATTTATGGTTCTCCCAGATAAATTTACGAGCAACTGGTGGATGAGTAGTTGGAGGGTCATCCGTCATTGAGTGCAGCCAGCGATGCCTTAAGAGGAAAAAGACATATTGATATTAAGCAACATTACATGAGAAGCCTATCTCCTGACTCCCAAGGGGCCTCCTCTGAAGAGACACCAAGTATTTATTCTGAGAAGAGAGAAAGCTAATTTTAATCCAGTGTGACTTTGAATGAGACTACAGGATATTGGTTTTAATTAGTTTCACAAGCCTAACTGATAAATAACAGTTCTGCCTCCAAGCAGTTGAAAGCACATCTAAGTTCAGACTTCCTGTTCCTTTGTGTGCTCAGTATTTGGGCAGAGCATGCTGTCGCTTGTTCATACAGCCTTCACCAGGCAGCCAGGTCAAGGCAGGCACTACAAATGACAAAACCACGTGGTTTTGTTGTCTGAGCCTTTTCTTTGTTAGGTTATGAAGATTTGTTTTGTTTTTAATTACCAGAAGACTATGCTGCACAACAATTTCAATACCATTTTCAAAGCATACAGGAGGCTACCACTTGGGATACAGATTAATGACATAAGTACACCTAAAACAAGCATATAAATATTTACTGACTGCACAACACAATGATTAATACCAATCAGTAATAGGGTAATTACCAAGTGATTACAGTGATTAGCCTTTACCTATGAACTAAAAGTCAATCTTTCTCTGTGCAAGCAACATTAATGATCAAGCAAAGCATTTTCCCTAACAATTTACTGAAACATTGCAGCAGGGACCAACTGAGTTGATTTCATCCCATTCCTATTTCAGTGCCTGAAGCAACTTTCAAATCTGAATTACATTTTAATTATCTGTCAGTTTACATGTACTTCCCACTGTGTGTAGTTACGACAAAAGTGAGGTTATGACATTTTTTGCAAGCTTAATGTATTTTTTTACTGAGTAGAATTAAGCAGACTTGGGCTAATCAGCTTTTGCAAAGACAACCTAAAAATATGAAGTCCTCTTTTCTAGTTCTATTAGAAAACCTAAAAATTGCATCTTCAGCCCTTAGCAACAAATCCAGCACACTTCATTTATACAGCAAAACAAAACCACGAAAGAAGTGGTGAGAAATAAACTGACAGGTATATTCTAAACCTGCAGAGCTCTACAGCAGGTTGGTAATCTCTTCAAACTGCTTCCTGACATTTATTTAAAAAAAAAAAAGAGGAAAAAATTCTCAACTTTGGCTATAACTTTAGTACAAAAATGTCAATTTAAAAAAAGGGTCAGCCTAAATTTCTTTTTCTCAAAGTAAAAACTGAACAAAACCCCCAAACTAAAGCCACACATTGTAGGAATAAGGGCTGCCAGGAAACTGGCTTGAATACAAAACCAGATGGAACCACAAGATCACTTAAAACTAAGAAGAAAGTGTTTAGAGGCAAAGAATAGCTTCCTGTGGGAAAAACGATCCACTTGGGAGTTTAGAAGTTACACGCATGTTCGGACGAAGTGACCAATGCAATGTGAATGTGAAGGCGATCCTGCTCTTCCTCTCTCTGCTCCCCTTTGTAAATCCAGTCTCATTCAAAGTATACATTTCCCACTGCTTTTATTTTAAAAAAAGGTAAGTGGCTAATGATTTCTGTCTGGAAGAAGGTGGCCCCATAGCAGGGGGCCTGTACCACCTAATCACGATGTGGTACAGGACCAGGTCTTGCTCAATTTTAAACCTGGTGTTTTAAACCAGCCTCTGAAATGCCCTGGCCACGTCACCACAAAGCTCTCACCTTAGGCCAACTCTCTTGCCCAATTCACACCTGTCAGAAGAATTCTGTGTACTACTGTGCTTCACATCACCTCAGGTATCACGTGTCCTATGACAGCCTGCATCAAGGTGGGTAGAAATGTTGCAAAAAAGCTAACTTGACAGAGGGGGGATCCTATGCTCACAGCCAACAAGCTCTCCATTGCTAACACAGAAACACAGAGTGTGTGGCATGAGAGAAAGGGCAAAAGAACAGTCTGCTCTGCTAATACTGACTCTAGGACTGCATTTCAAAATGCTTTGAGTATCATTCCAGGGGAGCCTCAGCTTTTCAAAACTGCTTACTGTAACATATTTTGGTTTTGGCCAGGGTAGAGTTAATTTTCTTTCTAAAAGTAAAAATTAAGGTTCTTATGCAATGTGCAAGGGATATTAATAAAGTGAATTTAACTCTATGTGACTGTGCTGCTTTGGGCTGGGGTAGAGTTAATTTTCCTCAGTATGGGCCCGTGTTTTGGATTTGGGCTGAACTTTGGGGTGGATAATAGAGAGATGTTTTTGTTATTGCTGAGCAGGGCTTACAGAGAGCCAAGGTCTTTTCTGATTTTTTTACTGCCATGCTGTCAAGGCGACTAAGGGTGTATGGGAAGTTGGGAGGAGACAGCCAGGACAGGTGACCCCAGCTGACCAAAGGAATATTCTATACCACATGGCATCATGCTCAGTATATAAAGTAGGGGGAAGAAGGAGGAAGAATGGGATGTTTGGAGTGGTGGCAATTGTCTTCCCAAGTCACCATTACATGTGATGTGGCCCTGCTCCCTTGGAGATGGCTGAACACCTGCCTGCCCGTGGGAAGCAGTGACTGAATTCTTGTTTTGCTTTGCCTGTGTGCAGCTTCTGCTTTCCCTGTTGAACTGTCCTTGATGCACGAGTTTTCCAGCTTTTACCCTTCCAATTCTCTCCCCAGTCCCGCTGGAGGGCGAGTGAACAAGTGGCTGCCGGGAGTTGGTGCCTGGTTGGGGTTTAAAGCAGGACACAGGCAACTTACAGCACACACATTCACCTAGTGATGCTTCTGGTAACAGTGGACAGCAATCCTGCACACAAATCCCTATTTACACACCTGTCATCGTGCCTCACCATCCTCATGCTCCCCAAGAGTCACGCACACCACCGGGATGAACAAAAACTTGTCAGGCAGAAATCAAGTTACAAAGGCCCTGAAAGACAGGCTGGAGCAAGCACAGCACTAGAACTATATTAATGCTCAGCTAAAATCAACTTTATCCCGAGCTTGCCTGATGTCTGGCACCTCTGTCATTACAAGTGTACTTGTCACAAAGTCATTCCATGAAACATCAGAAAAGTTTCATAATATCATTTAACAGAGCAGCTCTACCTGTCATTTAAACTATTGTTTTGCAGCTTTTAAAGACTAAATCCATAAAGTCTTTTAAAATACAGCATTTTTGAGAAATTAATATCTTTGGGTTTAAGATTTTCTGGATTTCTGTAACATCAACATGAAACCAGACTCAAATTTAAATAGATCAGCAAAACCAATCCTTGAATCACATTTTCCCACTGGAAAGTAGAAATAAAATTGCTCACTGACAAGACATGTCAGTACAGTCACAGGTATTGAAATACATTAAGAGATTTCAAAAGTTTGTTTAGAAATCAATCCACTATGAATTATATTTAGGAGTTTCAAGGCTTAACCTGGTCACAAAAGATTTCCCTTAGAAACACAACATGTGATTAAAAAAAGCATTTTGGTTTGCAGAGTCTGTTCTCTCAAACAAAAGCTCCCAATTTCCACTTCAAATCTTGAAAACTTTATTTTGGGGAGACTTTCCCCTTGACACCTGCCTCAAAGAATCGTTTGAAGCTCTGATATCTCAGACTCTACCCCCAGATGCTCAAGAAAAGCTTTTCATGCACTAGGCTGAACAGCATGAATAAAGAGATGTGACGTCCTGCAGATGGCCAGATTTCTATACAAACTCTGCTTATAAATCCATGCGCGGAAAAACAGGATTCAAAAGCAATTAATGACTGAAAACCTACAAAGAAGCAGACAACTTGCACAGAGCACAGAAAAATCAGGAGGATGCAAGCAGCTCTGAAGAGGCTGTGGCAGCTTCCTGCATCAGAGAGCAGTCACTAGGAAGCAAAGTGAGGCCAGCAAAGCCTTTGCACTTTTTCTTGAGTAAACGGATAAAAGACACCTCAAAGTATCTTCAAAAGCTCTCAAGACTATGAAGAATTTTTTTCCCAAGTTTTAACAAATATTTAAAAGCAAGTAGACTTCAAACTGAAGCTACAAGGGACCAGAGCCAATTATATGATGTACACGCTGTCAAACAAGAACTGATGCTACACAAACTCAGCAGCCACTACCATATGTGCATCTGCAAGGTTCAGGCACAGCCTGTGTCAGCTCAGGATGTTTGCCAACTTGTTAACATCCACTTTTTGCCAAAAGTTAACCATTCAGTGAGACAAGAGAAATGAAGATGTGGGCTCAGGTCATAGGGCAGAGAAGGAAAAAGGGACAGCAAACGTGCTTATTTGTTTACACATGGGAGATAACTAATTTCTCATGCAAGCTCCTACACCGTAGCAATGAGATGGCATCCAATTTACCTGAAAACACCAAACTAGCATTTAATCAAGTTATGAAACTCCACACATTTATTGTGAAGCTACTAGAAGGATGGAATTTTTCCCACTCCCCTTCCTTTTCTGTTCAATCTTTTTGTTTTGTTTTCCTTGCAGGAAGACTTGAAAAGCAGTATCTTTACAGGAGAATTGCACATTTCCTTACATTTTCTAGTGTGCTGGCACTTTAAGTCTGAGGTGCTACATTCCTCCCTGTCAGATCAACTAAAGAGGATGCAGACTATTAAACTGAAGGTAAATTTGCAATGCTTCAGTATATGAAGTAAACACTTCTGGAGCTCCTTCCAAAGATGTCAGATTTGCACTATAAGGAAATAAACCTCAAAGTACAGGACAGACACTACAAATACACAGGAGAGTGCTGGCAAAATGAAGTGTCCCTACGAAAGGAAAAACTATTCTCAAATCACAGTTCTTCTTTCCCCACAGGATGACACTGAAAGAGTATGTGTGTGTACTGGTGTGTACACTTACACCAGTTGTCAGTTTGTTATTTCAGAGTATTTGGCCAATATGCAAACCAAAGTACATTGAACCAGAAATACATTAACAAATAGCTTAAACACACAGGCCAAGGATTAGAGTGATGCTGCAATGGAGACATCCATGAAAGCACTGAACAGAGTCCACACAGGCATTGCTACAAATGGATTTAACTTCTATTGTTTGTATGTTCAGAGAGCACACCCAATCAGTGTGTTCAAAACTGGAAGCACTGAGTTCCTGGAAACAGCATACTCTGACTAGGAAGAGACAAAATAAGTATTTGGTTTCTCTCACTGTCTAAAAGTGAAAAAGATGACTTTGTGTAGGGAAAAAATTGTGCCCAATATCTTGTAATGCATTAAAAGAAGATTGATATTCATCATTGCCAAGGCAAGTATTGAAGAAATTTTTAAAAAATCTAATTAACTTGTCTCCAACAAAGTAGATACCAACATCTGCATTTTGGAGACAAAAAAAGAAAGCCCAGAGTAAAAAAGAAGTTAAATAACAACTAAATCAGAATAAACTACAAGCCTACATATTCTGCTGTGGAAACATTTTTAAAAAGCAACAGTCTCAATTCCCTGGAGAGTAGATGTATGTCAAAACAACACTTTGATTTCCTTCAGACTGTACAATTTCAGTACATCCGTTGTCAAAAGACATTACATCAATTATTTCAGAATACTGGAAATACTCAGTAGCTCCTAAAACAGTATTACAGTATGTTATTACACATAAGATGTTTTTACTTGCTGCTTTTTCTTTTTCTCTAGTCTCTGAGAGAAGGTAAAGGGTAGCATTTTTTTCCAGTTGTTTTCAGAACTTTTCAACATACCAAAATGCTTTTTTCCAGTTCATCCTGCATGAGCTTCACTTGATTGTACTTGAACAATTATTCACATTCCACAATCCTGAAGGCACACATCTTACTGCAAGGAGAGGATGCAGCAACATACCCACAAAACTTCACTGAGCTGAGCTAAATTAACTGAATCCCAGAGTAAAAAATTCAGCGTTTAGAAGAAGCATTCAGATCACGCCCACCTCTAACAGCAGTACTTTAAATACTTCCCAGCTGACCCAAGGATGACAAACATGTATCGTACTGTTATACTATGCATTACTTACTCCCTTTGTTAATATAAGTAATTTCACAGTTTAATTTATTTCCAATAAATTTCTGGGTCCAAAATAACCACTCATTACCTGTGCAGCTGCACAACTCTAGTGTTGCACTGACAGCGGCTTGTACAATATATTGTCAGTTTCAATTCAGAAGTCTAGGCCATGTTAAAATTTAAGGCAGTATAGCACCAGATAAAAAATTTTTAAAAGTCTTAAAAGAAAGCATTTATTCCCAGCCAAAATACTTCTATTTTTAGAGATGTCTCTAAGCTGTATGGAAATACACATCAGTGATGTAGATGTGTCACAGAGCTAGGATTCCTATATAAGAATAAACATATGTTATCATGGGACATACAATTTTATCAGCAAGAAACACCACCCTCACCTTATTTCCCTCTCCCCCGCCCCAACCCCAAATCTACAAGCCTGAATGGCACAACTAAGTTTCCTGACAAAAATACCTTCGAACACAGGACTGTTTACCCTTTTGTGCCTCATTACACTCACCAGTGTTAAAAATAATGGAATCTTTACTGCTTCTTCTAAAGGAATTTTTTCCACATTGATAGGAACACAAGTTTTTCTACCTCATTAATTTCTGTGAACTAAACAAGCTACTTAACTCTTGAAACTTCACTTTGATTCTCAGGAAGAAATCCTTTACTGAGGTTTGTAAATAGCAGCAAACATCACATAAACACAAGCAAAGGAAAAAACAAAATAAAATGAAACGAAACTTATGCCTCAAAAGAAAGAAAATCTTAAAAGTCAGCACAGTCTAATAGTGGATAACAACCAGAACCAAACAACAGTTATGCAGAGAGCAAGGCACGAACATCGTGGTGTTGGAGATTCTAATGTCACTTTCAAAACCAATGCCATTCAGTTCTTACCAGGTAAGACAGAAAAAAGCATTAACCACATTAAACATAATATTAGGCTGGGAGGGCTTGAAACAAAATTAACTACCTAGAGAGTCTACCCACACATTCCTCAAATGTTCCGGTGAGAGCCACAGTTTAGGAGATTTTATAATCAATCCCAGCCTTGGCACAGAGCATTTGTCACGGGAGTAATAAATGTCAGTGTTTGCTCAGTCTACCCAAACACTGCTCTCTTTATATCACCTTTTGCTGCTTTGGGGCTGAAGTGCTATTCCTGTTCCTGAAGAATTGCATCGAGATTGTTTTTACTAGTATACACCGTTACTTTATGTGGTGTGAGTTTTCCAGGAAAACAAAAAAAGGATCAAGACCTGTGTGGCCAGAGACCTTCTGGAACTCAAGGCTATACAGAATTATTACTGAAATGCATGAACAGAAAATAAAACCCCAATAAAAATTATAGTCAAGTAGTAGTCAACATATGGAGCATCCTGGCACTTCAATGTTTACAACCACATCAATGTGTATAAACTGAAACAATTATGCTGTTAGTGGCTGTGGATTAAGGAATGTTGTTCCACTGCTGCCATATGTTCCTTAGGTTCTTGCTTATGATGGAAATAACAAATTTTTTACTTCTGGTGGCCCAAGGCTTTGCCAAGCCATTAACAGAGAATCACAACTAATAAAGAAAATTAGAAGACCATCTTGACCTGCTCAATCTGGCTGGCAAAATGCTTTTCTCAATCCAAAAAGCAATGACTGCCTCTGCCAGGACAGCGAGCAATAAACATGGATGCAGTTCAACATTAGAAGTGACCAGTCTGAAATCTTCTGGTCATACACAAGACAGCTCAGTCCATGAAATTATTTTTTTTAATATTCTGCTTTGCAATATAAGAAAATATAAAGCAATTATATGATTAGTATCTGTCCACATTATTAAGCTAAATGGTTTACCATTCAGGGGGCACCATGCTTCCATCAACTTCCCAAAAGGTATTTTTGCCATTCATTTCCTCAGTATATACAACCCATCTGTGTCGACCTTAAGTAAACAAACAGAAATATCATATTAGCTCAAAAAAAAAAAATGATTTTCATATAAAGGAGAGAATTCAGGAAAACCAAGGGAAAACATTTTGAGTGATAGTGCCTACCATAACGGGCACTTATTTTAAAGCCAGCACAGCCTTTTCCTCCCCAAGTCATCTGTATTTCCACTGCTACAGCAGTTTTAGATGACTGAATCTAATACTCTCACAAGGAAGCAAATACTGGCTATTGTGGAAGTAATGGGAAATAGGGACTTATACAATTTTCAGGCAGAGAAGCAGGTTTGGGGATTTTTTTCCTCCATTATGAGGAGTCTTTTCCCAAAGGACATTGCCACTTATAACCTAAGACTAAGCTAAATTTCAGCTATACAAAACCACCAAGCAATGTTAGCCAGCAAGCGCTTTCCCTGGTTACCCTACAAGTTACCCTACAGTCAGCAGTTAGCTTGGCCTGACCAGCATATGTGTCACCTGTGTTGCTTTAGGTGCTGTATTTTTAAGTACTCTACAGACTTGATTTAAAATCCCATTGCTTAAGGTAATAGGAAGTTTAAGCTAACCTGTGCTCTTTGCCCTGAAGTGATCAGATGAGTGAGCAGACCTGTGAGGCAGTTTTAAAGGTAGTTCTCCTTCCCTCACCTGTGAAGCTACCAGCCTTTAGGTCCAAGGACCAAATTCAACTCTCAATCCCATGATCATATAGTTTTTACCTACATGGAGACCATCTAACTGGCTTTTATTTATTGTTTCAGATTTGTGTTTGCAAATGAATTAAGGGATGCAACAGAGAAACAGAAGCTGTCAAAGCATTTCTATGAATCCGTTGTCTAAGACTCACACAAGTGAACCGCAGGGAAGTCAGGCAGGCAACAAGTTGCATTTCACTAGCAGAGACCACACAAGCTGTGTGAGAGCTGCACAGCTGGCTGAGAGGTGTTCACATTAGCACACGTACCAAAGAAGTTTCTTTTGTCTTCATAGTATTTGTTTCCGTATTTGTCGATTCCTATCAGATTACCCGTCTTCAAATCATTGACCCTGCGAATTATCAAAACAACAGCAATTGGCATCCTCTCAGAATGAAATTGTGACAGAGGCTTCTTAGAGGTTAGTAAAAATCTGTATACGTGTATGCAAAGATAATTTTTTAAAAAAACTATTCAAGCTTAAGGATTGCAAAACAATCACCAATCCCTGCAACTAATGTACACCCCACTGACAGGATGATAGAAGCCATACAAAAATGCTTTCAGGGACTCTTACTTATTCAGAAGCTCATTATAGTGGAAGATAAAGCAACTCTACAGTTCAACACCCACAAAACCTTAAATACTGTGGGAGTCCCAGAGTCACATGTTAATCCACTTAGTAAAAAAAGTTACCATCCTTCTCAACTATTAGTAGCTACTATTTCAGCCTGAATGCCATTGGAAGTGGTCAGCACTGAAGCAGCACAAGAGACTTCACATGTCTGTGTGGGCAGTAATCTCCAAGAAAAGGAATAGCAATATTTTAGGCCATTGCAGCTGCTTGCCAAGGAAATACATGCCAAACCCTAAACTATAAATGTTACTTTCTTGCTTTTGTATAAGTGTGAAAGATGCAAGCATTCACCCTGCAACTCCCTGAGACTTATATTGACCCAGATAAGGTATAGAGGAGTTTCAACTCTTTATAAAGAACATATTTTAACATTATTGTAAAGATCAATAATTAAACTGAGCCTATGATTTATATTCTAATGATAAAACCTGAAAATTAACTGAAGTCTTCTCCCTCTATATCTGCAACTTTGCTTTTGTTTTTACTGTCATTCATCCCAGGCAGAATTAGATAAGGAAAAGTTTCTTCTCAAAGGTTTTAGTTGTTTGCAGTATTATGCACACTCTCAACTCAATCCCAAGTGAGAGAAGGAATGTGCTCAGATGAAGTTTTTTTGGTTGTCTTTTCTCCCAGGGTGCGTGACAGTGACAATCATTCCAGCAGGTACTCATCTGAAACCTCTGTGGTGGCAGGCACACAGGTTCTCTGACACATTTCTCCTCTGTCAAAGAAACACTCAGAGATCTCTGGCTCAGCTATACAAGCCCAAATTCCCAGCTTCAGAAAAAGAAGAGCCACTCCACTGCTGCTCTCCCTTCCTTTCCCCCTCCCTTTCTTCAAAGTGTTCTTATGCCCTCGTCCTGACTTCATGCCCTGAATACTGGTATCAGACACTAAGGGGTATTTATGGCTTCCAGAGAATATTTTCCAGCCAATTTCACTGAATTTTAAGTAAGGAGAATGTTTCCAGCCACAAAATCTCTTAATAATTGGACTTTATAGCATATAAATCTGCTGCTGGTGCCTGAGCAGAAAACATATAGAGAAAAATAGGGAAATTAAGAGTAAGAGTCTCCGGACTTGGGTAAATAATTTTTTCCCAGTTACCAGTGATTACTTCTTAAAATCAACTGTTGCAAGAAAGAACACCTTGATTACTCTTCCTTTCAACATCAAGCTTATTCCCTGAGCTGGGATGGATGATTTAATGGCTTGAAAGGTGAGCAGGAAGCAACAGTTGTGTTGGTGGTTGGTGTGGTTATGAGGATCAGGTGTGATTCCCCACCTAGCACACCTAACTCCAGTCTTCCAAAGCAAAAAAAGGACAGCACTGTCTCCAGTCTTGCCTGCCTCTTCTTCTGCGTGGTGGAAAGGTGTCAACACAGCCTGTGATCTTAGACTCACAAAACACCTCTGAGGAGACATTCATTAAGCTGTGCTGAGCAGGAGACACTCTGATGAAATCTAATACTCAAACTCTTCCACACTTTCATTTCCTCAGCTCCATTTCTTCTTGAGAACCTCAAGAGTAATAGCTACAGCCTGAGAAGGAAAACAAAATGCAAAGTGGAGAAAACAACCTAGGGGGGAGTTGTGTGACAGAAAATACTCACTATAATAGCAGTAAAGCACTAGCCAGGGAAACCATCTATTGTCTTACTGCTCAACAGGTACTAAAGCCACTACAGGAAAATACTGACAAGGCCTGATCAGCAACTATGTAAAATGTTATATTTCACTCTTCAAAACAGATCCATTTAAGCCTCAAGAAATAACATCAAAAGGGCCGTTATGATGGGGGGGTGGGGGAGGAAGCTTTCAAGAACACTCGGGAAGCTTGGCTTGTTTGTTCTAACATAAGAAAGCCATTAATTTATGGCAGGGAATTTCATATTTGCAAATCACCTCATCCTATATCCTGACTTCTCAATATTGATTAAAAAAAATAGCTTTTTAGCATGTGGTCAGGCCCACAACCTTCACTTTATACGTCCTAATACTTTGCCAGGACCAACTATAAAGATAACACAGGTTACTGACACTGCTGAATTTGGATCACATACCACTTAAGACTTCCACCCAACATTTCATCAAGGATCTGAATGAAAAAGAGTGCCTTAGTAAACCTGCAGCTCCTATTTGGGAGCAGCTTCAAGCATGCTGTAGCACAATTCAAAATACTTGTCAGAAGAAAGAGATGAGACATGAGTGAGGGAAAAAAAAACCAGGAGAAAGTTTAATGTAGACAAGTGCAAGGTTCTGTAGTTGGGGAAGAAAGAACTCAGACATGAATAGAAACAAAGGCTGCAACAATTTTTGCACAAAATGCCACTGGGGCTGGAGGGCATCCAAAGCTGAGCATAGGTCAGCGGTGACAATCCATTGCCAAAGAGCAGACGTGACGGGCACTTTAAGTGAATTTAAAGAAACAGAGCCAGTAAGGCAGATGAAGTAATTCTCTTGCTTTATACCACAGGATTCCAGCAGATGCACGGCTCTCAGATTTGTACCGTTCAAGAAAGCCACTGCCAACCTGAGGTGACCCAGAGCGAAGACCACGAAGGCGTACGCAGAAGCACCGAGTGCAGCTCCAGCAGAGACACGGCTGTGGCAGCAAACCACAGACCGGGGCCGGACACCAGCAGCACCTGCCCGGGCACCACCGACAGCTCAGCACCTAGGAAGCCTCCAAGGTGCCTCAGGAAGAGAAAACAGCCGCGGGCCCTGCGTGGGGACCGCTCTGAGCACAGCACCCACTGCCGACGGGGACACGCCGCCCTCGGCGGGGCGCACGGCGGGCGG
>WEIT01023381.1:10318-37383 GCA_013389985.1 Dryoscopus gambensis | reverse complement strand
GCCGCCTCGGGCCGCCCCTGGCGGCAGCGACCGGCCGGAAGCGGAACCAGCGCGGCCATCCGGCTGCGGGCCCTTGGGACGGCCGCTGAAGGGTGTTTTCTGGTGGAGACGCTGCGGCTTGGCTCCCAATCTGCACAGTCTCGATTCATGGAACACCTGCCTACTGCTTACCGTGACGGTCAGCAAGATACAAAGAACTTCAGGATAGGGAGAAAAGCCTCTTTATAATACAAATATCTACTGACAATCCCTTACTTCACACAGGTCACAATATCTGTGATGAGAAGAATTACTAGGACTGGCAGTAAGGAGTCCAGGACTACCCGGATCAAGAATCAGGGGGCGGGGCAGGTGACATCTCACCCCATGCAGACTGCGTGTGATGGTCAGAGAAGAACTTAACAGTCTTGTCTCTCCTGGCTTTTCCCAACTTTAGCAGGCCATCAAGGAATGTGTATCTTTTGTCTCATGCGTGTGTCCACTCCACCTCTCCATCTTGTCCCAGTGCCTTCTAGTTCTGCGCCAGCAGGAGGAAAGACCTTGGATTGCCCTGCTGTGGCTATTGGCAGGTGTTAACTACTGTTGCTGTGAGGCTGAGCAGGCAAGGTGCAGGAACTATCTCCGTGACTTTCACAAGGCTGCTGCTACACAGGCCAGGCAAAAAATAGATCCACAGTACTTTGTCAGAGTAGGCAGGACTTCCAAAAGCACTTGGTAAACACATCATCAGTGCTGCAACCAGTGCTGGCTGATGAGCAGAGACCAGCTGTCAAACATGGACAGGCCAAGCGGTTGGACACCGTCACTGTCGGAACTGGGGCTTTGGGAAGGGACAAAGCAGGAGCTGGAGTGAAAAATTTAACAGGTAGTGTTAAACTTGAAAGGAAAATGAGACTGGGAAAAACCTGTGTCAGCCAAGTTCACAGTGTGGAAATATACCCATTTCAATATAAAGTCTAATCGTCTGAATTTCCACTCAAAATTTTTTAGTTTTAACACAAGTGGTTTTGTTTTCAAACATAAAACATAGGCCCTGCTAGTTCTGTGCTCTGTGCTCGAACCACAGCATGTCTTTTGCAACAAGTCTTAGGCTTCAGTATTCTTGTGGCAAGTTTACTTGCATTTTCAGTCAGAAGTCTTAGAAAATTTATTAAATACATTAAAATATGGTCAGTTAAGTGTACATTAGCAGGCATAAAAACAGGGAGGAACATTTACAGTCAGAATTCACTCATTGACTCTAACTTCATACACAGAAACCATTATTTTGATATAAACTACTGATGATGGAGTGTAAAATATGAAAGAAGTGTAGTTTAGGTTAGGAAGCCAACTTTGGAAGCATTGTATAGGTTCAACGCCCATACCAGTTTCTAAGCCTATTCCTAATTAATGTAACGGATAATTTTCACTGACTGTGAATATAATTCCATGAGCATTTTCTCTGCTGGCAGTGAAATAACATAGTTGTTTGTTGAGGGTTTTTCCCCCCAAGGGTTAAAATTATCTGGATCACTTCACTGATGCATGTGGAACCATGGTTCTTTGACTGAGAGCACTGTGGAGGATAGGGCATTGTGACACAAAGCTGGAAGAAGGGATCAACTTAACGTGACTTTGATGCTACAGAAGATTTTATGGGGAATACTTTCTTAGTAGCAGGAACATTTTACGGCATCTTCTTCGAATTGCATTTTAAATTTTTTTGTACTATTTTCTCCATTACTTTAGTCAAATGAGATCTGCACTGAGAAAGTCATTACCTCATAACTGCTGAAGTCCCATAACATCTACTTAAATTGCTTCTGTTAATGTGTCACTGTGCATGAAAAAGAGAATCTGACTACTGTGTTCAAAAATTCTCCCTGGACTTGGTGCAAATGTCATGGTTGAATACAGTGGAATGCAAATGCAAGTATGTCTTCCTAAAGATTTACTAGGGTGTCTTTGGGAGACAGCACTGAAATGCTGTCTTGTCACTCAACTAACTTGTCAAACTCGTGCACCCATAAGAAATATTTAATTCCCAGGTTTTATAAATTTAAGACTCTTGTTAGATGTTGCTTTTTTTACCCCAAAATTAGCACACTGAACTTCACTTCCTCAAAAACTCTTGCTGAACACATTTAATGCTGCCTTGCTTTTCTTTTCTAGTTCAAATGTCACAGAACTACTGCCAGAACACCTTTTCAGGCCTAAAAAACTCCCTCTGAAGTCTGAACACAAGTTACTTGCTTCTTTCCTAATACAGAGCATAACAAACAACATATTTTTCGAAAATAAACAAATCAATTTCCTGAGTGACTCAAAGGATGACACGTAACTTCCCTTCATTTTGTTAGCATGCAACCATCTCACTGAATCCTAGTTTAGTTTTTCCTTTAAAGAGCTTTATTCAGTGGTACAATTGATCTTGAAAAACTAAGTTCATATATTCTCACGAAGTGCAAAAGTCAACTGATCTACAGAATAATTTAGTGTTCACATTTTACCTTAGAAGAACTTTTTTTTATTATGTTTGCCTAATCCACTGCCATTCCCTTTGTTCTTAGTATGGAAAGTCATGTAAATTTACTCTGCAGTGGTTCCCAACTGTGGAACATACATTTGCAACAATAAATGGAAATCCTTTCCTTAATTAAACTAAGAGAAAAATCCAACAGAAGACTAACAAATAAGAGCATACTATGCAGATTTTGAAAATGGTATCACTTCCTGTCCCATCCTTCTAGAACTGCAAAATTCTAGAAGCAAAGTCCAGTCCACAAGACAAATCTCCACAATTCAGTGTCCAGTAATACTCTAATCCAGTCTCTAACCATAGTTTCTCTCACTTCAGTCTGAACAGTGCAATCTCCTATATTTCACACATTTTTTTAGTCCTATCAGCCATATATATTTCCCAAAAACACAGTGGTAGAAGTTTTTGTCACTAGGGTTCTATTTATTGAAAAGGTTAGAAGTAAGTTCATAGCCTGGAACTAAGCAAAATGTTACCAAGAAAGTACATACTTCATCATTTTCAAAAAACATTTGAGTATGTAAACTGTGAGAACAGTTTAGCTCTCAAAACCCCTAGAATAATAAATTTACTGGCACTTTTAGAAAACACTTGTCACTTTCTAGGAACTCTCTGGGTTATGTCTCCAGCAGCAACTCTGCCTTCATCTATGATTCTCCAATGGCAAAACTCTCCTGGTTACAGAGTGAAAGAAAAATTCCTTTGGAGCTGTTCCTCAGGTAGCCTTCATTAGCCAAAGCGTGTGGCTGTTCAGTTTGCTCCCTGCTGAAACCCTAGGATGAAGGAGAACTGCAGTCATCGTAAAAGAGCTCAGACACCTCATGCACAGCTTATTGGAAGAGATGAGGCTGCAGGTCTGCAAAGCAGCAGCAATCTGCAGGACCAAAGCCACTCAGTTCTGCTGAGTGAAATGCACTACATTCAATAGTTCGATGGAACTACTGAATGGTGGAACAGTTCTATCTGGTTTCTCTGTTCTCACAGGCAAATCTGCCACAGAAGTTTAGTTAAAAGCATTCCCAGAACATCACTTCTGTGCTTTCCTTTTCCCCCTACAATTTCTCACAAAACACAAATATTCCTGTCTCCTTACCAGCACCCCACCACCTCCCCTTAATCCAAGCAGAGTTAACTTGAAAATATATTTGGGCAAGCATTACTACAAGATCCAGTTATTAAAAAAAAAATTGGGAAATGCATTTGTTCTGCCACTATCAATAGCCACAAAAACCTTAAGCATCCAGATGTTGATACTTGAACATGGTGATGCTCTAGTTGTCCAAGTGAGTTGCTTTCACCTGCAACACAGTGCCTCAGAGGACACAATCAGTTCTTACATTCAAACCAAATGCACAACCCTGACCTCATAAAGATTCACCTGAGAGAAAATTGTATTCGGTATTAACCATTGTATATCAGAGCGAGGGTAGGGCTGTCCACAGCATGTATTAATGCAAGACTTGGTACACATGGGAAGAAAAACAAAGCAGCTCATCATAGATGGATTGCTGTGATAAAGTAGAAATGTTCTTTGGAGTTATTTGACAGAGGTATTAGGTGGTAAGGCAAGACTGGGTGCTAGGGATGTTTGTTGACAGAGATGGCCAAAAGGCCTTGGGAAGTTACCAGCAGAAGAAAGAGTAATTCATTAGCAGCCTGACTGGGGAGCAGTGGCCTGTAGAAGTCAGTGCATCCAGAGGAGGGCCACAAAAATGGTCAGAGGGTTTAAGCCCCTCTCCTATGAAGACAGACAGAGAGTTGGGGCTGTTCAGCCTGGAGAAGGCTCTGAGGAGAGCTCCTAGTGGCCTTTTAATAATTAAAGGAGGCCTACAAGAAAGATGGAGAAAGACATCTTATCGGGGCCTGCAGTGATAGGACGAGGGGCAATGGTTTGAAACTGNTTCAAAGCCAGGTTGGATGGGGCAGTTTGGTCTAGTGGGAGGTGTCCCTGCCCATGGCAGGGGCTGGAACTATATGATCTTTAAGGTCCCTCCCAGCCCAAACTATCTTGTAATTCTAAGTACCAAGAAAGGTTAAGTCTCCAAAACAGAGGCAAGATAGAGTATGGAGTAAAATTTCTTGGGAAAGAGACTCTAAATGCTTATTTCCAGCTCTCATAATTAGTAAACTCATTGCATTATCCAAACTTTATCTTTTACCAGTGCACCTTACGTTTTCTCTGCAGTGTGTCAGTGGGTAGTTAATTTACTTCATGATAAAAACATTTCTGAATTTAAACATGGAAAGAATGGCAATCAATTTCTCATTTGGGATACTGTTCTGGGTTATCTGCACATCCATGCAAATGCCACGTTCGTCTATAACAGAAGACAATGACTGAAAAACCTTACACTTCCTAAATTATCATTGAGAAATCAATTCTGGAGTAGACCAAAACTTGTGCTAATTTCACAATTTTAAACAATAATAAATTAATTACTTATCCAGTAGTATTTAAAAGTGAGATAAGTTTACTTGAACATCTGAAGTCTGTTTCTTTCAAAAGAAAAAAGCTTTGTTCAACCATACTACAACTTTCAACCTAAAACTGATCCATAATGAATCAAATACTAATTTCCAAAAATCCATTATTGCATTATATGACATGAAGATTCATGATTGCGGTTCATTACAATACATATTTCCATACAGCATTTTAAAAAACAAAACACTGGTAAATTAAATTTTACAATAAATTATTAATTTTCAAATGCATAGGCCAGAAAGTAGTAAGCATGGAAACAGAAGGTTAATAGCAACAAAGATTAGCAAACAGCAAGATATTGCAGCTACCACAAATCCCAGAGACTGAATATAACTGACAGTACTACACTCTGTAATAAAAATGTGAAAGATCCACAAACTATTTGTAATCATTTACAGTGTTCTAGGTCCATACAACAATCCGTATAAAACACTACCAAAGTAATAGGATATTGCAATTGTTTTCTATATTAGAAACTTACAATTTATTTTTAAAAATACAACCAAAATAGAGTTTTCCAATTTAGCCAGGTTTCAAGACATTTATAGTGATTTTTTTATACAACAGCAAGACAACTACAGTGACACTGTATTGCTTACACTGATGTACCAGCAAACCACAAGGGCTGAACAAAATGAACAGACCAGTTTCAAAAAGAACAGACTGACTTCCACTGACACTGAAGATCACAGGACAAGAATAAATGTATGGACAGATAGTTTGCAACTACGGAAGGTACTGCAGTGAGGGTACTCTTGAAAAAAGTTTAAAATATAACAATTATTTGCACTAGGAACTTTAGCAGTATGAAATAAGCAACCTAAACCCACATAACACGTGTGCAACACACAGTTTCATGAAAAATATTTGAACTAGTAAGCCTATTATGTGTAACAGTATTATCATCTTTAAATTATAGGATTCTAAAATGTATAAAATTGTTTTTCCTTTCATGTGATTTACATTAAAATGATTTTTCTTGCTCTTAACATTGAAAATTTTAAAGCTGTTGAAACTAAACTTATCCTTTCATTGGCAAAGAGTTTTTGGCTGGTAAATGCCACAATTTGGTTAAATTCTGACTGGCTCTGAAAACTGTCAAGGCTTGTAAAGATCAGAAAGTTGACAAGTAATTTAAAGGTGAAAAGAAATCACAAAAACCATGAGATATTTTAGCGTCCATTGTGGAGAAAGCTTAATTACTCACATCTTTGTTATTGTATTGACAGTATTGGTACAGCAGAACCCGGTAATATTAGCCAGTCTGTCATTCAGTACCAAAGAATATTCATTCACAAGACTATAAATGACAAAAAATCACACAGGTGGTAATGTGAGATCATGTAATCATAAAAAATAACAGTTAGAAACACTAAGGGCCTCGGTTGAAGGTAACTTGACATATTTCATTTAACTTAGAAGCAGTTATCTTAAAGTGACCAAAACAACAAAACCAGAACTTCATGGTTTGGTTTTTCCATGAGCTGTTGCATTGTTCTTAGATGATGTAATGGTTAACATGGATAGATAAGGAAAAACCATGTTGATTCCTGTATTTACCTGTTTTAAAGCTCATTCCTGAGAAAACACCGTTATGCCTCATTCCTTATCAAAAGGATGAATTTATAGTTTAAGAATGATTAATGAAATAATTTGAAATAATTAATGAAGGTCTTGCTGAGCAAAGTGAGTAACACTGAAACAACAACCTCCTGTATGGCATCTTCTAGATCATCAAAAAGACAAAAGAGATTACTTGGCAGGCAGCATAGATCAGCTGTATACTACCTTTATATCAATCTTGAAAATTATTATAACAATGTTAAACTTTGGGGGGGGGGAAAGGTCACTTACCAGTAGCCAGAGCTGTTTGCTATGTGATGGATGTACGCACTTTGGCTCTTTAGAGGTCCAAATATCAGAGGTATCCAAGATCATAAAATGCAGGGTTTTTTTGGCCCTCACAATATACAAACGCCTGAATTTAAACAACCTGATGTGAAACATGACCAAGGTTTCTGTGCTTATGAGTTAACACATCCTAAGCAAGTAGTCTTGACCCAGCAGTCTGTGGTAGTGGCAGTCCATGCATTACTGAAGTTGTATTCAAACAGACTAGGGCACAAAGAGGAAACAAGGACAGGAATCCAGAGAAAATCAAGTTCTGAGGATATCCCCTCCAAAACAGTGCTCAAATTAAAAAAAAAAAAAAGGGAAAAGACACATACTAGCTATGGAAAGGCAGCTAAATACCCATCAAGGACTGCAAACACCTTGCTAGGGCACACAGAGATGTGGGCAGGAACGCTAAGGCTCACACAGAACTAAAACTGGCCAAAGATGTCAAGAATAACAAAAAAGGTTTCTACAGATATGTGAGTAGCAAGCAGAAGCACAGGGAAGACACAGACCCATTGCCTAACTGGGCAGGGAAACTACTCACTAGTCATGCTGATAAGGCAGAGGTTCTCAATATCTTCTTTGCTTCCATCTTTGCCAGCATAGCTGGACCACAGAGCACCAGATCAAGTATCTACAACAATGCATGTATCAACCCACCAGCAGGTGAACAGCTCGTCTGCAGCCTCTTGCAAGGGCTCAGCCCACAGAAATCCATGGGCTCAGAAGAAATCCACCCTAGAATATTAAGGGAAGTGGCTGACATTCGTGCAAGGCCACTCTTTATAAGGAGTCTTGAAGATCTTGATATAACAAAGACATTTCTTGTGCTGAGAGCAATAAATCACTACAAGATGTGATTGGACAGGGTACTAAATGGTCTCTTCTAGGGTCCTGTTCCCATGAAAGGTTGGAATGAAAGATCTTTCAAGGTCCCTTAGAGCCATAAAGATGGTTGAACTGAGGAATTCAGTTGCTAAAAATTTACATCTGTATGTACCCTGGTATTTTCTAAGCTGTTTATGAAGCTGAACAGTACCACATGAGAGGCTGCATCAGCTGAACCTTTTGGTCAGCTGTAAACAAAGAACTGCATATCACACCTGAGGCTCAAGCTGTGGAGTGAAAGATTTCTTCAAGGAAGTGAGACAGATTTACAAAGTGTACA
Organism: Dryoscopus gambensis; assembly: GCA_013389985.1. Classification (NCBI taxonomy): domain Eukaryota; kingdom Metazoa; phylum Chordata; class Aves; order Passeriformes; family Malaconotidae; genus Dryoscopus; species Dryoscopus gambensis. The sequence continues at coordinate 29,310 of WEIT01023381.1, read as the reverse complement.
GCATTTAGAAGGAAAGCAGGTTTTTACTTTCATCCTACTATTACCTGGGTTTCATGAATCTGGAGAATATGAGAGTAAAACACTTCCAAGAGCAGGGGAATGCCTGGAAAACTACCTCCAATATATTCAAGAGTAATATATTGTCAGTTTTCTTTAAACTTTTAATGTAAAGGACTGTAAATCTCCTGTGCCTGCTAGGGCCAGAAGTGGGTTAGAGATAGCAAGGGACTAGAAAGCAGGGCCAAAATTTCTAAGGAGAGCTGAACTGGAGAATGATCTACCTCCCATCTGCAACTTGGTCGTACAGATGAAAAATGGGCCTCTAACCCATGGGGAGAGAACAAGCACAGCAGGTTGGCAGCAACAGTATTTTATATTTCCATAAACTCCACTGATGAGATGCATACCTCCTGAGACACAGGACAGTCATCCTCATACTCCTCTCCAGAGAACACAGGTAAAGAACTTGAATCCTACAACCTTCAAAAGGTGGAATGTGAGAAGAGCTCAGCTGCTATGGCCAGTTCCAACACTGAAAGCTGTCCTCCAGCAAGTAAGTGCCAAGGCACAGCAAAGGGGGTTGTTCCATGCCATCAGGGGTCCTCAGCACTAAGTGCTTTGATCTGTGGGACTGGATATGACCAATCGTGTAGTATAGTCCTCCACAACATTCTTCTTTCTAGAGAGATGGATTTGATGGGTGCACTCTTGGATGAGAAAGTATATGGATGGTTGCAATCAGAGGGTGGTGTTCAATGGCTCAGAGTCCCAATGGACATCAGTGACAAGTGGTGTCCCTCAGGGGTCTATATCAAGACCAGTGTTATTATCTTCATTAATGACATAGATGAAGAGATTGACTGCACCCTCAGCAGATTTGCTGATGACACCAAGCTGAGTGGTGCTGTTGACACACCTGAAGAACAGGAGATGCCATCCAGAGGGACCTGGACAAGCTCGAGAAATGAGTCCATGGGAATCTCATGAGGTTTAACAAGACCAAGTGCAAGCTGCTGCACCTGGGCTGGGGCAACCCCGGTATCGATCCAGGCTGGGGGATGAACAGATGGAGAGCAGCCCTGCAAGAAGGACTTGGGGGTGCTGGTGGGTGAGAGGCTGGACATGACCCAGCCATGGGCACTCACAGCCCACAAAGCCAAACGTGTCCTGGGCTGCATCCTAAGCAGTGTCAGCAGCAAGGAGAGGGAGGGGATTCTGCCCCTCTGTTCCTCTGAGACCCCACCTGCAGTGCTGCATCCAGCCCTGGGGTACCCAGCACAGGAAGGACATGGACCTGTTGGAGCGAGTCCAGAGGAGGCCACCAAGATGATCAGAGGGATGGAGCAGCTCTCCTATGAGGAAAGGCTGAGAGAACTGGGATTGCTCAGCCTGGAAAACAGAAGGGTTAGGGTACCCTAACTGCAGCTTTCCAGTACCTCAAGGGAGCCTACAAGAAAGATGGAGAGAGACAATTTATTAAAGAGCATGTAGTGACAGGACAAGGGGGAATGGCTTCAAACTGAAAGAGAGCAGGTTTAGATACAGTATTGGCAAGAAATTCTTTACTGTGAGGGTGGTGAGGGAATGGAACAGGTTGCCCAGAAAAGCTGTGAATGCCCCATTCCTGGATGCATTCAAGGCCAGGTTGAGTGGGGCTCTGAGCAACCTGGTCTAGTGGAAGAGGTCCCTGTCCATACAGGTGTTAGGAACTAGATGATCTTTAAGGCCTCTTCCAACCCCAACCATCCTCTGATTCTGTGATTCTATGATACAGTCTCCAATTACGGAGCTTGGGTAGAGGAAGATCCAAGCAGCTCAGCTCGTAGAATTGAGAAGACCACACAATTCAGTTCCAGAGGCAGTTCTCAGATTCTTTTTGTCTGGTAGCAATCCTCATGTGCTGAGAAAAGCTACAGAACTCAAGAACTACAGTACCCAAGCCTCATCTAGTAGTCTCTTGGTGTTAGGGTGGCCTGGAGCTGCCACTGCAGAGTGGGCAAAGGCCCCCATTTAACTTGATCTCCTGGCTAATAAGCAATTTCTGGTGCAACCATGTGTTTCTTGACTGGGCGAGGCTCTTCCTCACTCAATTTTGCCAGAGAAAGAAAGGGGTCATACTAAATAGAACTCAGCCTTGACCCAAGATTCAGATAATCCTAAATGCTAATGTCTGAAGAAGACCACCACTTTCACTAGGCTACTTCTCTCATTTTAAGCAACAGGAAATAAATGTGCCCAGGATGCATGACTTCCGGTTGCAAAAGGATGCAAGAAGCAACCAACCATATGTCAGTGTTACTTGTCAAGTGAGTCACATCCTCAAGACAAAAAAACATTTAAACCCATCCTTACATGGAGCTATGGAGTATGATTCAGGCAACATGTAAGTAGTATCTAGAACCCATTTCTAATGAGGAAAGGAAAAGCAGCAGAGGCTGTGCTCCCATACGTAAGAGCACTGCATTTGACAAACTCAAATTTGAAAAGTCATCATACAGGACTGGTTGGAAAAGAGGACTACATACCCAAGGGCTAACAATAACAAAAAATAAAGACATGGACACAAATTAGGAGGCATGTAGAATGCCTCCATCACTGGACACTGAGTATGAAAGAGGGAGGGGTGGGGTGAAAAAGCTCTGAAACCAGAAAAAGCAGGAGAACGCTGTCTTTGAATGCCTGCAGTATACAGTTCTCTGTTAGTTTTCCATAGTATAAAACAGCTGATGTCTACCACATTATTGCTACAATACAGTATTCTGTTGCGTCTGCAAAACAGTCACTACTGACTCTTTGCTGCTTCACTTTTGATCAACTGCATCAATGTTAACACCAGAATATTTTAAAATGTGAACTTCCTCTACTTTCCCTGCACTTGTAATGGTATCCAGTGTTTAATTCAGCAAGAAACAAATCTCTCTTCAAAACAACAGCCAAAACTAAGTTGAGTTAGTCTGCATGGAAATTGGCCTTTTCAGGATGTTTGATCATGTGTTTTCAATTTGATACGTGAGAAGGAATTAGTAGCAACACACCGAAAACAAAACTCAGAGAGGAAAATTAATTTATTTGTCTAGAACATCAAACTAAGTTGAGATACCTTAGTTCAGTCAAAGCTTCTTCAGTTTCCTCATAAGCTTGGACTTCATAAACAAATATTGCAAGTCCGTCTATCTACAAAAATAGGATGGACAATTCTTGACTTTCTTCAGATATCAAGTTAATTTACAAGTCCTTGAAGACAGATGAAGAACAGGAAGTGATCCTATATCCCAATACACTCCACCTTGCTTCCCAAGTGTACTGGAAAGGAGGAATATGAGCCTTCTTTGGAAAGGTGCATTGGAAGGCTTATTACCATCTCTTGGAGACAGGGTATGCATTTACATCACCATGATTGCCATGGTACAGAATCCTGGACTGCTGCTTTTATACGGCATGACCGATGATCTGAGAGTTGTAGTCTGCTGTCTCCATTCGCAGAATGTATGGGATGATGCTATCAATCTGAACATTTCCAATTAGTCCTGCGAAGAACAGCTCTTCAGTGATGGCAGCACTCATCAGCCTAAGAGCAGGCAATCGCAGAAGAAGTCTAGATAGTCTGGAAAATAAGTGGGGTGAAAAGTGTTACTTAGCAGATCACACATTTTAGTGTTACTCTCCAGGATGTTATTAGTAAAAGGAGAGATAAAACTGACAAGGGACACTGCTGGTCAAAATTTGCTATATCTGGTTCATGAAAGGCTTAAATATTTAAATCAGTAGAGGATTAAATTTATGTTTAGTCATGTCTTGAACAGTACAGAAAATGTGAGGTTGCCTGTCAATTACAAATACTATATATAATGTTTGGACTTAAGACTAAATGAGAAAATATTCCAAAGAGAGGCAACTCAAATTGAACGTTACTAATATTTATTTCTGATATTTAATTTTAGAAATTAATAATGACATGACAAATAATACTCCTAATATATATGACCACATGCATAATATTTGAAGTGTTCTAAAGGCAATTTCTTAACTTTAAGGAGATAAGGAGAAAATGTACATATCTATTACATGAAATACTGTACAAATCAGTATCACCAATGACTCTGAAAAGAGAATCAATCAAGTAAGCATCTAAGATTACAGACCTGTAAGTATCATCCGGATATGCCTTTGTTACATAATCTTGGAACTCCATGTAAGCTTTTTCTTGAAATTTCTCAATCTGTACCACATTTTCTAGACCTGGGTGATCTGAAAAAAAACCCTCTTCTTTATTATACCCGTTCTACAGAAAATGAACTAAAATCCGTACAGATTATCCAGTTGCCAACATACTGAAGTAATTATGTGGTAGCTGCAGCAACTTCAGTTTCAGTGGTAGACACTACTTTACCTCCTATATTATATTTTTCTTTCTTTACATTTATATTTACTTAACGTTCCATAAATAAAATCAAACATTTAAAAGGGTTTAAATAAATTCAGTGCTTGCAATGTTTACATTAATCTTTAAAATACAACTCTGTTCTCTTTGTTGAAGTAAAACAGGATTGCTTCAACACACTGACATTTTCTGGAACACTGGATGCACAAATAATATTTAGGTGACAAGTGAAGGATAAAATTAAGATCAGTGGAAGAAACAGAAAAAAAGCTGTGACCTATTTCCTAAGATGTGTAGAAAATAGCATTGAACCATAGAATATGCTGAGTTAGAAGAGACCCATCAGTATCGAGTCCAACTCCAGGACCTGCGCAGGACACATCAAGAATCACCCCATGTGCCTGAGAGCACTGTCCAAATGCTTTTGGAACTCAGATAGGCTTGTATGTATCAGATTGTTCTTTTTCAACTATTTGGTGCAAAAATTTCAAATGTGCTAATCCTAATTTTTAGCAGTGATTTGAACACTTGAAATTTAAATGTTGCTAAAATGAAAGGATGTCAACCTAACTGCCAAGTCACATCTGGAAATTATTACCCAGTAATTCTGAACTCTCTACATGGTCTGTAATTTTATTATCCATCTATCTGAATGCAAAAATTTTACTGTCATAGTAGCATGACAAATCATGTAGATGAAGGGTTAGTACTGACATGCAAAATGCATCACTTCATGGCGTTGCTTTTAGGGCCATGTCAGGAACACAGCGAGAAGTCAACTTCTGGAAACAGCAGTTTGAAGACCACTGCTCGTACACTTGCAGCCATTTAGAAAGATGTCAAATCTTCTTGGCACATGCTCTACACTCATCTCTTTGCCCAAGGCTGTCTTGTGGCAATCAAACAGCTGGCTTGGCACAGCTGAATCACCAGCGCCTACTAAAGCAGAACTTCTTACCTTAGGGCTCTGCTGCATGCACAGCCCAGCCCCATCCTGCAGCAGAGCAGTAAAATCCCTACAATTATCATTTCTGGCTTAGGAGTCATTGCCAGGACATCTCTTCTGTTCAAGGTACTAAACATGACTTTCACGTGTATGAAGATTTTGTTATATGGCTCACAGGCTGAAGAGTACTGACAACACATTGCCATTAAAGCAGCTACTCCTAAGGAATGTGAATTTGAAAACATCAGCTAAAGAAAATTTCTCTCAATCATTTGACTGGACAAGAGTCTTTTCCCAAGATATTTTTCCTTCTACCTTTTGTGTTGTCAAATATAATTGGAAGGAGACAAATAAACTTCAGACTAAACAGATATGTAAAGACTACTTTGCAAGTGAAAGGTTCCTAGAGAAGTATTTTTAGGTGTCTAACAGGACTGATTTTTCCACACAGGCCAGAGGATTCTATCATAAATCCTAGTGGACATCATTCTAGAAAAAGGGACTTGAGGTATTCTCCCATAATTTTGTTTCTTCCCCGGAGTAACCTCCACCAGTTCTCAGTATATGAATGCCGTGAAAGGACTGTTTTGGGGTAAGGAACACTTAAAGGAGAATTACATCTTCTGCAAGCATTATCTACTAAAATTAAACCAGCAAACACCCTCCTACCACCCACTTAAAGAAAGTCTCTTCTGTAATAATGGTGTATTTGCAACTGTTCAGTCCTCAGCAGAAAACTGCAAACATTTTCAAGCATGCTTAATATTGCATTTAAACTCGGTGGGTTTAATGGTGAGTCCTGCTTATCAACAAATTGAAACTGTTTCAGTGATACAGTGAACTGTACAGGCAAACACATAAAACCATGCAAGACTCTCCTGGTCATGAGGACTGACAGCAGGATTATGTNGTCTTCCATTACTGCAGTACAAATATATATATATATAATTATATATATAGGTAGCAATGGAAGATATGCAGGGTTTTGTTTGTGCACTTGGATGAATACCATGAATTCCTGCTGATGCTGCCACTCTTCCTGGGAGTTGTAGATACTACATATAGAAAAGATCATGCAAATCTGAGGGAAATGGCAAAGCAAGAACCTCACAATACATAAATTCTATATATTAGAAAACCTGCTTAAAATTTACATTTTGGAAGTGTCCAAGTTCCAAAAGATTTCGTCACCTCAACTGATTTTTCTGTGTAAGGGTGAACTGCAACTGGAAGGAAAAACAAAGTTTGTCTTGCATCTAGTAAGTCTACAAAACTGACAAGAACCAAATCCCCAGATCTCCTCCATGTCCTACCCTACTGACAGGGGGCAGGTCACTAAGATTCTGTCAGCATTTTAACATCTGCTCCAATCCTTTCTACAGGACATCAGCATCTACAAAAGGCAGAGCAACAAGGATTAAGGAAGCTGCTGGTGCTTTTAAAACCTTCTAATGCAAAATGAAGTAACTGAAGATATACTTTGTAAATGTGACAGCGAAAAATGCTTGGAGATAGAGGAAGTACTTGAGATTAGTACATTTTTCTTTCATCAAAAGACTTGGGTTTGGCTTTACATTAAATCCCAATTCTGAATTATGAATCCAAGGCCTGCAGGATGCTGATACAATACCTGAATGCCTTTGGGAAAAGTTAATTCTACAACTTTCAAATAAAGAAAATTAATTTTGTAACTTTGTACAGTCCAGGCATATGGGTTACACAGTCTAATTACTCAGTAAATATCTACCATAACCAGAGGACTCTTTCCTCCCTATTGTAAACTAATGACCCAGAAGGAAACTAGTTATATTACCTTCACTGTCTAATGTATGTCCACTAATGCTACTGAGAGTACGGTAAGCAAATACTGTTTAGAGGACAGAAATAACGTAAGTCAATGTTTGTGTTGTTCATTCCCCAGAAATGCTATATGCATTGTCTGTGCGGAGGGGGATCATAATTCTGTAATTCTGAATGTGAGAACTGCTGCCCAGATAGTCTTTCATATATTAAAATCCCAACTTCAATCCGTCTCATCTGGATGTACAAGAGCAACACTTCAGAAAATTAAACTGCAGGTCTTCAGAAAACGTACCCCAGAAAGGGGGCACAGAATTAAAAGCAATAAGTAAATAAATGTAAAGAAAAAAACCCGAAACAACCAAAAACCCAAACCCAAAATAACGAAAAGCATGAGTGGTAGAACCAAGAACAAAAATCTACAAATAAAAAGAATAAAAGTCTCCAAAGCAATGTTCTACTGTTCACATTAGAAGATTAACCCTCTTCTTCCTACGGTCCTTACACACCTTTGAAGATTCCTCAACAAATGAGGCAGTAACTGCATAAAATGAAACAGTTATATGGCAACAAATAGCACAGATTAAAATTTTACATTTGGAATAATTACCTACCAGGACTGAAGAGGACGATTGCTTTCAGATATGCATATTCATATCCATCGAGACACAGCTTAACCATGCTGTTACAAAACTCTTGCAATTTGAAGACATGCTCCATTACTAGTCTTCCTCTGTCTGTTGGCAGCTTATCTAAATCAAGACATAAATAAAAAATCCCAAGTCAACACACATGCAAAAAACGTGGTCACACTGGAATTTTAAAAATAATTATTTTATTAAATTCAAACAGTGGGATATCTACGCCATCTATAAATTCCTATTCGGTCTGAATAATCTTGACACCAACAATTATGGAGTGTAACACTTTTCCCCCCTCTTCCAATTAGGGCTCTTCCTGCCACTAATGCTTCCACTAATCAGGCATGGACTAGAGCTTGAAATGATCAAGGAAGGAAGAGACTTGGTGTAAGTAAGGCATCCACTGCTACTGCAGACCTGTGCTCTAAGGATCAGGTGCCACGTGGTGGGATAGTGTACAGCTTCATGGTTATTTCAGTCAAAGTCCATGCCACTGCTGGCAAAGGTGTACAAAACACCTTCCCTGATTTGCACTGAGGGGAATGTGGGTGGTGCAGAGCTGTTCCCCTTAAGTCAGCAATAGCAAAGTATCCTGAAAATCCTGTTCCCTCCATAGCCCATCAAACTAGAGTCCCTAGACCCCACAAACTTGGTATTTCTTGGAGATACTGCAGCTGGCATCCTGCACAACTGGTTCTTGCAGTCAACCTGAATTCCCAGTTTAAATGGTAGAAATATGTATTTGTAATGACTAATTACTACAATACCCTTTTGGTAAACATACTTTAAATATTACATAGACGAAAATTTCCAGATTCCATTTGTATCTGTCCTAGAGACAATCACAGATTTGTTAGTATCTTTAGCTGATCCAGTACATCTCACGATTTGATCAGTTTGTTTTAAACTATTGTTATTTATAAGAGGATCTTGTGGATGTTTTTAAATCATGAAAACCCCTTGGAAAGAATTATTTAATTACCTTATCATAAAAGAAGATGAAAAATCTATATTCTGGTGGGCTGTTTTTCTCCAGTTTACCAATCTGCATTTGCATACCATCAACAACAGTGAATTTTCATACCCTGTTCTAACAGTAAACAACTCAAAAACTTAGTTAAATCTGAAAATGCTTAGATTTTTATATGTACATCTACTTTACAAACAACGTGTTACGACTATGAACAGATGAAGACTGTACTATTATTGACTGGTTAGCTTTCAGTGCTGACGACCTTGTGAGTGTCCACAAGCACACAAAGCTTAGCTAAGACTCTCCTGCTGCTCAGAAGAACAGAATTAAGGAGGCCAACTGACATGTCTTTCATCTGAGTGAAAAATATGCCAAAGATGCAGGACACAGGATTAACAAGGAACAAAGTGTACTTAGTGAAGATCTGTTGAAGACTTGCTTGTAGACTAAAACTAATACACAGAAGTCAACAAGCCAAGTTATGTGTAGGAATTCTATCACCAAGTTGGCATTCAGCTGCTTTGTGTCACAGCTATGAAGAACAAGGACAGGTGAGTCATTCTTTACTTTGTATCCTTCACAGAGAGGAATCATATTCACAGTACACTTGTGTTCTTAATGTTGATGCTGCCCAAAATATTCCTAATTTGGGTTGATGATAGTAACAGAACAGCATAACACTATTAGACATTACAACACACAATAAAAATACCCCCCGTAAATGCTAATCTGTATTAGGCAGACAGATTATATAGATATACAAAAAAAAAAAAAAATCTTTTTCATGGTAAATATTAGCATAGCTGACTTTTGCCTAATTACTAAAAAATTCTGTCTTGTGGACTGTACTTGCTGGTGTCATTTTGTTTCAATACTAACATGAAATTCTTTAAACTGTAAATTTACATTAACAACTGAAGAATAAATGAAAAGCTTCTGTGCAGTTCAAAACCTGAAAAACATCAAGTAATTCCCCAAGTCTGCCTGTGCACAGTATACACCTTACCTTGTTGTAAACTGCTTTGAAGGTGATTAACAAACGCAGCTAAGATCGTTGCCACATTCATAACTTGTGAGCATTGTGCTAGACCAAGCGTAAAAAGTTCATTCCAGCAGGCTTTTACTAATGATATGCTGTTATCCTGTCTATTAAAAAGCACAATAATTTAATAAAACCAGCCATTTGCATTCACACCTTTTTTTAATTTGAAGAACACTTCATAAAACATTAATCAAATTCAATCATTACAACCAATACCAAAATGAAGTTCTGCATCATTTTTCTTTGCACGCTAGAATTAAAATACCTGGTTTACAGTGACTTTTGTAAAGCAATAAATTTTTGTTCAAATAACCTAAAAGGAGATAGATTTCTGTCACAAAAGCAAGCTGAAGTTACAGTAAATGACAACTGTCTCAGTGTACTCCATCACACTAGTTTTCTTAGGATTTAGAACAACATTTACATGCATGGACAATAAAAGATTGGACTGTTCATGCATTGCAGACGTAGAACAGACTCAAAAGCCTTTTTTTTATCCCCCACTTGAAAACTGACAGGTTGGTATAATTTTTTAATTAAAGATACAGGTGTAATGGAACATGTGTGATTAAGCTTCTGAGCTTCCTGACTGCTATTTTCTGCATCTCTTTCAAGTTCGGAATAAGGTTTGAAATACAGACTTCAAAGTATAAATACCAGTCATAAGGATTTCTTTGCTGTAGCTTAAAATTAACTATATCAATTCATATTCAGCCACTACCATATCAGTAACCTAACTTTCAGTAATGCCAAGCATCTCTAACTCATAGAGCTTAACAAGGGCTCAGTACCTTAGAAAGCAAATCCTACCAGAGAGGAGGCAAATTCAGGTACCATGTTTCACAGTTTTAGCCAGTGAATATAAATAATGGGAATGTAAAAGAAGTACAAGATCTATCAAAGAAGAGAAACATACTAAAGATAGGATTTCAACTACTACAAAAAATACAGTGGAATGGATTTTTGCAAGGATGATGTAATCTTTGAGAACATTTCCAATGATTTGCTGCAATACTAAGATGCCAAATGACAGGTGAACACAGACTTGTCCTTAACTGGATTACAGAGAGCTTACTGAGAGCAGTATTTTTTATTATGATCAAGTTCTTGTTATGGTAGACATGATACTGTACATGCAGCTTCTGCACATATTTGTCACATCTTTGTTCATCTCCTTTGACATAATCAAAGGGGCTATGCTGAGCACCACAGAAAACAGGGTGTACTGGCTACTCATCTGATGTGTGTGTGTAGATAAACATATCATCTAAAGCGTCCTTATGGCTGATCAAACTTAGACCAGAACCAGTTCTTAAGTTTGCTTAAGCAGCCTCACAAAACTAAGAGGCTGTAACCAGCTTGGTGAATGTTTCAGTAGGAAACTCTCTTGTGTACAAAGATGCCTGTGCAGGAAGATGAACTAATCAGAACCTGGCATCATTAACTACATCATTAGGTCAAAGGCAACTATCCTGCTGTGACTAAAGGAGAATGTTGCCTGAGGGAGGAAACAACCTAGGTACAATTATCCATCTTCCGTACAAAACCATTACTCATCATGCTCCATGAATTTCTCTTCAGTTTAAAAGTGAAATGAGTCACCCTTCTAAAAGTCAAAATTATAGGATATAATGTGCTCCAACTATAAAGGCTGCATTAATTTCAAATAAATCTCCACTTGAAAATAGTTTGCATTTTAAGCACTTCAAAGGAAAACTGTGAATTTATGTCATTTATATACTGTTGCCCATGATCTTGACTGGGTCTATAAATGCTACCACAGGTGAATATTAACACTATTAAGGCAGTTTACTCCTCCATATTTTTTACTCAAGCAGAAAAATATATTGTATAGTAACACATAAAAGGAGTGTGTGCAGATTTTTCTTGTTAAATCTTTTTGGAGAGAGAGGTCTTCTGTACTACATTTTATTTTTAAGAAGCAATTCCCATTTGTTAGAATACTAATTTCTACTAATTTGCAGTATCTCTCTGTAACAAACACCTTTTAAAAACTTGGAATGACATAATGTACTATGTTTATTTGCTATGCATTTTGAAATTCTGCAGGGCAACAATTTCTACCAAAAACCCCCATCATATTTACCTATTTTTTTACCCTTACTATTCTTTATAGAATAGTCCTTTCTCCTTCTCCAAAAGACAGGCTTAATTACACACAATACAGTATCTTTCCTTAAAAAGTGTAGAATCATTTGGCTTAAGCATCTGAATAAACACAAATGGTAATCACAGACCATCCTGCTTTTGACCGCTTTCCTAGGAAAGGGGACAATCCCTCATTTTAAAAAGGAATTCTCTTCGCTGCCACAGTCACAGGCTTTTGATATTGAATTAAACAGAAACACTGCAGATGCGAACAAACGAATGTAATATATTCTCCATTGTGTCAGAGCTGATACACTATCTTTGTTTGATGCATCTTTGCAGTGCTGTATTTCCCCACTCCTTTCATTACTAAATGCCTGCCCTTCCCACATTGCTCTCCCTTCCCCGCCTAGTCCTGGCCACTCCCTCAGGTTCTCCCTATTGGTTTCAGTACCCCAACTCCGCCCATGGACCGCCCCTGTGCCCTGAGACCATTAGTCCATGTGCTCTCTCCGCCCCCCTCATCCCCATATAAACCTCCAGGCTCCACACCACGTGCCTCTCCCTGCCTTTGGGACCATGTGAATAAAGATCCTCTGAGGTCCCCATGCGGGGAGCCTTCTCACCTCCTTTGTCCCCACCATGTTGTGGAGCCGACAGCAGCCGGAGCCCCGCGCGGGGCAGCTTGGAAGGGCTGCGGGAAGCGGAGCAGCCGCTCTCCCCGAGGCAGCCCCGCTGCGCTCCGGGAAGGTTTGCGGCTTGCCGTGCCAACACAGGGAAACAACAAACCGCAACATATCTTCAGAAAATTACTTTTGAAAATGACATAAATCAATTTTCCTCATGTCGTTTTGAGATGTTTTTTCACAATGATCAGCAATGGACTACAAAACTAAGCTTAAGTATGTTAAGTGATACACTGAATTCTGATGGAAAAGCAGGATGTTATACAAACTGTGAAAGGAATAGTAAGAATTACCTTCTGGTTAGAGGAGCCATTTATTTATGGCAAATCTTCTGAAATTAGACAACTTCATTCTGAATGTTTGCTGAATCTAACTAATCATTTTCTTCATGTAGGTTATTAAAGGCAAAATGATTACCAGTAATTCACTTTACATGGATAAAAATATTTGGGCCTTCAGACAGGAGCTTCTTTTTGGTGACTGCCTGATAAGCATCAGGATGTAGCACAGGGCTGTAGCTATTAAAAAGCTGATAGGAATTCCTATTTTGCCAAAATATATTTAAGAAACAGCAGTGTGTACGCATTCGATTGTTTTAAGTCTACTCCTTTTTCCTTCAAAACCCAACCAAAGTCCTGAATTAGACTCAAATTGGGAGTAGTTTTGATTCAGAAAATTTACCTTACTGATTAAGATTTGTGACAGTTTTAATGAGTAGTTTTATATTTTAAAAAGTCCCCAAAGAAGACAGCAAAAACCAAAAATTAAAAAGCACATATCTACAATGTAAGTGAACACAGTAACTGAACACTTACCCTAAAGCTTGGAAGGATGGAATGGAACGTGCCCAATGCATGGACAAGAAAAGCAACCGGGAGGCAGACTCGCAGATATAGTGAACGTTAAGATAATCAGGCATAGGAGAAGGCATGGTGAGCTGCAAAAAAAAAGTAGGAAAAAAAAAAAAGAAAAAAGTGCAAGACAGTTATTTCACTTTCTTCGTAATATGTTTAGGAAAAAAATCAGCCTTTTGAGTTTCTTTTAACTGAAAAAATAAAATTGTTTCTTAAATAAACATCCTAATACAAAACTGAATGACTGCCTTTTGCAGTATAAGCCACACCATTACATGCTGTATGTTATATAACTACAAAGCAACAAAAAAGACAAAAAGTTTGATTCGTAGATAAAGATTCATGTCTGGGACAACTGGAGATGGAAAATCTCAAGACTCAACTTCTGAGACATTCTCAAAGAATAAGAGAGCACAATCATTGTAACTGGAATGGAGCTGCTTACATTAGAGGAGTTACAACTGCTGGAGAGAGAGAGAGAGAGAGAGAATGTGTGTNTTTTTTTTTTATTATTATTTTAGTAAGTGAGAAATCTTTTGGTGATGGAGTAAAACACCTAACACACAGCTCCTCCCAAGTCCAAAAAATATAACCAGCACCAGAAAGGACCCTTCTCAATGTTAATAAGTAAAATCAGTGATGTTACCTGCATATGTGAAGAAAGAGATTTGACCCAAAATAGCTCAGAACTTGTAATTCTGTCTTCAGAAATTAATACTTTTTAATATAGTGTTCTAGCTAATGCAATTTTTAAAAAAGCCCCTGACATTTGCATTAGAAATGTTCATTTGAATGATCAAAACAGATGCTGATAAGAGGGGTAAAGTTTAACCAAATGCCTGTTACTGAGTAAGTTTTCAGATGAGCAAGCTTTTTGATTTGTCCATGAAAAATAAGATGATGAAAAAAATAGATAGAAGGAATTCCTGCAGGCTTGTAAAATGAGAAATAAATCCAGAAAATATATGGCTAACTAACACAGAAACCATAGTTAAGTCAATTAATACCATACTAAAACAGGGTATCTACACAAAGAAGAAACTGACAAATATGCTTAAGAAGTCTCAAAATCCATTTGCAGATTGCATCAGATGCACCCATTAACAAGTGAGAATGTGGATGCCGACTCTGCTTCATGCAAATACTTCGTCTGTGTAAATCCTTTTGCATGGATTACCCACTATTTTTAATGTAAGAAACTATAAAATAACCAGTGCAGCTAAACCACTGCAGAGCACAGTACTTTCTCCCAAAGAGTTAAGCAGTGAACAAAAGCAGTTCATTCATTGGAAATTAATGCAAATACCTGAACAAATACTCCTCTAAGAAATTCAAAATAAAATTTAATCAGACCATTATTATACATTACTATGTCAAAATAGTTATAAACAGTCAACAGTAACAAAGTATTCAGTACCCTGAATGCTACATGAGTATCACTGAGTAGGGGCCCCTCTATTTCAACGATGTTCATGCTTGTTTCTCCACCAAGCAGCTGTGTACTGGTGTCAATACTTTCAGAGTTCTGGCATGCTGCACTCTCTCCTGGATTTAATGCTTTTGCAAGAGTATCAAATGCCCTGTAAGATCACAAACAAACAAAAAAGAAAATTTCATTTGTGAGACTGTTTCAGTTTAAGAGGAACCTGCACAAGTCTGAAACCTGTATGTAGAAGTCTGTTTCAAAGAGTGAGATTTGGAAAATAAAAGTCAGTAGCATGCTTTTCCTGACATTCCACTGAACTCCGAAACAAAAATTAGCAGCAGATCCTGTTTACACTAGTTGCCAACAAATTCACAGTTTTGACATATTGGTTGTGCTGCTGAATCACAGTTTGCTTTTCAAGATCTCTTTAGTGATGTTCACTGAGAGCGCTGGCATGAGCGTTTTGAGGACATGATCAATCAGAATGCAGTTACAGTCACACAGTGCATGTATAAATTTTACAGGCTTTTACTGTTATGAAGCACAGAGTAAGACTTTTTTTGTTAAGCAGTGAGTTGTAGTTAGATTTTTCAACTTAATTTGAAAAGACTGCTTCCAAATATGTAAGAGAAAGCACTGCCATGCTTTCAGTGCAATCCTGAGTACCCTCTGCTGTGTGACAGTGACTCTTGGCTTTCACAAGCACAAATGCTAGAGGGCAGATGTCAAGACAAGCACAGATGTATTACTCAATATTTTGCTTGTTGTTTTTCTATTCACAAATATACTTGAGAACCACAACTGACACACCTTCAATCAAAAATACACAGACTTGATCACTGCCAACAGACGGATGCTATATCCTGGGAACAGCATCATTTTTATACAGTGTTGCATGAAAAACTTATGCACTGAGGTCTGAGATCTTTACAAAAGCTGATTATCAGCTTGTATGTAGAGCTCATTCTCAACTTATAGACATGTTTATTACCACAGAGTCTAAAATCACTTATTTAATGCCAAAGTCTCTGTAGGACTTGGCCACCTTCTCTACCACCACACTCTCTAGCTATATGAATTCACAAACATGCTAAAAAATCGAGCTGTTTGACGTAACTACTCATAACCAAATGAAACATCACAATGAAAGAGCTGCTGATACTGCCTCAAGGCTTGGGATGGTAAATGAACTTCTTTTTGGTCCTCACCAGCCTGTGTACCTTGATATGTACATGAGGGTGACCGGGGCATACACGAGTGGACTATACAGACATACCTGGGCCATCTTCTGTCTCTGGTATATGCAGTGTTAGCACAAAGGAAAGGCATTCATGGCTCAGCTCTAGAAACTATACTGTGGACTTGGGCTATAAGATCTGAGTTTCAGGTCTTCCACAGTTCACTCTTTGCAGTCTTAGGTAGAACAGGCAAACACAGCAAGTCAGTGACAGCTGCTTTTTAGGAAACAACAGAATCTCTGCAAGGCTCTTCATGTGGCAGGGACAGAAATTTAAGAGAGGAACCAGACCTCTCCTTTCCCCAAAAGGAAAATGTCATATGCATCTGTCACTAGCCTGTATTTATTCTAGCACAGGCTGAAGAGTCTTTTTTAAATAGTGTGGGCATGTACACTTGTTAACCATCTCCGCCCATGATACCTTCTTCCCAACTCACTCTTCAGTGTTGCTTTCAAAGAAATCTTCTCCCTCCTATCTCATAAACTGCCAGTAGTAAGCCAGCAGAAGTCAGTAGCAGCTTTGCTTCCTCATGGCTCAGCAAGGTTAGTCCTTTCCCTACGTGAAGCCGCAACATGAGCAATGATTGTAAGGTAAAACACCAAGGAAATGAGAATCTAGAACAAAGCTTGCCTGGGAGCTATGAAAATCTAGCCCACAAAGTGAGAAAACAAAGCATAATCAACATCAAAATACATGGTATTAATATCCTTTCCTACAAATATTTTAGATTCTCTTTTTGTCAGGCTCAGTCACTAACATACATAGGACTGCAGATGAACTGTAAAGAAAGAACATCATGAAGCATTAGAGGACAATGCATGTAGAATTACAATATAAAAACAGTGGGGTGCTTGCAGCAAAAGTTGTACTCTAAGTTTATGTCAGCAAAAGTGAAATTGTAACTACTGTAGCTGCAAGCAATGAATATAATAAAATACATGAGAAACAAGGGTGGATAAAATGTGCTCTCTGAAGTCCGTTAAACTCTTGCTCCTCAATGAACATCTGTGTCTGTTAGATCAGGCTGGCATAGGGCCTGACAAGGAAATCAATAATTTGGAGAAAAAGTTTAATTTCTCTTTGATTAACAACCTCTCTTTCACAGCAATGTTTAACTGGAACCTCCCCACTGTAAGACTAGCAGGTAACCTCCTCGACAAGCGTACGCCAAGTCAGAGCTCTTCCACGCGCTCTGGCTGAGAGAACCTGCTGCCTTCTCATAGACAGACTTTTAAACTGAACAGAAACTCTGGAGTTGGCAAAAATAAGCATCTGCAAATGTCAGCAAATGTAAGATTACTACATCTCTTTGAACAGCCATAGTATTGAATGATGTCTATCAGCACATGCAACAATACTAGTCACAGTGCATATTCTTACATTCTTTACCTAGGAAGACACAGCAAAGGCCAAAATCAGCATCTATAAAAAGTCTGATTGACCTTCTAAGCAGCATATAAAGAAAGGAGCAGAAAAAATGTAATCTGCTTGCAATTACACAAAGCAGTAGAGACCACAGGGGAAATCCAGTATTTCAGCCACTATATGCCCACCTTTTCCCCCTTAATGGATTTACTCCACACACTCTTTCAGAACAGCACATAAAATGTAGACAGTGTGTAAAATATTGCTGGGACAGCAGTCAGAAGCTTGCATGAGACAACAACGAAGGAAACACATGATTGTGATTGATGCAATAACTGTGGATGTTCTGTGTAGTCCTGTATATACTACACAAAACATCTTATACACAGGCTCACCACAATGGCTCAGTTAAAACCAGGGCAAGACACAAGTTTGTAAGATACTCAGTGAATGTATTCATATTGATAGTGAGAATTCTGTAACTTCTCCTGTGTAGAAGGAAAATGCTTTTCAAGCTTTTAAGGTGATTAATAGTTACAGGCATTTAACTATCACACAGACAAGATCTCTTAAGAACAAGTTTTCCAGGATCGTGCTAAGTATTAAGACTATAGTACAAGAGCTAATGCACCTTAGTATGGCCAACCAAAAGGTAAGAAAATCAGCTGTAACATTTATACTGAAATTACTTTCAAGTGTGAACAACTAAAAGGATTTATTTCTCGAATGGAACTTTCTTTTGATTTTACTTGGAAGAATCTTACAGTATTCATCTTCTACATAAGCTTACGCTGATATTACTATTATTTTTAAAGCAGATAAATTTCCTGCATTGTGATGATTTAATTAATGGTCTGAATTGGCAGAGACCTTCTTGAAAAGAATAGTACTTTTAAATGTAACATGCCTTACCTTGTAACATCACTACTAGCTTGTTCTTCTTGCTTGGGTTCAGATAATGATGCATCTCCATTACTTAAACCCTCAATCATGGATAGCTCTGTGCTGCTTTGTGACATGTCTTTGCATTTACTGAGATTTGCTAACGAAGTCACCACATTTGCCAGTGTACTTAAATCTCCTTGACATGCTTCTACCTAAGGGAAAAGAATAGCTTTTAATTCTCAGTTAACTGGCAGCAGTTAACCTGGAAGAGAAGAGTCTAACTTTCACATAAACGAAGAACTGAGCATGTGCAAAGATACACCTGTAAGAGAACTGTTTTCAGTACATGGGTAATCACAATACAGAAATTAGACACTGCACTGCATCTAAAATATGAAATATTTTGACATTCACTTGTGAAAGTAATAGCTATCTCTTTCAGAAGAATACTACTGATGGTAAGCAAGTGCAGAAAGAAGATTTCACATCTCTACACACTAGTCCATCACCAGGAATATAAGACTGCTCTAGATTATATTTTTAGCATCTTCATTCCTCATGTAAATGAGTCAGTAGTAATAGGGTAGGAGAATGTCTGAGAAGAAGGAATGCATGGGAAGTCACCCTTATAAACAAGCAGAAAAAG
>WEIT01023379.1:1520-26668 GCA_013389985.1 Dryoscopus gambensis | reverse complement strand
CATCTAGGGAGTACAACAGGAACCTGTCTTTATCCCTTGGTCAGTAACAATTAAGTCAGCTTCACTCCTACTGCCCCATTCCAGAGAAGGGTCATACAAATATCCTGGTGGCAAAAAGAGATCCAGTTTTCTGGTTTTTACCCTTTCCATGGAGAGAATGAGAGAGGAGAGCATCACAGTGACATTATCTGGGATATTTGATATGCATTTTCCCTTCCAGCCAAAGGGGAGTGGGAACGGCCACAGCCAGAGATGGTTAATAAAACAAAAAACACCCCTCTGAAAAAAAAGCCAAACCCACACCAAAAAGCCAAAAAACACTCAACTACAACCCAACCAAGCAAAAAAAAAAAAAACAACCTCCCCCCAAAAAAGGGTTGAAATGGGCAGGAATATTTTCTACCAAACCAGAATAAGAACAGGAGACAGACAGCAAGCCTGTAAAGCTCCTGAGCCTGTGCAAGAGCTCCTTATCTATTTAACAGCCTAGTAAGGGATGGTTGCAAGATACGTCAGCATTTTACAACAAATGATGGCAACCCAGAACCACACAAACTGAATATTCGTGGTGGTTTTTAGCTTACATTGTAAATATTTGCTGAAAGTGATAATGTCAGTCATTACCCCAAAGCAATTATCTCAAATGTATAATTAGATGTAATAAATCCCTCCCCTGGGCATGGGAAAATACATCAGGAAAATCCCAAGCTGCTTAAACAGATCCCTACCCATATTATCCAGCCAAAACAATTTTGGGATTTCAGACTTTTAAGCTAGGCTGCTGTGAATAGAATATACAGATTCCTAAATCTGCATTTTCATTTTGGTGTACCTTTTAAGCTAATTGGAAATGGTTGCTTTTCCCCCCGCTCAGCTAGGCCTTCTGCTAGGCCTGTCTATAAGAACAGACATAGAATCATAGGCTCATTTAGGTTGAAAAAGTCCCTTAAGATCATCAAGTCCAGCCACTAACTCAAGTTAGTGCCAAGTCCGCCACTAAACCATGTCCCTAAGTGCCACATCACTCATCTTTTAAATACCTTGTGACAACAATTTTTAAAAGCCCAACCCCTATTCCAATGGCCTCTTCCAGAGTTTCCCTCCTCAGAAAAGATGTTTTTGTAATTACTGACATGGTGGTTTGCAGTCTTTGTGCAGGTTAAAGGACAAACAGGGAGGGGTGAGAGGAAACGAAGGTTTATTTCTTTGATGCGCTCTTTTGGTGTTGCGAAAATTCCATCCGTTCAAACTTCATCGTTAGTGGAAACTATTATTTTACTCAACTGAGTGGGCCAGAGCTCCCTGCCTGCTTGTTAGCCTTCAGGCTCATACAAACACAGCAGCAGAAGCACAAGAGATGTTTGTTCTGCAACTCGTCTGGCTACTATAAATTCCATCTCCAAATGGAAAGTATTTGAATGTTATTTTGCCTGTTAGAGTCACCCATATGTTAGGCCACACACATCCGTTTCATAGAATGTCCTACTCATTGGCCTGACTGCAAGGAGACCCACTGCACCATCAAAGAAGGACAAATAACACCATTGCTTCAAGAAGCAAATGCTCCTCGGAGATGGGAACGTTTGCTCCCTGCACCTGAGGGAGCAGAGCTGTCACTCACTGCTCACTCTCCTTCTGCCTCCCCACACTGGAAATACTTGATTAATCCACCCACATCTGGGCTGATACTGCAGTGATACCTCAGAAGAGAGGTGCTGGTGATAGTTTGTCACCTGGAAAAAGCAGAGCAAGATAGGCAGAAAACCACACAGATCACTGAAAGAAATGAGGAGGAGGAAAAGCAAGACATGACAGGCAGTGAGGGAAACTTGCAAGATGTTATCTGACTAGGCAGAAAAACAGGGAAAAGAAAACAGAGCAGTCTAACAATACCCCTGTCACCACCAAGAATCGTGAGAGAGAGCAGGACAGCAAGTACTGGTTATGATGGGTGGCTTGATAGAAAAGACCCTGATGCCAAGACAGCTGTGATCAAGCTTAGACATCTCATTAAATGGTGTCCCTCTGGAGCAACAGTGAAGCCTACGATGACGAAAACAAATGAGAATGCAGGAGTACTGTCTCTGGTAGGCAGGGAGGAGCAAATTGCAGAAAGCTGAAAAATAAAAACCAGCAAAGGATGACTCGGTGACCTGAGGGGGAAACGGGCTGCTGGAGTTCCCATACATCAAGAATGGGGCAAGAGAAAAGCTGATATTGCAGGCAGTCTAATGAATGCTCCTGGCTGTAAAAAAAAATGGAGAGTTGTAGTTTTATGGAGCTTTGGACTACTTTGTATAGAAGAGGCAACCCTTTCAATGGTCAGCATAGAGCGCTCACCTACAGGGCTCAAAACTGGCAAACGGAAGAGATGGCAAGTGGTAACACCAGAGACTTTTTTCTGAGCACAACATATCAAGCCTGCACTTCCAGAACCTGAAATAAAACAGAAGATGGAGCTGTTCTGCCAAAGAAGATGAATGAGCATATTGATACCATAGAATGATAAATACCAGAGATACATGTACCAGGGCTGACAGTTTTGCAAGGTCATGCGATCTAGTGAGCATGGTGCAATCCCATGCAACATTAAAAGCCAACAAGTCTGGAAACGCTGGGTACTACAAAGGACAACACTGCAGAAATATACAGGACAAGGGGAAACGGGGCTAGGAAGAAGAAGAGGAGGGAGAAAAAAATGAAATAAAACGGCCAATGCAATTTCCTGGAGGAAAGGCCAAAGATCTGAGGACATCATTTCAATCCCTAATCTGAAAGCAGTGAAAGGAGTGGAAACAAAAAGCTAATGTAGAATTAGAATTGACAGTTAATTAATGGAGAAAAGAAGTCCACAGAGGAGACTGTAAGATTGTCTGAATGAGTATGGGACTGTCTCAGATAGTGCGGTTGAGCCTTTCACAGCTGCACTGTCTCTGCCCAGAACAATGTAAAAACCTGAGATCTCTTTTGAGTCTCCAGTTCTGATACGAGCATTGCTATCTGCATTTGCAAACCCCTTGGCTTGAAAACCAAATCTGGAATATTGTAAAGAAGAGAAAAGCTGCCTAACTCAGTCTATAAAGCATTATGAAACCAGCCGTTCCCTTTCCCCCAGAAATAACAGAACATTTATTCATTGCAGGATAGTCTTAATTCAAAGGGATGGAGATTTCAGGACTCTCATAAAACCATAGTTTTTAAACCCATGGGATTACATTCTCCAGAGTGTTTCTGTACCTCATCCTTCACAAGCACAACATTCATTCTTCAGAAAATAATTAGCAAAATTACCTGCCAAGTTAGGGTGTGTAACAAACTAATGTGGGGGCAAACTGTACCCCAGCTGCCCCAGCTGCCTGTATCAAGCAACAGCACAGACAAGAAATGAGCAGTGAAGGGATGCTGCTTCTGAACTGAACACCTTGCCTGGGTTCATGTGGGGTATAAGAAGAGGCCATACTGTTCTCCTCAGATTCAGGTTGGTGAATCAGTTTCAAGCCCTTCTACAGGGACCACCAGCTCTCTCCAATGATGCCCAGGGGATAAATTGTTTCTTAAAACAGGCAGATGAAAATACCCAAATCCAGATTGCAGGTTCAGAGACACTGCTTTAAGCATGCAAATCTTATGTTTGGTAACTGTTACTCGAAAGGAAGTGAGAACAGGGTCTCTCTTCCTGGATCTTCTAGCTGCAGGAAGAATCAGCTATGCGTGTTACTCTGAATAATAAGAAAACAAAACAAATTGACTCGGAAACACTTGGTATGAGCAATTCTGCTTAACAAACCTAGAGCCATGAACTGAAATGGTCTGTTTCCTCTGACTGTGTTACAGAGAACACCGGGTGACCATTAGGATGGGAGTCATTAGATGCATACTGAAATTAAAAAATACACAGCATAAAGGAACAGTTATTATACATTGCCAAACAACATGAAAGGGACATTTGCACTCTGAAAGTCCACAACGCACAGGTTGTACAAATGCTTCAGGACAGAAATCAGCACCAAAATGCAGGAATGCTGAATAAAAGCTGTATGGTGCTTGGTCCTGTTGCAGAGGCTACCAGAACACCAGATGAAATTACGCTAGCAGTAATGCAGAGTTTTTCTTCCCAACTTAGCGGTTTTCTCAGTCTGCTTCTTCTTAAGAGATGCTTTGAAATCTGACTTCCCTTTGAAGTTTCAGCATGATATTTATTCAAGGTACAAACCGAACTGTTTGCTTTCCAGATCCCATCCGCTCTTTCTTCCAGAGCCACTGTTCCCCTTTCCCAGCGAGCCTCATCCATTTTCCCCCGTGCGAGAGGGGCATCAAAGAGATGCCACCGCCCGGCTGCCCTCCTCTCCCCACGGACGTGCGCGGGGCTCGTGGGGCCACCGAGCCCCCCGAGCCCCCAGGCCGTGTCCCACCGCGTCCGGAGCAGCGCTTTTGAAGGGAGGCGAGGGGGAGGAGAAGTCCCCGCTGCGGAGGAGGCAGAGTGCTGACTAACCCCGGCCCCGCTGTCACGCAAGCCTGGCCGCCTGTCAATCTCCCGGCGGCTCTGACAGGGGCCTGGCTGCCGTTCAAACCCTTGCGTGCGAGCAGACGAGCCACAGTACCCTATGAAGTATTTCATAATAACAACAGCTGTTAAATATTGATGACTCCTGGCAAGCGCTGAATGCTTTTCGAGAAGGTTAAGCCTTCGTGTAATGGAACCTAATTCCTCATTATATACTGTATCAGATATCTGGAAGTTGCCTTAAAAAAGCAAAGGAGCTTAGAGTAAAGGATCAGAAAAATAACTCTCGTGCAGCAAGGGAGAAGGGAGAGAGCCCGCTGTGCGAAGGGTAAAGAGTGTTTCCCTGAAGTCAAATCCTTTTGCAAACAGTAAAATACTCTGCTGGAGCGATCATCAATACGGTCGGTTTCGCTATATCCCACTGGAAGGTTTTGTGTTTTTAGAAATTATTGCAGATCGGATAAACTTTCTAAAAGGGTGATCCAGCTGCCAGTGGTGTCTGTGTGTGTAAGAGTACACACGGAAATTATTTCTACAGAAGTACAGAGAAAAGAGCAAAAAAGCTTGCATTCCTAAAGTTTTTCTACAAACATCAGCTCTGAGAGATCCAGCTCATTAGAAAATTAACGGTGATCTGACAATATATTAAGGATGAGAACTCAGAGAGGGTTTCCAGCAGGCAAAAAGGGGAAAAGGATGAGCTTCTTGCCTGGGGGAAGTGCTGGTGTGCTTTCCTCCAGCTCCCAGAAGAAAATCCACCATCTTCTTCATACTGCCCTCTAAAACCCATCAATCTTATCTTTTCCCTCTTGACCTAACAGTCGAGCAAGGTTGTGTCGGGAAGGGAATCAGTTTGGGGTAGGAATTCATGGTCCTTGGAATGGACCTGGTATGACGCCAGGGCAGGCAGTACCAAGTAGTCCAGCAAAAAGACAGCATCAAAATCCAGGTGCAGGTGAAAGAAAAAACACAAACCAAGGACTTCTTACAGAGGTGACTGAGTCAGGGTATTTTTTTTTTTTTGCATGTGAAGAAGAGGTCTGTGTGCCTTTGGGAAATAGAGTTTACATGAGGCAAGCTGAGAAACTGAAAATAATTGCCTGCAAATGTTCAGTGGTGATGCAGTGCAAGGAGTTCTCTGAAGCTTTAGGAAAGTGGTTCACCTGTAGGGAACCCAGGTCTGTTAATTGAGTCAGGATAGGGAATCACAAAAACTTCGGAAGTTGTAGCTAGGAAGGGATCTTTGAAGGTTATCTGGTCTACCTCACCCTGATCAGAACAGAGCTAACTTCACTTAGGCAGGTTCCTCAGAGTTTTTGAGTATTCCCAGTAATGGGCATTTGAAATTCCCTCCAGGAAAACTTGCATTATTTAATTACAAACAGGATTAATTTTGTAGGATAAGGAGTTGCTTAACGTTTTAGGTAAATGAGCATTAGGGTAAATTCTGGATGGACACTTCCTCTTTCCACAATTCTTGGTTTGTAAATGTGTAGAATAATTTTAAAAATGCTAAGAATGGTGAAGTGGCTTTTATAAAACATGTATGTACATGGAGAATATGCAAAATAAGTTATTAGCTCTTCTTCTGTTTTTTGCTGGTTTATTCTATCTCTATCTCCCAAGAAATCACACTTGTATGACATGTTTAAATGTAGTCTGGGGCTGTAACATCTCCCTTATTGCATAATTTTTGAGGGATCACAGATCCAAAGAAAAGCTCTGTCTTCACGTGAAACAAATTGTGAGCTAACTATACAAACAGACTCAAAAGAACTTGTCTAGAAAACACATTACTTCTCTGTAGCTTACTGGTGCAACCTTTCTCTCTTCATATGACTCAACAGATGATCTCCCCAGCAGACAACCCCACATTGTGCATTGGCAAAGGAGATATTTTAGAGATCTGTTTGCATCACTGTGAGTAAATATTTGAGTTATCACTTGGTCTGGTAGACTACATTGGCTATAAGACTGCTGAAGACATGCAGTCATCTGAAATTATCCCAAGATACAAGACTTATTCCAAGTAACAGTCTTCCTGTTTGTCTTCACAATTCCATTTTATTTTCTACTACATTAAATATGACAATTTGATCACGGAAACTTATCGATTTATAGGTTCAGTCCTGGGGCCTTAGTTTTATCTGTGTACTATTCCATTCTTTAATCAAGCTGTAATACGTTAGCTTGTCTGAGTATTTGCTTGCACACCCTTTTAAATAAACACATAAAAGGTAAATAAAATGGTTATTCTGTCAAATTACAAAATGGATTGCAAGCCTGAGGTTGCCTGAGCAACCTCAAGTAAGAAATCTGCAAACCACTTATTCCACTTTAAAATCAATACCCACATCCCTCACAAAGCATTAAGATGATTCCAACAAAGTCCTTGCACTTTAAGTTTGTAGATTACATGTCCATTAATTAGAATCAAGATATCCAGCATAAGTTTAGAGTAGAAAAAAAAATTAAGAGAACTATTTTTTATTTAGAAAGCCTGCTTAACATTGCTTAGTTCCAGAGTTAAGGACCTCAAAATGTACGATGAATGCAGCTTTAAATTTTCATTCATAACTTCACCAAACTCACCCACAATTAGCCTTAAGTGTATTGCAGTGTGTTCTGACCTGTTGCATCCTGACTGCTTGAGTGGGATCTCAGCAAATCCCACTGATTATGATATATATATGTATTCAGAGGAACAGCACATCTGGACACATTGATTCTAGGATCTATGGAGAACATGACCTATCAAAAATACTCGAGGAGTTTCCCCGTTCTTCAAAACATCCTTCGTAATGGCTTCTTGTCTGAATAGCTGTTCATCTTTTCCCTTGTCCAGATATATTCTTCAAAATGGGTTCTCTATATCCTCTGAATTCCCAGCGTTTTCTCTCTCTATGGCCCAAGAATATTTGTCTGCTTTTGATATGGCTCATACTATTTCACTGTCTTCAGGCCATTTTTTCAGGATTGGTTCTCCAGATTGAAATAACACATCAATGGACACTGATATCCATGACAGAGGCAGTCATCCTTTGAGGAGAGGCTAAATGGCTATGACTTTTTACTGAGAAGGACAAGAGGACATATAACAGGGGTTTACAAAATTATAAGGGCAATGGATATACTGAATGCAGAACTGCTCTTTGCTCAACCCCACAATATGAGGACGGTGAAGTGCCCTGTAACACCAGCACAAGAATGCTTTAAAGTAGATAAAAGACAGCAATTTTGAAGATGAGAATATCAGACTGGAGGGACCACTGGTGTGACACAGTAGTGCATTTCTTATGTTATATTCTCACTGCAATGCCACGGCCTTGTCCACAAAATTTGTTGCAGACAGAAAATAAACAACAGATGCACAACAGCAGCATCTGTGACGTGAAATGAAGTATATCACAGAAGTGACAATAAGAAAAATCAGAACCTTATGAGAAAGCCTGTATGTGACTAAATTTAACCATATGATGAAGGAGCAGCTTGTGACAAATCATTGCATCCAAAAACAACAAAAAAGATTCTTTAATGATAAACAGCCTATTGAAATAAACTTGAGTCTGAAATATTTTTCAGAAACATAAGTAATGAGAACAAAATCCATTTTTACTGAAAAAACAGCTAAAAGGAAAGCTATGTGTGTTCATAAGTAAGCAATTAAGTCTACTGGAGTCTTTTCCGCTTTTGGAAAGGTGATTGTAAGAACTACATGTTACAGAAGAAGTGCAATGAAGTAGTGATAACAGATTTACCTTGAGAATATCAGAACATTTTTAGTCTCTATTGGCTACAGAAGATGTGCATCATTTTACTCTCTCCAATTTAGGTCTATAGTTTAGAACATTTAGTAATTAATCCCTGAAGGATGAACTCAAATCAAAGATCAAGCATGAAAATAAATGCAACTAGGAAAAGGACTAGAAAACGTCTCTCCCCCTTCTCGATTAAAGCAACCTGACAATGACTAATCTCTCATGTGAGATTGACAGGATCTTTGCTAGCCTTTTTGGATTTGACAACCTCTTTCCAGGACTATGATTCAAACAGACTATCTCCTGAGCTTCCACTCCTCAATTTCTTGTGCCTTTGTAATTTTCTTTGCACCATTCTGCATGGAAAGACACAGGCTAAATTCACACCTGCTAGTTCCAAGAGGAATTTAAGTCAGTATCTCTTAGAAGAGAGTTGAAAGCACATGTGTCAGTAGGCCAGTATATCATCCAAGAGACTGTTTAAAAATAGTCAATGCACACGATCTGGAGAGGATAAAGGAAACCTTTAAGATGAAATAAACACTGCATCTAAATTATTCACACTGAGACCTTAGTGCACAGGATGTGCATGTGTTACCCAGAAAACCAAATCTGGATCCAACACTTTTAGAGTCAGGAATATCACAAGAACAATTCTTTAATATCTGCTTTACATAGCAGCCTTACTGTATCCAATATTAAAGGCAAAGACACGTTTGCTTTCCAGTGTGCTTTAAATACGCAAACACACTTGACAGAGGAAATATGAGAATCTCCACCTTTAAGTCAGCTGGATATCACAGCACACTGCTGCACAACCACAGACAAACACGCACACCCCACAGAACACGGTGCTCTCTTTCTAAGGCAAACCTGCTCTGCTTGGTCTTTTTTGCTGTCTGTGGAGGCTGCATGAAGCCTTGAGATGTTAAATGCACCTAAAGTGCTGTGGGAAAAGTATGTCTGAGAGTAGGTCCTTAAGCTTTGGATGTTCTACTTCAGGAAGTAAATACATGTGCTGAGATGAGAAGAGCAAATGAAACATCAGGGGCTTTATCAAAAAGTTTAAAATAATTATTTCACAACCAATTTCCAGGTAATTTTAAAACATTGAGCTGTATTCTAGAACTTTTTAGAATGATGAAGAAAACCAGTAGCATGACAATCTTACCTAAAAGCTCAGAATTAAGAACTATCTGACAACAGAAGTCAGAAACTGAACTGCGAGAAGCCTAAACTGATAATGTTACAATCCCTGGATCTCTTAAATGTGTTTTTATCCACATTAATATTTTAATGTATGCATTTAAAGACTAGTCCTGCAAAGCTATCCAAACAGATGGACCTTGTTCCCAGCTGGAATCTCTTGTAAGACAGTGGGCCTGCAGAGAAGACACTATGGTTTGTCCAAAAATAAATTCCTTTGCAGAACAGGAACCTTCTGCAGAAGTAGAAAATGCATGCACACGATGTATTCAATTACTACAATAACCTTTATTTTTCACTTCCTCTCAAAGGTTTTGCTTTGCCTTTCTTGACAGCCATGTTCTGTGCTCAGAAAAAGATCCCAAGCAGATGCCAAAGACCCTAAACAGATGAGTAGTGAGCTTACATTTTCTCTCCCGTTCAGCACTGGAGGAATTTAAGTTTTTAAAATTGCCATGGTCCTTAGGTCAACAACCAGAATTAGGACCTTCAAATTTTCTAAGAGCAATAAAAAATTCTGTCTTTATAAAAAGCAGGAAAGGTAATGTTTGAATGCTCTAAGACTGTAAATTGTCTCCCTACTTTGATTTGCTTTTCAATTTTAAAACCAGAGAATACTTAGATACAGTGATAAAATTACAAGGCAGGCACAGAGTTCTTATCAGACTTGTCCCATTTGAAGATAAGGAAAACCAATGTTCTGTATTTCAGAAACAAAGTCCTAGCTAATAAAATATAACCTTTTCTCCAGTTTCAACTCTTCTGTATGTGTGTCATTGACTTGAACAGGCAAGTCTGACTCCTACAAAGGTGCCTTTTACGTTGACTCATAGCAAGCTACCAAAGAAATAACAAGTATTCCTTATGGAATAAAGACAAGAATCTTGTGTCTCATTCATGAAACATATAGGATTATGGCTTCAACTTTCTAGGCAATAATAGCCAATTGCAGCTTTCACTGGGTGATCACTGCCACGTGAATAGTGTGTAAAAAGAGAATTATGATAGATAAATTACTTCTAGTGCTTCTTATTCTGTCACAGGTGTCTGGATGAAAAACAATGATTTCTTACCTACTGATTCATTAGATCTGTTTTACACTCATCATGTGACATAAACATTAGTTTATATTGCGTTTTCACCAGTTACAATATGATCTCCACTGGATATGCACTGTGGTTTACTGCCAGTCAGTCCAATAACCACTGAAACAAGGTGTACTAGAGCTACACTAAGGAAAATAGGAGTAGGTTTAAGGCAAAAAGTGAGAACTATAAACCCCAAAAAGCAAACATGATCATGCACGTTTTTAAAAAATGTGAAATTTAACTGGAGACAGTGTATACTCTAGAGCCCACTTTGTTTTAAGCCCAAGAATTTTTCAGAGGAATCACCACACTGCATCCAAAAGAGGAACACTTTTTCTCCTGCCGGGGCAGATTTGCAGGGAGGAGGCTCATTTCTGCATTGCTGGTCTGGCAGGCAGCAGAGCTCTATTCCTCTGATCAAGAGATCACTTTCATAACCACTTTTCTGAGGTCACAAATGAGTCTGCTGCAGTCACGCAACCCCTCGCCTACCAGAGCTTACTACAACAATACAGGTTCACGGAAGCTTTTTTAACAAGGCAGCTCATCCTTTCAACCCACATAGATACAAGGCACACGCATATTATCGTACGGGATTCCCCCAAATATGTCATGGGATTATTTTATTTCACTTTGATCAGGAAAGAAACATATAGCTTCAAGTTCCGTCTGGGTGGAATGATGTTGCCTGAGTAGAATGCAACAAAAGCTGAAGCTAAATAGCTCTACAATTCTTTTAAATGATACTGGCACCTCTTGCATATTTGGTAGCCTGTTCCTTTTTACTATCTTAAAGGTCCATGTTCACCAAACAGGTGCGACTGTGAATTATGCTAATTAAGATATTTAAAAGTCATGGTAAACAGTCAAACAAACATTAGATTCAATAAGCAACAAATACAATTGCCCTGAATTAAACATTGCCCCTCTGCACTGTTAGAAACACAACAACACGGAAATAGTAAACCAGGAAACAGGCTGATGAACTGATTCTGAAGGAACATAATTAAAGTACAACAAGTTCTAGTTAGAGCTTGTTCCTAGGTCAGAAAAGTGTACTTTATTTTAGCCAAGTATCTCACAAATGACCAACATACTAATCTGTTGTATGGACATGCCTTTCAGTTCCTAGCTGGAATGACTTTGGGTGATGAGGCAGTTGGGAATTTAAAGAAAAAAGTTTAAAATATTTTTCCTCTTATGGTAAGTCAACTCTACCCAATGAAGCAGGGGGCTTGGCCTATTTTCACAAGCAGTTAACGCTCTGAAAGCAACCGTTGTTGTTTCATCATTAATTATTTGCACTAATTACCTGAAATAAAGTTTCCAAAAGCTGTTAAATTACTTTGAAGCCTACAATTAAAAAAATTATGGTGGCTATATTGCTCATTGATATTTTGTGAGGATTAGTGTACAGACACATTTCATTTAAAGGCAGTACAAACAGGCTTGCCCAAACCAGCTTTATAATCCAGCTTAAATAAGTAACAATAGGAATGAGGGCACAGCACTAAGCCTGTTGAGGACTCACAGTGTGGGATGCAGTTTGCACACTGTCCTGCAAGTTCATTGCTATTATTAGACACACTAAACAGGTGAAAGCTTGTTGAGGTATGCCCATACATGCTACAGACAGTTTCAGGGATTCTGGAGATGCACCCACAGGCTGTTAAGTACCCTTGGCTTGATCCAAAATGAGGGCTTTTTATACTTTAGGCTTGACCTTGATGTGTATCTTCACCCAGCTCAAGCAGTGGGAGAGGTCTTCACTCATCTGCACTGCAGTTTGCCATTGACACAAAAGATGATGTCCCAGCCCAGCTTTGATATGAAACTAATGACACCTCAAAATTGGCCTTATCTCTGCTCCAGGTCTGGCCTATATTTATGGCGAGGAATTAGGTTGGACAGAGAATTGTGACTTTAGTGCTGGTGGACCTCACTGTCAGAGTTGCACTCACATTGTAGAGGCCGGCTTAACCTCAGGTGCCCAGCATCACTACAGCTTCTCAGCTTGGTCAAAATGTTTGTGGAGGTGATGAGACAGAGACACCAGTCTACAAAGGGAGGATGCTGACAGCCTCTAGAGTGACCTTGAAAGTAACAGTATCCGTGCAGACAAAGCTGCAGGCATTTTTGAAGATAAGCCACAATGTCAAAGATTTCTGAGACTTCTGAAGATGTTACCTTTAGTCTTATGTTACTAATTTGTGCCCATTCACTTGCCACTACAACAACTTCCCATGGAAATGAAAAATATACAGGATCAACTTTTGCCTAAACAGACTTTGTCCCTGTTTATGAAACTTGGCTAAAGAACAAGAAGTTTATCTAGAGAAAAACAGCACTGGATGCTAATGCAAGTATTTAACTGACATGGCAATTTTTCCTTTCTAGCTATGGAAAGAGATGCGTGAGAATGCTGTTGAGCTACCTTACCTATACAAACAAATTACGCTGTTCTTCTAGAGGCAGTTGGCAAAGAAATCACTGCTAACAGCAGGAATGAGTTTATGTATGGGCATTTGGGGGTAAACATCTGCTAGAATACTGCTGCGTAGCTCTGTTCTGCATGCCAGTCTGACCACAGAGCTGGTACCTAAGAAATCTTGTCCTTCTGAGAGTCCTTTTTATAACCTCTATTATATGAAAGTAAAATATCTCTAATCTTTTTCAAGAATATGACCTCTCATACACAAAGACAGCGTGCTCAACTGGTTCATTTTCTAAGGAGATGCAAGCATGCAGCTAATCCATGTGTTTAAGTCCCATTGGATCTGCAATTCTAGAGAAAGAATTGGTCAGTAATTTAGTATAGTGAAATCAGGATAAACAATGACTTCTCATATGCCAATTTCCAAATAATTACTGCAAGCTTTCCTCACTCCCTTCATGGCTCTTAATATCTTTCACCTGGTATTCAAAAGACCTGTACATCGGCTATATATATAAAAGAACATGCATCCAGTAATTTGGATTAGCTGCAAATCTGCCTATATATTATTTTTTTTTCGTCCTTTTGTGGAGTTTATTTAATCTGAAAATTATCCAGAGAAATGTAATAGAGTTCACTGATACCCCAACTAATAATCTAAAATCAAACTATTTCAGATTAGTGTACCATAGATCATTTTTTAACGAATAAATTGACTTTAAATAGCTACTAAGAGGTATTCTTTCATTAGAAATAAGTTTAAGTACTGTTGACAAATTACAGTCATTAGATTCAAACCTAAGGATTTATGAATAACTCGGTTATAAGAATTACAGCAAGCATACTCACAAAATCGCTTCCACCCTCACCCTCTTCCTTCTGCCCCAACATATTGTACATACATGAAAATGGCCAGATTTTGTCCAGAAGAGGAGGAAAAGAGTGTTTTGCTACTGCACTGTAAATTAAGGTCTAGCTTGGCCAGAACCACTGAAGGATGCCTGGAAATATGCTTGTACTAGGCAGACTGAAAAGGACAGCAAATAGTGCAGCTGTAGAAATTAGTTTAAAACTAATTGTTTAGTTGTTTAGTCCCTAGCTGTGACTGAGCCTTCCACACTTGGTGGTTCATACCACCTGTCCCAGCACAGCATAGCCTTTGCCTGAGGTGGAGAATGAGAAAAGGAGCCAGAGTACCTAACGACTGCTCTCCAGCCATGGCAACACAGCTGGGAGTTGATGGAGCCAAGGCAGGATGGGGCAGGCTGGGAACAGGGCAGCTGGAACATTCTTCTCCCTGATGTATTTTCCATTGGCCAGATGTTCCCCAGTTTACATGAGCTGTGAGAGGCTGCATGCGCCAGTCCCGGAGGGTGTTCTGACCCCTGGGAAGCACTAAAGAGGCCCAGGCCTGCCCAGCATTGAGGAGGCACAAAGGTATTTTGAAGCTCTGATCCTCTCTTCTCCCACTCGGTCCCAGTGCCAAGTTCAGCTGTGGCGCAGGAACTCAGCTGTGGCGCAAGATTCGTTTTGTACATTAACCCAATGAGCTACAGTACCATCTGAGACCAACATGTAGTTTGTTGCTGTGAGAACAAAACTTCGAATTTCCTGACCTATTCAAAGTTTGAATTTCCCATTCACTCCACACTCCCATACTAACAGATGGTATAAGGGGTGTAGCTTCAAAACTTCCTGCATCAGAGCATACGCAAAGAGAACAAGAGGAGATGAATTGCATAGCCCTGGAAACCTGCTCTTTATTTGCAGAATGGTGAATGCAATCAATGTGCCCAAGCAGCCCCCATCTTCCATGCAGATAGTGGTGACTGAAACTCTTTCACCCAAGCTATCCCTGCCGTGGGGAGCTGGAAAAGCACTGGTTAGCAGAGCTGACTCATCAGCTGACTAGCCCACAACCTCAGTCACAAAGGACCAAAAATGCTGGTGGTGGCATGAAGAGTGTGGGTGGGAGCAAGGAATAAGCAATCATCTGGCAGCCTAATGCAGAAGGGAGGGTTGACAACAAGCCATTATTTATTCCCGCCTCCCGCCCCAAGGCTCATCCCTCTGCTTCAGTGATTCTTCATCATCTTGACGCTGTGGTAGGGCTCTTTGTAGGGGAGGGAATGAAAGGTACATCCCCTCCCTGTGGCCCATGC
This sequence comes from Dryoscopus gambensis, assembly GCA_013389985.1. NCBI lineage: Eukaryota > Metazoa > Chordata > Aves > Passeriformes > Malaconotidae > Dryoscopus > Dryoscopus gambensis. The sequence continues at coordinate 11,516 of WEIT01023379.1, read as the reverse complement.
AATGAAAGCATCAGCAGGCTATCTGAGCTCACCACACCCAGATCACTTAGAGCAAAAGGCCCTCACAGAGGAGAATGGAAAAGAGGTTTTCCTGGTCCTGCTCTCACCCAACAGGAGACAAGAACAATGTCTTGTCAGGAAACAAAAAGGAGATTATTGCTTTCCCACCGAAGTCAGTCTGTTACTGGAGAGGAGAGATGGAGATCCAGTTCTGGGATGGCAAACAGCAGATGTAACAAAAAAGTTTTAGGAGTGGAGAAAGGAACATAGAGAAAAGGGAGAATGTTGTAGCAAAGATGGGGGAAGACAAGGGGAAAAACCTATATGGAGAAAACAAGAAAATCTACAGAAGAGGAAGATGCAGAAAAGAAAATTTTACAAAGAAGCAAGGTGGATTATCGCTAAAAAGGCTGCTAGAGAAAAAGAGATGGAAGGGAAGGAAAGTCAGCAAGTTAAACAGCAAAAAGAAAAAAGAAAACTGGCAGATTTAATTAAAACTTGACATGAAAGTACACTGATAAAATCCCCCAACTTGTTCATATGTATCCCATTATCTCCATATAGACCTAAGTTAATTTTTGAGTGTTCGTTACCTCCAGCAGCCTTCTACCAGTGCTAATCTGGCTATAATATGGCTAGGTGGTCTCCAATTTAACTAGCACAAAACATTCTCCAGCCAAATTACTGGCGTGGTGACGGTGTGACCTCACACCTCTCAGGCTTCCACATCTTCAATGGCATTTTTGCTGCGACTCTGAAAAATACATTTAACTTCAGGCAATGTGGTTTTTGAAACACTGGGGCAGATTTTGAAAGCCTGGCTTGTATTAATCCACTAATGCCAAGGTTAAGCAAAACATAATAAGTTGTCTTTATGTTTCCTCCCCAACCAAACTTGTTGTTTTCTGAGAAGAGGCTTTTTGCCCAAATTTTGCCTACAGTAGGTCTTTCCTGGCAGATTGCCTCAGTGGAAAGGAGATTAAGTTTCTCAATGTCCTCTTTTCTTGGAAACTTTCTGTTACATTTCCCAGTCTTCCAATACTGGCAGTTCAGGGCACAGGAATATACAGCTTCAAAGTCTTCCCCAACACGTTTTTCACATGCTGTTGTGTTGGCATCTGGCAAGAGAGTGATGAAGAGTCACAACACTGTAGTTTGCAGCTTTTCTCTAGCTGGAGAAATCATACTAGTTGAACATTATCTTCATTCAAAGATTGAGAAGACAGAATGTCTGCTGAGGCTACAATATATAAAGTAAGCAAGCTGACCCCTGTCTGGAGATCATGACTTCACTTGACTTGACAAGATAAAGGCAAGATAAATAAGTTCCTCTTTTCCAAATGACCTCTTGGAACTCAATGCCCCTGAACTAAGTGTTGCTGCAAGGGGCACGTCTTTTGTCCAGAAACTGACCTCTACTCCCACCTCGTGCCGACAGAGGTGACAATCTCAGCCACCCTACTGGTTTTAAAGAGATTATCAGCTACTACCACAATACTTTTAAAGTATTACGGCAAAGTAACCTTCAAACTGACATTGTCTCTGCTTTCCTAACCATAAGTTGGCAGCAACAAATGTAGGGTGCATCACCGTCCCGAAATGATATGGCTCTTATTGCCAGACTTATTAAATATTTCTAAAGTGCTTGCTAGCATCAATAAAAATGAAGAATGTATGTTGCAATCTGCAATACCTTCGAACTCTCTGACGTTGCTGAGTATGTTTGACTCAGAAGAAAGGGCCCTCCCCTTAGGGGGACATACAGAACTACATTGCTAGGGTTTAATACAGTTCTGGTGGTCCTGAAGAAGTGCTGAAAACAATCAAAAGCTTTTGAACACATCGTAATTTGAGAGCACTCTGCACCTGACATGACTGCACCTTTAAGAATTATTAAAGTAATTGCAAACATTGCTAATTTCCTCTTACCAATATTACCTGCTGTGAGATGTACAGCCTTTTCCTACATGCAGCAGTGTAGATGCAGTGCAGAAAAAGTATGGAAAGAAGAAATATGATTTCATTTTTCTCCATGTACTGTTGTGGTCATTATAATAACATATTTGAATATTCTCCACATAAATCCTTACATTCATCAGCTCAAGATACATTATTAAGGCTGAATTATTTATCGTCTCAAGAAATGTTTTCATAAAGCATTATTTATTGTGCCGTTTTCCTGTACAAGGTTTATAGGGGTCATTTGATGGCACAACATCAGCTTAATAAATTATTTGGAACAAAATATAGAGGGTTTGTGACAGGTTTTCACTGACACTGATATACAACATAATACCAACACAAAGAAGATAGCATTTTTTGCACAGATATTAAAGTAGTCAGGGGAATATATAAGATTCCTATAAGGTGACCTATGTTTTGCAGGTATACAATTAGTAAAGTGGTTATGAAGTTGTCAGTGGTCTAGAAAAAAAACCCAACTTAAAATATGTTGTGTTTTGATTTAGATCTGATCTTTGCTTGCTTTCAGTCCTCTTCTCTTAACTTCTTTCAGCTGTTTCCAATATGTGAGTAGCCAATTCATGTTTCAGGTTCAGAGGTAAATGGGAATAGTGGACATTTACTTATTATAACAAATATTTACTTTCTATATACCTTCAACTTGATATATTCCATGCAGATATATAAAGGGAATGCACTGAGGGGATTTCAGTAGAATTTTAGGGACACGGTAAGTTCATATAAAACATTTTTGGCAAGACTGTTGTATAGCATCAAACTTTCATGCAGATAATTATGAGCTTCTTTAAAAGAAGTTATGAAGTCTGCTTGTAACATCTCTTACTGAGCATCTAAGTTAGTTTGCTGCTATGCATTCTGCTTCCACTTCTACTCAATGTCAAGATTTTAGAAAATTTGTCAGTTATATTATCTACAGTATTGCACCAAAAATTATAATAAAATTAAAACTGGACTTATAAAGGTAAACCAGCTGTGCCTCATCATTTCATGGTGGGGAATGTTAAGACTGACTAATATGTTACTGTTACATTAGATAGAGAAGAGATGCATCCGTGTTAGTCACATGGGATTTTCTTTCTAATAAAATGAAAAAGACACTAAATCAAATACAATTAAATGAAGAAAAGCCCTTCAGAGTAATCCATTGAGCCAAATTGTAGGACTATCATAGCAAAGTGAGGCAAGCTTTGCAGAAACCAGCCTCCTACTCATATTTTATAACTTCCAAGCATCTAAACATTTAGTCACAGCTTAGAAAGACAGGTTTCTTGCACAGATTCAGCCACGTAAACCACGGGATAAATCACAAACTTTTGGGCTTGACTAAATCATTAATGTATTCATTTAGTTTCCTACTTCTAATAAACTTCCCAGGCTCCTGCAGCTCTACTTCCAACTAAGAAGATTTTTGTGCGGGGGGAATTGGTGGGTTACCTGGACAAGATTTTAGGAAGGTAATTTTGTCCATAAAGAATACTGTGAAGAAAATGAGTGATGGCTGTAGGGGAAAGAGTCAAAGCTATGGAAAGAGGAGAGAGGGCTGGTAAGAATAAAGATTCTATAGCCAAGGATTATTAAAATTACTCGTCCTTATGGGAAAAAGCCAGGCATAGAGATGCCCATAGAAGTGGCAGAGCAAGCTGCTCATTCAGAGAAATGGGCAAAAAAGAAATTATTAGCTGTTTTTGGTGGGGCACAAATTTCAGTTGAAAATCATAATAGGGAAAAGTGCTGGTAAGTCACCTGAACATGAGCAAGCATGTGCCCAAGTGGCCAAGAAAGCCAGTGGCATCCTGGCTTGTGTCAGAAAGAGTGTGATCACCAGGACTAGGGAAGTGCTTGTTCCTCTGTGCTCTGCACTGGTGAGGCCACACCTTGAATCTTGTGTTCAGTTTTGGGCCCCTCAGTACAAGAAAGAGGTGTTGGAGCGTGTCCAAAGAGCAACAGGGCTGGTGAAGGGTCTGGAGCACAAGTCTTATGAAGACCAACTGTGGGAGCTGGGGCTGTTTGGCCTGGAGAAGAGGAGGCTCAGGGGAGAACTTTTTGCTCCCTACAACCACCTGAAAGAAGGGTGTAGCCACGTAGGGGTCAGCCTCTTCTCCCAGGCAGCCAGTGACACGATGACAGGACAAAGACTTAAGCTGTGCCTGGGATGGCTCAGGTTGGACATTAAGAAGAACTTCTTCACTGAAAGGGTAGTTAAGTATTGGAGTGGGCTGCCCAGGGAGGTGATGGAGTCCCTGCCTCCAGAGGTGTTCAGAAAATGACTGGACGTGGCACTCAGTGCCATGGTGTAGTTGACAAGGTGGTCATCAGTCAAAGGCTGGACTTGATGATCTTGGAGGTCTTTTCCAACCTAAATGTTTCTGCGATTTTGTGATACGCGTTGTTTCAGAGTTCTCTGCAGAGCTTTACTGTGTGCTGTACCTCTAAAGTCAGCAGTAGCAAAGTGAGAAGGGAAGCTAGGAGGACAATCTCCCACACTATTCTCTAGCTTAAAACTATTTGTCTTCTTTGTCTTCGAAGTCCTATGCAATTACAATATGCCAAACTAAATGCCTTGTTCTGTTGGATAAGAGGTATTGTCTTTCCTTTAAAGCATATCTATGTTTAAAATAAGAAACAAAATAAATCATTTTCTTGACAGTAAAGATACACGCTTCCTCTCAGAGATGGTAATCACTCATGAAGCTGAGAACAAGTGTAAACCAAGCCAAAGTTCATGCCTGGGGGAATGCTCTCCTACCTCCCATCCACTGCATCAGTGATAAGGACAAAACTAATTGCTAGTATCTTCTATAGTCACTGAAATTGCTAGCAAGTTTGAAGTAAAAACGCCATTTTTCCTCTGATTAAAACCAGTCTTGTTTCCATATCCAAGGAAAACATGGGTTAGAGTGGAACTAAACTCCAAGATTTTTCTCAGTTTCCAAAATCTAAACACAGTTTAATTCAACAGACTAGATCAATGAAAGTCCATTACTTATAGCACAGGATAATGGAATTTGATCCATGGCAGACTGCGGGAGTATTTCAACAACTGGTGCTAGGCTGGCCAAGAAGGGCCCTAGCTGCGGAGCAGGGATTAAACAAACACAGTGCACAAGCAAGATGAACATTACTGAATACAAAAGACAGTGTGTATATCAGTCTCCTGGATTAGATGGATCCAGATGTTTCCTTGCCACTTGCATTTACCACATTCATTTACACATCCTTGCCACATTGATTTACATCGATGCTACATAAGATGCACAGTGTGAGCTAACCAAATGCACTGAGCACAAAACCCTACCGAATCAAAATGGTTAAGAATGACTGAGCAAGCTGGAGAAAGATGAAGACCCACACTTAATGGCTCAAAGTATTTTGGGGACTTCCCCTTGCAATGGACCAATGTAGAAGCTGTGGTTTGTGGGAACACCTATAAAACCAGGCATTCTGTGCATGGCTGACCATGTGTCTGGTCCTGAGTGTACTTCTACTGTTGATAGAAACAGTGGAACTCTCCCAGTGCCAAATGCCCTCAGGAGAAATCCAACAAAGATTCTCCTCATGTCACTTATCATTTCCAGCTCCCTGGTTTTCTAATCATTCTTGATAATACCAGGAGAAACATTGAAGCCTACAGGGATGTTCATTTGGATGGCATCCAGCAATAGAATAATTGTATGAGATACAGATCCAGAATTACAAGAGGAAATTCCGCAAGAAGAATCCTAATGATGGTGTGCTTCCCAAAGGCAGCATAAAATGTCTGTAGTCCAGCCCCTGTCGTGGAGGTGACTGAGTCAGTCTAACAGCTCTGAGTTTGTAATAGCTCTGGTAATAGAAACAACCCACAGCACATGACACAAGTACCCAAGGAGCACCACAAAGTATCTGAAACTTATTTATAACTAAGATCCTTCATTTGCCATTACTCAGAAAAATAAGTACTGAATTTAGAGCTAGTCTCAGAACATAATGCTGAACAAAGTATTGCACTGACAGGTTCCCTTGATCTTCAAAGGTTATGGGAATTCAAGTAATTTAAAAGTTGTCTTGTTCTTCCTGAATATAGGTTTACTCTGAAGTAAATCCTGCTTGTAAATCAACACTCTTCCTACAAAACCCGTCTTGTTTGCAAGAAACTGAAGAGAAAGCTAGCCAGAACAAGGAGGTACACCCTCTTACAACAAGACACCAAGAGGAGACACAGTTCTTGTCCAAGAGTCAGCAAAGGCCTTCCAAGGACAGACAGATCTCCAGGTTATGAAAGAGGACATGTAGTACAAAACTGCCTCAGTTATTTGTTACATGGAATGAATGGTGTTCCCAGGAAACAAGGGGAAGAGAAAATAGCGACCCATTAATATAAGCAATATGTCCCAGTAAAACGGCCTCCCTGGCAATTAAATATATTAAAAAATCTAGTAAAAATAATCCAAAGTAATGTTTGAAAATTAATAATGTGGAGGAGAGTCAGTGTGCAGCTGCTTCTCCAGAAGGAGTTCTGCCAGATGTCAGGGATGAATGAATGCAGCTATCCTGCTTAAAGTCTTGACACTTTTACTAAAATTTCACTCATGTGGTATTTAGCACTAGATTAGACGATGATTTGCAGACAGTAGGTCCTCCTTCAACCATTTCTTTATATACCACTTATGAAGCAGAACAGTTTTTCCTTTTTTCAGTTGCTGAATTGCTAAAAAGATGGTAAAATTAGAGAGCAATAGAGAGTGGAAAATATTTCTTTCATGAACAGTCCCTTTTGGGCCAAAACACTCCAAATGTTGTTGCAGTTTGAATACAGCGGTTCAATACAGCCTCAGGAATAACCTTACCTGTTACCCACTCTGACCATGAATGTTTCTCCACAGTACAAGCCAATGAATATGCTGTCCTAAGAAACTTAAACAACCTGAATACTTACAATCCAATAAGCTACGACTGTGGACTACAGCAATACATATGCTAAAGACATTTCATATGTGTTCAAAAAAGAGAAGTCCTTATTTCTCTTCCGAGAAGCAAATCATTCAGGCATTCAGTGTCAGAGGAGAGGACTGGGAATGCTCTAACTCAGTAGAATATGTCTTTAAAAAACAAACTTCTAATTGTTAAAAAACTCAAATACATTGGGGACTTTTTGACTCAAAGTATCAGCTTCAACACTAACTAAGCAGAGGAGCTTAAATCCTTGATTTGTATCTCAAAGTACAGGTTTCATGAAAAATAGACGTCTGAGGATAATTTGAAAGCCTCTAATTATTTACATAATGGCAATCAATATATAAGTCATACCAAGAAAAGATTGGTGGGAACAAAGAGATGGAATCAAGGAGATACAATTTCCTCCTTGTTGTTGATTTAGGCATTTTATCCTGTTCTTATAAATCTCTCTTATTTATTGGTATTTAAGGTTTTTTATTATTTTATTTTTCCTATGTCCGTTTTAAATATGTCCATTATAAAGGACCTGGAGACAGTCCAAGGAAAGGACATAAAGATGATGAAGAGACTACAGCACCTCTCCTATGAGGAAAGGCTGAGAGAGTGAGAAAGCTGGAACTGTTCAGCCCACAGAAGGAAAGCTCAGGGTGGATCTCATCAGGGTGTATAAATACCTAAAGGAAGGGTGGAAAGAACCACAAGGTTTTCAGAAGCGTCCAGTGACAGGATCAGAGTAAATGAGTACAAGGTGAAACACGGGAGGTTCTCTCTGAACATCAGGAAACACATTTTCACTGTAAGGGTGAGCAAGCACCATCTGAGTCTGCTCAGGGACATTGTGGACTCTCCATCCTTGGAGATATTCAAAAGCCATCTGGACATGGTCCTGGGAAACTGGTTCTCAGTGACACTGCTTGAGCAAGGGAGTTGGATCAGGTGACCTCCAGAGGTTCCGTCCATCTTCAACCTTTCTGTGAATCTGTGATTCACCGAGACTATGGTTTTAAATTTAAGGGAAAGAAAAATTCGGGCTACTGAAACTGGCTTACAAACAAAAGGAGAATTTTCCCATGGAAATGGATCCAGTATAGGCCGTAAATGTAATAATAAACTCAACCATATGAACTTAGTTTCGGTATCAGTTGAGTCTTGTTGTGGGAAAATTTTCGATGCCTGTGTAAAGTAAAATCTAAAAACTGTATTTATAGCAAAGAAACAGAATTTGTCAATCCAGAAAAAAAATATTGAGAGTTCGAAAAGAAAACACTGGGAAAACAGAATTGTTAGGAAGAGATAGTGGAATAGAAAGGGATGCCTGAGAACCCCAGTACATGCACTGCTGAGGAATCTTGGATCCTCAGACCAGGAGCTTTCATTCAGGTAAGCAGCACTCCTACAGCCCTGCTGAGTAGCACTACATTGCAGATTATGCACTGAAAGCAAGATCACTCTGTGCTTCCTTACCCATCTCAGGTTTTAAGATCTTAATTTTCTATGCATGTCACTGGAGTCTCATAAATGTCACACCAGAAACAGGTCTGCAGTGGGGGCTGCAGCACTAAATATTCAAATACTACAATAAATAACAGCCTAAAGGGCCTAACGAATGAACCTAAGGAATCACAATCACAGTAGTATGCTACTGATCTAGGAGACTAACAGCCATGGATGCTGTAGGAGGAGAACAACGCTAGAACAGACTGCAAGCAATTGAGGATACTGAAAATCAGGCCAGCTGGGAGGAATCCTTTGTTGCTTTCTTCTTAAAAGGGATAAATTCAATTACCACTAAAGATAAACATTGATGGGAATTGGATCACACCAAACACATGAACGAGTAAAAGGAAATGACCCACTAACATAAATACTTAATCAGAAGAAAGACAGAAACCACACAGTGTATGCAACCCTGTCAAAAATGGAAAAAAAAAAGAAAAAAGATATCTATATAAGAGGTATAATTGAAGGGGAGAAATGGGTTAGAAGGAGTTAGGGCAGTTTGGTGGAAGTGACCAGGAAATCCTGGAATCAATGGTTCTTCCAGCAGCAGCAATCCAAGCCACAGCACCATGAAGACAGTGTACCCACAGGAGGGAGACTTCGGTACACCTGGAAAAATCTCAGAGGACACATATCTAAGGGAAATGGAAGCTGGATGTTCTTTCAGCAAATCAGTATATAGGAGATAATTGTAAACTGTCTCAGTGGCAGCAAAGAATGGGAAATGTAAGAAAAGACCACCTTAAAAAAATCTTGAGTTCTTCAGTGACTGGAAGCTCACAGATAATCTCCTCTAAAAATGAATAAAATAAAGCACAAACGTGTAAGAAGAGAAACAGAAAAGCCAATGTATAATATCAGATGTAGCAAGAAAGGGAAGGTTATAAAAAGCATGCTGGAAGCCTTTTAACCATACAAGGTTGGGAAAATAATTTTCTGCTACTCAGCAGAGAGGGAGCTACAGACAATGAAAACAAGAAAGTTTAATGTTTATTGCCTCTTTTTGCTTCCATCTGCTAGGATCATCTTCATGGCTGTAAAAGCTGAGGTGCCACAAGAAAAGGAAACAATTTTTTCTTCTACAGAAGAAAACTATTTTTTCTTCTATAACTGAAGTAGGAGACTTCAGCTTGGATGTTAGAGATTGCAAAGGAAGGTATTAAATCACTCTTGTTGCATATTTGCAAAAATATTAGACAATGACCCTCAGGTTAAGACATAGCTTATTCTTTACTCAAGAAAGTTCACTACAGACTTGTTTCCTAAAATTTTTAATTCTACATGGAAACACAAGAACTAACATTTGTAGACAAATTTCTCAAACTGTACTGTAATTCAGTTTAAAATCCTATATAACTTTAGTCTAAGGCAGGTCAAACAACATGTCTCCATGCTTGACTGTCACTAATTTTACAAAGATCTGGATTGCAGTTTAAATATAAAACTTAGAGAAACTTTTAAGATATTTATTCACAGAGTTCATCTGTGACTCTCTACAGTCCATATCTAGTCATACATAAATCTATCAGATTTTTAGCTTTCGAAGTCAAATGAAGTCTGAAGGTAAGTAAATACAGA
>WEIT01023378.1:1888-41162 GCA_013389985.1 Dryoscopus gambensis | reverse complement strand
GTTTGCTCCACTATCCCCTTGGGGGTCCCAGGTCTCCTGTTAATCATCCGTATCTGAGGAAGAATCAGACAAATGCTGGGGTCTTGAGGGAACAGTAGGGGAATGAGAAGAGGATGGACAAACTTCTGGGGGAGGGGAAGGGGGTGGAAGGGACTCCAGGGGGTCCCACTCTCTCTTGCACTCCCACTTCCTCTTTGGGTTCTTTTCAGACACCTTATATACCCTAGCTTCCTTATTCCAGATATCACCTGTCAACCAACAAGACGCATACTGTATTCCTTCCTTATCCTGAATTCTTTTTAACTTTACATGCTTATTTAATGTCACACATAACCATTTATCTCTGGACCCGAACCAAGGCCACTGGACTTGCCTGTTTTCAATAGCCTCTTTTGGCCAAACTTCCACACTATAGTGTATCATTCTTATCTTGTCCATCTCTTAAGACATTCGTGATCATCCCAATTCTCTAACATATCAGCCAAAGGACTCCCTGGAGGTATGTCTTTCAGTGGGTCCCTTTTCCCCAAGTACTGACCCATTCTAAGTTTGTTTTTCTTTTAAACAAACTAACAAAATATAAATATATACCAACCTCCTAAGTCATCCAATTCGTTTGCTCCGCTCTTATCAAACTAGGGCTCGTAAATACAGAAGCCAAACTGTAGTAAGGAACTACCTCTACGTGTCTCCGTCAGGCTCTTATCACGCCTTACTGTCGTAGTGGATATGTACTGCCACGTCTGCGTGAGCTCTCACTCCGACCACTGCAGCTTTTAAGAGTTGCAGCTGCCCTTATTCACATCCCTGCTCTAAGCCACTGTTGTATTAAAGCGGCAACAGCATTAGTACACACCTCCGTTCTAGATTAGTTACTACGCTGAAATAGCAGACACACGGTTAAAAGCTCCTGTCTCTTCCTTCAGGGAAACCACCCACAAACAGCTTTCGGTCTTTACCCTCACAGGACAAACACTACACTCTGCTTTGTGTTTTTCTTTCCATGGAACACCCGTGCCAAAATTTTGCTTGGCTCCGTCTTTCAGGAGACCCACGCCACGCTTTGCCTCGCGTGTTCTTTCCACAGAACACTTGTGCAGCAGAGTCCCGCCCCTTCGTGTGTTTTTCCACAGAGACCTGTGTGGCACAGTCCCGCCCTTGCAGACTTGTATGGCAGAGTCCCGCCATTACAATCCACTTGGCTTGTGTGTTTTTTCCACAGAAACCCATGCTGGCGAAGTCCTGCCCTTGCAGACCTGTATGGCGGAGTTCCGCCCTTCCAATTCGCTCAGCCCTGTCCTACAGGGGTCTGCACCACTCCCGTGCTCTGCCACCCACATCCCGTGGGGGTTCCGCACAATCATCAGCGCCTGTTCACCTGCATCTCGTCAGGAAACTGCACCCACTCCATGCTTGTCCGCGATTGTACAGACCGAACACTGTGACTATATTAGTGTTGTCCTAGCTGTTTATTGTAGTAAGAGCTCTCTTTGTCTATAGTCTCCACCCATGCCACACTTCACAACGCATGCGCAATAGGCCCGTTCCTGAACAACTCACACTATTCTGCCTGCGAGTCTACTGCGCGTGCTCAGTTGTCTGCTGTCCCGGACAGTCACGTCACCAGCGCGCGTGTTTACTGCACGTGCTCAGTTGTCCGCTCCTGGACACAGTGCGCCTCTACTGCCCAAACTCAATTAGTCTACTTCTCAAATTACTCGTGCTCTGAACTCTGGGTTCCCACCCGCACTTTGCCCGCGCTCTTTGTCCACACTTTGTCCGCGCTTTTCCCCGCGCTCTCCAGGCACTGGCCCCCGTAGGGGTCTGTTGTTTTTCCGTGAAACAAACACTCTTGGCGCTCGCGTGTGGATTCACAGACCTTCTCCAGCTTTTTAGGCACTGGCATCTGTAGAAGCCTGCCGGTCATGGAACGGACGCTCTCGCCCCAACCTGTTCTTGGCAAAATTTACCAGTACTGTAAGACTGGTTCAATCAAGAGGGGTCCTCCCATCTAGGTTTGCCGTGTTTCCAGCTGCTGCGCTAACCCAGGTCTTCCAGCGGACCATTTTTTTGGCGTGGATTTATCCCAAATTGTTATAAACGAGGCCAGATATCAAAAAAAAAAAATTAATCCGCATTTATTAATCCACAGCTGGAAACAGGGAATGGTGGGCAGTCCACCACTCCACTCAGCAAAACAGACAAAAAAATAATCCAACAACAGCCCTCGACTCCAAAGCTCACTCCCTCTCGCTTCAACACACCACCCAAAGAGCCCATTCCCTTGACACGAGGCGCCTTTTTATACCCCCCAGTTCAATCTCCCAAAAGTCTTGGTCCCAAATATCAGCTTCCTGTTCGTCATCCATTCTTTCTTAGGCTCCATGGGACGTGTAGTTCTTCCCTAAGGCAACTATGGGGTCCGTGCCTTGATGCTGTGTCTTCTCCCAATCAGCTGTTCATCTCTCCCGTGGTTCCATGAAATACATAGTCATTTTCTGAGACATCAGCCAAACCTGTACGTTGCTTAGACATGCTCAAACACTTTTATTAGTTAACATACTTTGCATTAAACTCAATCCTTTTAACGTTTATAACAAAAGGAGGTGGAATATAAAACCTAAACTTCTGGTTTGGAAAAAAATTGATCAATGCAAATGTGATAGACGATCTAAAGAGACTTAAATTCAGATTTATATTTCTTCTGATCTAATAGCAGGTCCATAGTGTTTGGGTCAGAGGGTTTGACTATGTTTTAGACCTTTCATTCTACATCTGTGTGAGAGAAGTGCTATCCAGATGCTGCCATGGGTCATAGCAAGGTGCAAAGGTAGCCTTTCAACGTGGCCCTAAGATATCATCTGTTGCTGCCTGCCAAGAACCGCCCAGGGGCCAGCCCAGGCTGCACGGAGCCGGGGCTGCCTGGGCGGGATAAACACCAAGGGCGACCCCAGGACAGCACAGGGCCATGTGGTCACAGCTGCATGGGACTGCGTAGGAGTGCGCAGGGCCATGCGACACGAGGACGCGCAGGACGGGGCTGCACGAAACGAGGACGCGCGGGACGGAGCCGCGCGGGGCCACGCGAGACGAGGACCCGCGGGTCAGAGCCACGTGGCCCTGGCGGNCATGGGATCCGCAGACCAGCGCGTGGGCTATGATGTTGTTATGAACAAGTCCGGATATCAGCAAAAAAATGATCCGTGTTTATTAATCCGCAGCTGGGAACAGGGGATGGTGGGCAGTCCACCATCCTGCTCAACAAAACAGACAAAAAAATGATCCAACAACAGCCCTCGACCATACAAAGCTCACCCCTCTCACTCCAACACACCACCCAAAAAGCCCGCCCCCTTGCCACGAGGTCCCCTTTTTATATCCCAGTCCAAACTCCCAAAAGTCTTGGTCCCAAGTATCCGCTTCCTGTTTGCTCATCCTTTCCAAGGCTCCATGGGACATGTAGTTCTCTCTCCTAAGGCAGCTACTGGGTCTGTGCTTTGATGTCGTGTCTCCTTTCTGCCTGCTGTCCATCTCTCTCGTTTCATCTCTCATGAAATACATAGTCCTCCTCTGGGACAGCAGCCAAACCTGTATATTGCTTAGACATACTCAAACACTTTATTAGTTAACATACTTTGCATTGAACTGAATCCTTTTCAATGTTTATAACAATGTCACAGTGCGGCCAAAGAGCCCGCCGTTTCTTGCCAGTGCAGCCAAAAAGCGTGGGGTCTTACCAATCCTTTGTCCTTCTTCGTGCGCAAGATACTCTGTTACTACTGGACTATTTTAAACGTAAGCGCAGTCCCTGCAATTGCCCCATTGTCTGTCCCTGGGAAATCCCCGCGCTTGTCCATCCTCCGAACCAATAAAATGGGGCAGCACCGGCTCGCCCTGCCTTTTGTCCATGTGCTCCCTTTTGGGATAGATTCTCTCTGGGTCCTATGCCAGGAATAAATGCTTGGAAAAAGGACATTTCTACCTCCTTTATTTCTGCTAATGACTAAAATCCAGCTGTAGGTAATCCACGCTATATTGGGACACGTGCCATCTGCCAGAGCTCTTTGACCTCTTCTCTTGGCAGCACGAAGTCTCCAAAGCAGGAGACGGCTGGTCCCCCGTGCTGGGCGGCGGCGGGATTTCTACAGTCATCCACAGGGAAGTGAACTCACTTGGCTCAGTATCATTTTGCAAGTCTGCAAATACACACTCAAAGTCTGGGACCTCTGCTAAGGGTCCTGAATACTTTACCTTCCCATTTCAGGCACATGAGCAGTCTTTATTGCCTATTCATAGTCAATTAAAAATTAAATTTTCTCTTGACACATCCTGTAAACTTCTAAATTAATTTAAACATAGCCACTAAGTATATTTAAAAAAAATTAGTAACTCATATGTGTTGCACCACAGAGCAAAAGGCTGCAGTTCCTTCAGCATTTAGCCCTTTTAATTCTCTTCTGATACAAATGAAATAAAATCATGTATTTTAGTAGACTGATACCAAAGGTTAGTGTTCTACAGATCTGTGGTACACTGCTTTCTCAAGAACACCCAGAGCACTGTGTACATGAACAGCTCTGGACTGGATCACCAGGGTTGGCAGTGACCACAAAGGTACTCATGGAGTAAGCAGGGATCTGGAAGGGAGAAAAGGAGATAATGACTGTCTTTATCTAATGGAATATTTCAAAACCCCTTGGGCTACATACCAGTCTGTCTGCTTCTGGATGCTCTTCTTGGCTTCCAGAGGAACAGGGTCCTGTCTCACAGCGAGTGGCACTCTTCCCTCTACTTAAATAAATATGAGGTGTGCTGAGACAATATGTGCTGGTCCTTGCGCCACTGCCACATGCTTCTTAAAATATTTCCTGATGTTGAATCGCCCCAAACCAGGCCAGGAGACACTTCTGAGACAGAGTCAGAGAAGTGGGTATTTGCTTTATTCAGCACTGGGTATGTGGGGGCCATCTCTCCTCCGAACACACACACTGGTACTCCCTACAACACAGTATTATGGGTTAAATTATGAATATTCATCACATTCCTTGGGACAGGTGTGGTTATACAATTTATTTCTCAGAAGTCATTAATATTATTAGCATACATGCCACGCATGCGCTCTGTACCCTGGTGGTCGCACTGAGGAAGGCTCCTCTTGTTCCTCGGGGGTCTTTCTGATGAAGGCTAGTAGTTAATGCACTTTTCACCTTTTCTTCCAGAGCATGCGTAGTCCTTTGAGGAATGTTTCAGCAGTTTCTGAGATGATCCTTGTCCCCTCTATCTTGACAAGATTAGGGCAAACCCGGCTTCTTAGGTTTTGTAATTAACATTTGCTGTCGGAACTAACATTTGCTGTCTCCTAATAGTTAATTGTGCTTACATGAGTTAGCTATTGATCAACCCCTATCAGTGTCAGGGGCTGCCTGGTCTACATAAACACTCACTGCAAGTATGTCAATAAAGTTTGGTGACAGCCATTGTCCTGCTGAGCAAGAAGACCAGGTTATATCCAGAAAATCTTCCTGGCATGGTTATTGCAAATTTATACTGTACCAAACAATTTCTCCTAGTTTTGCCCAATATTGGCAAAGGGCATCCCCTTATCCATGCTGAGTTTTTTTCTCATTGCTTCAAACACCATGACAGACTTGAAACCCCTTTTTATGGGCTAAAAAAGGGACTACCCACCCCTAATGCAGTACAAGGGACACAAGCTTATCCCCACGCAGATCTGCATTCTAGAGAGCATAGAAAAGCATAGTCCTGCAGAGAATAATCTCTGCAGGGTTAAATCCCACAAAAACTATTTCATGGGAGTACATGGACTTCAGTGGGAAGCATTTGAATCCTGAAAGAAGAGATTTCAGTACTTGCACTAACAAAACCTTCTCAAACATTTGCAGAAAGTGAATTAAAATGATAGAATAGTTGAATTAACTTCTCTATAAGCTTTACCCAGGGGTGTAAATTACTTAAATTATGTACAT
The DNA here is from genome assembly GCA_013389985.1 of Dryoscopus gambensis. Classification (NCBI taxonomy): domain Eukaryota; kingdom Metazoa; phylum Chordata; class Aves; order Passeriformes; family Malaconotidae; genus Dryoscopus; species Dryoscopus gambensis. The sequence continues at coordinate 35,175 of WEIT01023378.1, read as the reverse complement.
AAAGTAAAAACAAGATAAGAAATTTTTTGTTCTGATTTTCATACCTTGATCAAATGTATTGGAAGGATGAATTTATTCTTTGTTGTTTTCTAAACTAATATACCATACTAAATATGTAAATGCTGACTCTAATTAATTAACTACAATTCAAGCTGCAGACAAGCTGGTGCTCTTTAGGTATTATATTGATAGAAGTCTCTTCCATTTTTGTTTTAAGTGCACCGTTACCCTCCACCAAAATGTTTGATTTATGATACAGATACAGTGGAAGTTTTAAGTTTTATCCCCAGATGTCTCAAAAAAATAAAGACAAAGCAAGCATGTAACTAGGAATGACACCAAATATCAACATCCTAGCCGTTTATACAAGAAATGTACTCATATGGGTAGTACTGTGGAGGGCCAGGGCAAAACAAAATAGATGGGTCACCCACAGGGGGGAAAAGGCCACTTTGTGGTGATTATAAAATACATTTTTTGATGGAACCTTAATCATTCAAAACCAGCTTTTTTTTCCCCCAACCAAAATCAACATGTTTTTCATCCACTTTGCTTTGACCTTGACCACAAACATACATGTTCCCTGAGAAACAATTCTAAGTCAACAACATAAGCTTCCTAATTGCCTACATTTTTCAAACAGACAGAGCAATGCACAGCCCAGGTCCATGCTTGAGACCCTTGTGAACTGCAATGATCCTTCTGTACATGGAGGGGCTTGGAGGAAAACAGCATGATTTGAGTTGTCAGAATTCACATAGTTAATTTAGCACCAGCATGAGTGTGAACTTTAAAAATGTCATGTCAAAGCTGTCAGACACAGCTGTGATGTTATTTTAACTTTTCAGTTAATAGCATAGTACTTAGAGTCACTTGATAGTTATTCAGTGGGCAAGACATTTCCGCTGGATACCCAAAGGTCAAGCTGGTCATGATGCCCACCTAGTTGCAGGTAACATGGAGCCTGTTGTTCCTGGGCAAGCAAACCTGGCAGAAGAGGTGCACTTAATGACTGCAAAAGCCTCTGCACAAAACAAAACCACCACATTTCAGCCCAGCTGCCATACACACATTATCACACACAGTGCTAGTCAGAGAAGAGATGCCACAGCTCACACAGAAAAAGAAAATGAGCCCTCAACTCTGACCTCAGAGTTTACATATTTATAGATTAGCATAGAGAAGCCTGCATCCTCACTGCCACGGCTCTTAGTGGGACATCGCGTAGTCTCTGCAGAGCAGTCTTGTTCACGCTCAGGGAGATGTTATCCAAACTTTGGAGAGTGAATCTATTAGTCAACAAGCCTGTTGACTTTCAGCAGAAAAATATCTAAATGTTCTATGAAGGGTAAGTGTAGACACTCTTTTGATGAAATCTTTGTATTTGTATAGAAATACACAAAATAAATATGACAGATATTCTTTTCAGATATTGATATTGCACAGAGAAAAGCAACAGAGACATAATATGGAAAGTTGGTTGAAGAAAAATTAATTACAACCTTAAAATGTCCTGTAAAACTGAATCAGTGGATCCTTGCCAAATTTTGCTGGGGAGAAACATGAAGAAAAAAACTAGTAGTGTTATAGTAATGTCATAAAATTCCTATTGACATTTCCACAACAAGTTTCTCAGTGTTTTTCCTCAAAGTATTTTTTAATCATCTACTACTGCAGAAATAAGTCAATATTAAAATGAAATAATTACTAGTCTGAAATTGTTTTTCCACTGGATTTGATTTGCAGAACACAGAAATCAGTGGGCTTATTCTAAAAGAAAGAGAATTGTTGCATTTTGCACAAGGCACTCTAACCATACAGTCAAATTTAGACAACACAGCTAAGTTTTCTCACATGGAATTGCTCAGGGCAGTAGCCCTGGTGCAGATCCCAGTCTGAAAGAGGATGCTAACTGGAAGTCCCAATCCCAGCATTCTGCTGACCAGGGACTGATGAGCACCCACCATCTGCCAAGCAGCTCTGCCTGTTTGTTCCACACTTACACTCTAACACTTGAGCTCTGTGTCCTCAACTGGACCTTTCCCAGACATCTAATCACTGCACACTGACCCACAGGACCAGGAGGGAAAGAGTGCTCAGTGCTCTGTCAGCTAAGCAGAGAAGCAGCAGCCTGGGGCAACAGTAACAGCCCCACCAGCAAGTGGCACTAGAAGAAGTGACAGCAGATGCAGAGGGCATCTGAAGTGAGCAAAACCCCTTACATGCTAAAGGTCTGGGACAGCAAATGATATAAAACTGTTTTGCTTTCCCTGTGGAAGGGAAAAGGGATGAAGTTCACCTTTGCCATTGTTAGTCTTCCAAAGACAAAGCTGGGCAAAAGAGAGGCTGACTAAACCTCCCAAATTTACTCTGTGGCTGTGCGCAAGCTTTTTGTGCTGAATTAAGTGTCTGAACATACCTGTGATCAGTGGCTGTGCAGAAGGAGTATCTGTGCCTCAGGCAGCCCAATCTACTCCGGGTGAACAAAGAGCAAAACATCTTCTCTCTTGTGCTTCAAATGGTGCAAAACATGTTCTCACTAATGCTACTCATGGTAGTTCTGGGGCCAATGGCCAAGAAACTGCTGTTTTCTGATCTCTGGAGAGCTTGTGCCACTAGGGTTTTCAGACTAAACTTAAATTATGCAGAATATGAGATTGTACTTAAATACTGCAGCAATAGGGACAGATGTTAAATAACAGTGATTAGTTTGCTACCAGAAAACCTATATTTAATCTGAGTGCAAAGACTCAGAATTCAGTAACTCAGCTTAGTTATTCACCTCCCTTTCAAGTTGGAGATAACTTTGAAAAAAAAATTACTACTCATAACAGAAGTGTTGTTATTTTATCCAACTTTGAACTGAGGTGCCACCTAGCAGAATAAATCAAGAGGATTTAACTGGGTCCATTGAAAAGAACAGGTCAAAAGCAAATCTGTCTGCTTATATAACTGCTATATAAAAATGCGCTATAATTAGATTTCTACATCCACAGATACCAAAAAGGGGGTCGTTATACCTGCTCCTCCCAAGAAGTCTTGGTACTATTCAGTAGTTAACTGTCCATTTCTACTTTCCCCAAAAATAGTGGTTTTAACAAGTACTCATCTTCAGTTCTTAGCTACTTGAAAAGGATTATTCAGTGCTTAAAAATGCAAGTTGAACACCTTTTTAAATTATTATTATTATTAATGTTGAAATGTCTGTCTTAGGAGTCCCAGGCTTCTTCAGGATAGCCAGATGCCTCAGCCTTGCAAGGAGGGGGCAAGAGTAAAGGAATGAGAACTGCCCACACAGTAGGGAGGATGAGGAATTTAATTTCTAATTGCAGACACAAGCTTCTCTCTTCACTGCTAAGTACCAACTGCAGAGAGGCACCAAGCCACATCTATTCTTAAAGGATTTGTTTGGTGGAGGGCAGATGCAGGCTTTAACTTTAAAGAGGGAGAAAGTAATAAATATTTTATAACACCCACAGGTAGTTTGCGAAGAGTAGTTAACATCTGTTCAAGCTACAGAGGATGCTTCAGAGAGAGAAGGCCACCAACGAGTTGCCCTTCATCACTTGCGCAACTTCCACTTCAAACATAAGATGCTTCACTTGTATTCCTGCAGTTACATCTGCCAATATAATTTGTCCATTTGGAATAGAGAAATGTGTCATCATCAATGCCTCACTAAGTATTAAGAGCTGAAATCTCTGTCATGAACCATTTGAAATGCAATTTCTCCTACTTTAGCAATAAGAGTTCAATACGCAAATTTTATGTCTTAAGATGTTAAGGACTTCCCTAGTAATAACACACAGGAATGCAACCAAATTTGAACAAGACAAAGCCTCTGACATATTCCAAGTGGCATGCCCTGTCAAGTTTACCTTATACCCATCTCTCATCCATGTGACTGAGATAAACATGGATAAAAATTAGTAGGAGAGCACTGCATCAACTGCTCTTCAGAATCAGTTGATTTATTTCCATTATTCTTTTCTTTTAGAGGCCAGAGGTTTATATGTATAGGGCTTAGAAACTTAAGACTGGATGAGATTCAGATCTCATCTTGCGATACTGGGAATTGATGCCTGACAATTGACAGTCTGCCAAGTATAGGTAAGCACCAAACGCAGTTTCTCTCCCTTGGATTTGGTCACTTAAGTATTTTGGGAATCTGAATTAGAGTAGAGGCTTTAACCTGCCCTTGCTCAAGACAGCAAGTAAAGCCAAAAGTATTGAAAACTTTCCCTAAAATGTCACCGAGCTCTCAGAGCTAAAGGAGCCTCTGAAATGGATGGGAAGAGACACTCAGAGAAGTTACACTGAGGGAAGCTGTAGTTTTTTCAGCAAACACTATAGCACAGTTTCAAGTGGTAGTTTACAATCCTGCCATACAATCCTCAGGCCTGTTTGCCCAGTGCTCAGGACCCAAACTCATGACAACAAAAGCTTCTGGGAAAGTGGACACTTATTCCTGGAATTAACACCCCTGTGATTTTTGTAAACTTGCCTGTTAGGTGACATTTATGCCTGTGGTTTGGTACAGACTTTAAACCATTGCTGATGAGTTTTACTTACACAATGGAATTCCTCTGTGCTGTTTGGAGAGCAGAGGAATTTATACATGATTTGACTCCAATAACATCTATGGAATTGAATTTAATTTCTTTCTAGAGAAACTAAGTGTGTATTTATCCTCATACCAATCTCAGTAAAAAGGAGGCAATGTGGGAATGGCTTAGCCTGATTATACGCCCCAGCCCACTCGGTAGCACCCTGAAGCTTGTTCTTCCCCTTAGTCTGAGAAGTTCTGTTAAATTCGGTTCTGCATTTGTTCTGTGTTACAACTCCGCCCCCCAAACTCCCTCATTGGATTGTATCCCAGTTGTGTCCTCCCCTCTCCCTGTCCCTCATTGGTTCCCGTTCTGTTACCGCGCCCCTTGAAAAAGAGATTGCATGCCCATCTCAGAGTCAGTCCAGCTCGAGTATTCGGCCAGTAAGTCCTGACTGCGTCGGATTAAAAGCTTCTTGGACTGTACCCTCCCGCCTCCTTTGTTCTTGGGGAATGCTTTTGCCTTAAAATCAGGCTACCTGGCCGAGCCACCGAAGAGGGAAAAAAGCGCATTTTCCCACCCGGCTCTGAGATTCTCCATTGCGTTTCCTCTGCTGCCTGCTGAGCGGCGAGGACGCTTTGGAGACGTGGCTGCGCTGCCTCTGCCTTGTGAGCTCGGCCAGGGAAAACCCGGAAAGCGTATAAGGCAATGCCTAGGCCAGCTATGTATGACCTTGCTTCCAGATATTACAAAGCACACAGAAAAAAGTTTAAATCATAGTCCATGATGCCAGGGACTTACTAAAAGAAAATGAAAGAGTCAATTCTGATAAAGGAAGCTCCAGCACATGCGTAGAAGACCAGCTGATAAGGTGTGTGAAATTTCTCGACATTGGAAACCACAGGCATGTTGTAGGTTTCTCACATACCATCTCAGGATCTACCTCCACTTGCTCCTACAGCAGTGCTTTCTCCTTTATAACATAACAAAATGCACTTGAACCCCAAACTCCTTTTCCACTCACTTGACATGAAGTCTACTGTTTCCAAATCAAACGAGCAGAACGCTTACAGAAGGAAAGCAAAGAACATAAGTCTCTCCCCCTGTTCAGCATGCTGGCCTCAGACTGCAGAACAAGACCATTAAATGAAGTAACCCAAAAGCCTCCAATCTCAAGACCCCTATCCCAAAGCAAGATAGCCTTTGCACAGAGCCCACCCAACACTTCCTTGGATTATACCCAAAAGGTTTTACTGTGTTCACAAAGTAAACTCCAGACACTCCGGAATTAAATGCAAACCACCTTGGAGATTTTATTGTTTAGGTGATGCAAAATATGGCACAGATTATGAACCAGTGAAGCCATACCTTACCCCTCATGGTTTTTTTTTCAATCATAGATCAGTCTATATTGCAGCCTAATAACAAAACATTTATGTGGTCCTTAAAGTATAACATGAAACTACCAGTATTCTGGTTGTGATTCATACATACTGAAAACCTTTTTCAAAACATTGCTCTTTCACCTGTGAACTGCAAGGATCTATTTTTCTAGTGATGTACATTAAGATAAGACTGAGGACTACTGTGGAACTAGTTTTTCCCCCAAAATATGCCAATGTGCATATCTAGTGGATGAACTTCTTTACTTGAAATAATTTCTGAATTATAGCATATATTCTACTAAAAAGAAAAAAGCAAAAATATGAAGATTGAGTGATTGACCGACTGCTTTATTCATCCAAGTTATCACAAGACCTAAGGAAACACATCAGTGGGTAAGTTTATCACTGTATGTCTAAGCTTATCATATCATCTGGTTATGGTTATGTGTTAGTTTAAAACAGTCTAGTTTTTTTAGTGGGCAGAGGAAGCCACAGGGGCAGCTTCTGAAAGATGAAACTACTCAAAGCTTCTACTATGTCCAGCACAGAACCAATTGCTGAAGGCTCTGACGATAGGCAGGTTGCTAGCCCAATTAGAGAACTTGGTAACACCTCTGTGATGTCATATTTAAGAAGCAAAAAAAAGCGGGCATTTTCTTTTTTCTTTTGAGGGTTGGGGGCACCACCCAGCTGGGGCCCTACTCAGGCTGACAGCGTCCCTGCAGCTGGGGCCACACAGCCAGGGTCGCCCATGGGGTGCCGGCAGGGACCACGTGGCCAGCAACAAAAACATGATGAACAGTTCCCCAACACACAACACAGAAAAGATCAACCTTTTAAGCTCTGCGAAACTCTATAATAATATAACTTTTCAATTGACGGAACTTGAGAACAGTAATACCTACAGACAACAATTTTCTTCCAAGTCAGAGAAAAAGAAGAAGTGAGGACACATGAGAAGAATCAACATGGTGGCACCAACGTCAGTGAAAAGAAAGAGAGGGAGGAGGTGCCCCAAGCATTGGAGTCAAGATCTCTCTGCAAGCTGTGGTGAGGACTATAATACAACAAATTGTTTCTCTATAATCCATGAACTGCATGGGGTATGCAGAGATCTACTTGCAGCTCGTGAGGAGAAAGCACTCAAGCTGGAGCGAGTGGATGCTAAAAGGCTGTAATCTAGTGGGAAACTTGAACAGAGAGAGAAGATCCTTGCTTCCAGAGGTAGAGAAAAAGATCCCTTGCTTCCAAACTAGAGCAGCTTATCCTTAAAAACTATACCCCATGAACTAATGACCCACACTGTGCAGTTTTGGTAAGACTGCACCATTCATGGACGGACTCCCACTACAGCAGGTTGGGCATGACTGCTATTTGTGAAAATTAAGACCACTCTAGAAAATCTGTAGAGAACTGTCTCCCGTGGGAAGGACCCCACAGCACAGCAGAAGAAGGAAATGCCTTTCCCTTAGCATGCTGAAGAAAGGTTTTTTGGAAGTGAAAGACTGACCATAACGCCATGTTTTGTCTCCTTACATGGTCAGTGGGAAAGAGGGAGGGGCTAGGAAGATAATAAGTGTTCTAAAGTTTTATTTTAGTTCTCATTACCCTTTTTACTTTTATTTCTGTTAATAATAAATTTTCTTTATGCTGTATAAATTTTGAACCTCTTTTGCCTTAAAGTGTTTTAACTTTTTCCTCAAATCCCTATCTCAACTTGTGAACTCTTTGTTATGATTCTTGTGGGTGCCTGGTGCTTTTAGCCAGTGTCAAATCCTGACAGGTTAGAATCTCATACCAAAACCATCCTGTCACTGAAATAAATGTGTCCCATAGCACAGAAAAATGACTAGATATGAGCAGACAGTGTGATATGAGCATATAGATACCAGATGGATAATGTAGTTCTGAGCATCACAGAACAAAAGTGAACACTATTTCCCAAAACTTTTTTTCCTTCTAGTGTGTCGGAGGTTAGAGGAGAGAAATAATATAAATGTTGAAGTGTTTGTCAGCTGCATTTTAACAATTTGATGTGGAATTATACTGTGAAATTTTTCTGAAATTTCAAATGGTGTGCAGTATCCTGTTAAAATAATGTGAGAAAATTCCTTTAAGACTTTTCCCCACATTATTGTAGTTCCTTTATTACAGAAAATACCTTCATCTAAATTTTCAGAGCAATGATCGTTTGAAGAGAGGAGATAAGCAGGAGAAAAGTAAGAGCACCTTTGCGTTCACTACCACCACCAAATGCAGGAAACTTCATGGTTTTTAATCTTAGGACAGCTTTCAGAGTAATTGTTGGTTCCACCCTGACTACTCCCCAAAATGACAAAAAGTGATGTTGACACAAGAAGCTATGTCACAGAACATCTAAAAGAATGAAAAACTGGAAAAGGTGTAATAATGATAGTCCATCACCCAAATTCTGACACTCCTGAGTAACTTGGGGATGGATGTCCATCCTTTTCACCAAGCCACTCTAATTTTTCTATTTAATTTTCATTTTCCTTTGATCTTTCACTCGCTTTGACCAAAATGAAATGCAGACTTCGGAGCCCCATCAGGAGTGGAATATCATGTAAACTTCAGAGCTGCCAGAGTCTGCTCAGTCAGCTGCTGTAAGTGAAGGGTTGTATAGGACAAGAGTATCTAACATATAAATCCTAATGAAGAATCTGTGAGGTGGGACACCCAGTTTTGGTGAAATGGACCAATCAGAAGTCAGACTGAATTTTCAGCCATGTTTATAACTTAAAGAGTTTTACTCAAAAAAAAGAGGTACTAATTACAAAATACCTAAACTACACAACAAAGTAAATCTGAAAACTTCACAAGACCAAAGGTATTTTCTTAATCTATTTTGCTTCCTGTAGCAGGAGGGGGAAAAAAATACACTAAAATTTTGAAATACTGCACTTCTAATAGCATCTGCTATTTCCAAGTATGTGGAAAGCTACTTAGCAGATGTTTCTTTATGATGTAGTTAGTTTTTCCCACCACAGCAACACAAAATCAAGAGGAGAAATTTGGTTGTAGACTATCTTACCCCGAATAAAAGCAGTCCAGGCTTCAGTGCCTAAAGCTATATAATCCTCTAAAGCCAAAGATGTTCAGTAATATCTTCAACAGATAACATCTATTCTTCCTTTCGACTAAAATAGCATATCCCCAGAGCAAAAAAAATAAACCTCCCTGTGGCTGAAGACTTGTTGAGGATTGTGAATCACGACTTCCAAGCCACCAGCAACACTTGTTCTGCTATCCCCTACCTTGAGTATGAAGTCCCCTACTGAAGCACAGACCTGGGAAAGCCATGATTACAATAGCTTGTGAAATCTGTCAGATCACAGAATAAGGTGGGAAGGAAGGCTGCAGATTTTCCTGACACGAAAAAATAAGGGCATTAAAGAACAGTTCTGGAGTTCCCAAGAAACCCTAAAAAGACAAAGAGAACCCACATGAGGGATATAGCTCTGTATCTTCTGACATTTGGACAGGTCTAATAGAAAATACAAATCTGATCACAAAAGAACCACCCCACACACCACAAGCAAATCCAGTTCCACTTACATGCTGGTAGTAAAAAGTAGCTGTGCTCACATGCCAGCCAAAGAACTGAAACATCAGGTTAGGACAAAGATGTAATGTAATGTAACTGAATTACTATACCAAAATATAATGAAATTATTTAGACAAACACCAACTCCAATTTATACTTCGTTCTCAGCAGATTGGAGAAATTGCACACAAAGCAGGTTGTTAAGAAATAAGTATTTTTTTAAAGGCATTTAACAATCTGTTCCTGCTACAACCCCTTTCCAGCAAAATTGCACCTATAAGGTTATAGTACAACTGCTTTGGAATCAAAACACAAGTGCATATTTTTATTACACTTGAGATGTATTACAATACAATTAGTGCATATATACATAGCTTCCCTTCATGAACACTTCAGGGAAGACTTCTTGTATGTATACCATATAAAATTACTTAGAAGTCCAATATGTCCAGTGGTAGAAAATTGGTATGGACAAAAGAATGAGTTTTGTTCATCATCTTTTCATTGTCCTGTGCACTAAAAATGGATTTCTGAATGTCCCTGTGATGTTACTGCCTTCAGATTAAAACTTTGCTTAAAGTACTTTATTCTCTTTTAAAGCGGAATCTACTTACCTGGAGGGAAAAGACCCCAAGGCTTGTCACAATCAATAATTCTTACAGTAAATCCCTTACTAATGCATACAACACCAAGGCAATCTGTGCCTGGGATTTTCATTTCCCCGTGGGCAGCACTGAGGTGCCCATTTATATCACTTTGTGCTCAGATATTAACACTAAACATTGCTGGCTGTTTCTTCCATAAAGGGCCACTGATACCAGTGTAGAGACTATTTTTGTCTCATAAATAATCAATCAAAAATCTCTTCAGCCTTTCTGAAGACATGTATTTGTCACATGTCACATGGGTGGTTGGAGAAAAACCATAGAATAGATCATAAAATGGACCTTAAAGATCATCTGGTTCCAACCCCCTGCTGTGGACAACATTTTTCACTACATCAGCTTCCTCAGAGCTCCATCCATCCTGGCCTGGAACTCTCCCAGGGTTAGGGCATCCATAACTTCTCTGAGCAACCTGTGCCAGTGCCTCATCACCCTCACAATGAAGAATTTTTTCTCAATATTTCATCTAAACCTACTTTTTCAGTTTGAAGACTTTCCCCCTTGTCCCATCACTACATGTCTCTATAAAAAATCCTTCTCCATCTTTCTTGTAGTCTCCCTTCAGGTACTGGAAGGTCACAGTTAGGTCACCCTGAAGCCTTCTCTTTTCCAGCCTGAACAAACTCAATTTGCTCAGCTTTTCCTCACAGGAGAGGTGCTCCTTCCCTCCAGTCACCTTGGTGTCCCTCCTTTGGACTTGTTCCAACAGGTCCATGTCCTTCCTGTGCTAGGACCCCAGAGCTGGATGCAGCACTGCAGGTGGGGTCTCACCAGAGCAGAGGGGCAGAATCCCCTCCCTCCCCTGCTGCCCACAACGTTTTAGCTGCAGCCAAGGACATGTTTGGCTTTCTGGGCTGTGAGTGCCCATGGCTGGGTCATGTCCAGCGTGTCCTCCACCAGCACCCCCAAGTCTTTCTGGGCAGGACTGCTTTCCATGTGTTCATCCTCTAGACTGGATTGACACCGGGGGCTTACCCTTACCCAGGTGCAGCACCAGCACTTGATCTTGTTAACCCTCTTAAGACTCCCATGGCCCACGTCCTGAGGTTGTCCAGGCCCCTTTGGATGGCATCCAATCATTCAGCTGTGTCAACTGCACCACTCAGCTTGGTGTCATCTGCAAGTGTGCTGAGGGTGCACTTGATCCCTCTGCCTATGTCATTAATGAAGATATTAAATAACACTGGTCCAATACAGACCCAAGGGACACCACTTGTCACCAGTGTCCACTGGGACTCTGAACCATGACCCTCTGGATGTGACTGTCCAACCACCTTCTTATCCATTTAACAGACCATTCACCAGACTATCATATCGGACTATTTAAAGGAAGTGATATTTGGATTATCAGAGTTTGTTGTCATTCACATATTTTCCAGTAAAAATTATGAATTGCCATTTCTGAAACATCAGATCACTGTTCCTATGTCCTCCCACATTAACTTGCAAGATGGTCCCAGATGACATGAAGACATCAGACATGCTTTCCTCCAATGCCTTTGTCATTCCCCATCACTCAGTATGTGACAGCACAGTAGTTTTCAAAAGTTAGGCTGAAGAACACATGGGTGCACGGTCAGAAGCACAGGTACTGTCTTCCTGAACAGGTATAATTTATGCTGAGTTTCTTGCTTTTGTAACAGAAACAGAGTGGGCATCTAAAATCAAAAGGCTCAAAGTATTATGAAAAGACATGAGTAAGAATGAACATTAGTCCTTTCCCACAAAATTTCTGATATACTCTATAGCAAAAAAAAAAGCCTTTCTACTCTGAAGCTGTGTATGCAAAAAGCTTAGGGAATTACAGAATATTCAGGATCACAAAATAATTGTATAAATGCTTTTCATTGATTTAAGTCATTATTCAGTCTGCCTCAATTTAGGCATAACAAGCCTGACAGGTGCTTCAGGCAGGAATATATCTAGCTCTCAGAGACAGAAACATATATTCAACTTTGTTAGTGAATTCAGTCAGGTCAAACTTGGTTTTCTGGAGATGTTGGAGGCAAAAGAACTTAATAAACGTACTTGAGCAATTGAATGGAATATGACAAAAAGTCTGAGATTTTTACTTCGCTAAATGTTTTTCCTCTGTCTGTCTGAAAGATACTTCGTACTTTTTCAATCTTTTGACTTCCCAGTTTAGATACAACTAGCCTAATGTTAATTCATCATAATTAGCAACAATCATACTACTGCAGTGTCCGCTGAATTATAAGTAACAGGAGGAGTCAGTGTATTATTCATCTTGCTGTTAACAAGAAAAATTTAAATGGTTATAGCAAAGGTCTGAGCACCAGTTTCACTATTCCACACTCAGTCCTGTGACAGCTCATTACAGAAACTCACATGGGTCAATTTTCCCCAGACTCCTTCTTTAAAACTGTTCAGGGAAAGGACGAAATATAAGCTCAGTTATTTCTGCGTAATTTTGGGCCACTCTGCTTGAGTTTCACATCTATCAAATGGTAACCACAGTAAATGTCATTCAATATCATTAGACATTTGGTTTAGAGCAGCAACCAGTCGTGCACACAAGAAGTGGATTTCTAAGTGGGCAATGTAAAATTGCAATTCATACATTTTTTAGTAATAAAATTGCTAATCTAATTGTCTGTAGTTTAGGATAGGCAATGTCTTCTGGGCCAGCCAACAGTGCAGGAAGCTAGAATTTGGAAAGAGGTCCAGAGGGGCATAATTTACATTTTCATCTGTGCTGACACTATTATCAGTGAGGATGAAATGCAGAGAAATAGAAGTAAAATGAAAGATACAGTGAGTTTGTTAAAATCTATATGGACATTGAGAAGAGAGACAGACAGAAAGCCTATCAATCTCTTTGACATTTATAAATGCCTCCAGGCAATATTTTTCCAATGATATTTTACTTCAGATTCATGTGCATACTATAATCAACATCAATTAGTGTTTGTCATCAGTGTTTTAAGGTTTATGACTAAAACTAGATATTTGCTTTCTTAACTGAAAGCAGAAGCTAAACTGTACTAGACAAGGATGTGCAAAGAGAATTATTTGACAAGAAACAGTGTAAAACTAAAGGAGAGAAATGTATCACACAATAAACCCCAGTGGGCTGGAGAAAGAGAACCTGGCAAAGAGAACCTGCTTCTCTCTCTGGCAAAAATAAAAAAGAGCGATTGTCAGGAGACTAGCTTTTGTGGCTAAGAAGGGAATGAAAGTCCCTCAGTCTCAAACAGATGCTTCTCTGAGACATGGGAAACTTTTCCAACAAAACTTCTCCACTGGGACTCCTGTTTCAGGTTCCGTTTTCTTGAGTACATGTTCAAGAACATCCCCACATATCACTTAAAACTTAAATACTACAAAGGACCTTCAACTGAAGTTGGAGGTAATACAGATGCCAGTTTTGTTCTTTGAAGGTGAAACTTCAAAATTGTTATATAATTGAACTGAATTCTCATAGCTTTCACCTCTAACCTTATTGTAGCATCTTCCAAACACTGCCAGTTTAGATCATCCAAAAGATCTTCCTGATCTTCCAAAAGGTTTAAAAAATCCTGCAAATGTCATCGACAGATTTATTAACACAGTTGTCTGAAAGCCTCTATTAAGCCAAGATGAGGGCAGTTCAACAGACCACAACTACTTAAGTGAGCACTGCTTTTGTTTCAAATCAATACTCAATAAAAAATTTCCTACAGTCTTGTGGCGGCGGCACGGCACAAGCCGAAGCCCCGTAAAGTTAATAGGACTCAAAATGGAGTCCGAGCCATACAGTGGGTGGATTTTCCCGCCAGGGACAGCGAGGAAGAGTCTGAGGGAGATTCTGTGGGCGGATCCCTGGGCGGAGTTGAGGGCGGCGACTGGGTTTAAGCCGCAGCCCACTGGGTGGCATCTCCAAGTTTGTTCATCCCCTATTTCTGGAAAGTTCTGATAAGTTCGAATGTTGATTGGTTAATCGTTGTTACTCCCGCCTCTTCTATATCCCCATTGGTTGTACCCCTATCCATCACCCTGTTTACTGCTATCCTATTGGATAATCCCAGTTTCCACCCCCCTTGAAAAGGGCCTGTTCGGCCATTTTGTGTGCCATTTGTCCCTGGTCCCTCCAGGAAATAAAGCTCCTTGGAATCCACACAAGTGGCCTCTCTCGCCTCCTTTGCTCTCGGGCTCAGCTCTACTTTGACATCGGCTGCTTGGCGCGAGCCCCCTGACAGGGGAAGGCGCACTTACCAGCCGGCTCAGTGGAACTCCTCTGCGTCTGGCCAGCCCTGCCTGCCCTGCTGTGCGGCAAGCGCTGAGCTCTGCGAGGACGCTCTCCCCTGGAGACACTGCCGCGCTGCCTCTGCCTTTCGGGCACGGCCGAGAACCAGCCTGAGCAGCGTCACAGTCTTAGTTGTTAATTGCTTCATAGTAGAACAACTTACATTTTAACTGCCTGTAGGCTTGTAACAAGCCCATTTTTCACTGTTGTAACTCTTTCTCTTCCTGGTACCCTCACATTTCTTCCTTGATCCTGTCCAAACAAATTGAAAGATGAATGGATGATCAGACAATGTACACATAGAGATTGATTGTACACACTTTGATTATCAAAAATGTATTGGGATGAAAGAGAGCAAGTAGAAAAAGTGTATAAAGTGATAATTTTGATCAAAAACATGTTTCTAATGTTTTTTGTTCTTAATCTGTAAAAGTATCTCAACCTTTTTCAAATTTAGAAAGTTATTCAGACTTCAAAAACAAAAGATATTTTAGAGTAATAAAGTTTCTTTTTATATATCGTTTGCAATTGAATAAGGATGATATCAGTAATATTAACCTCAAAATCTTACGAAGAGACAGTAGCAAACATCTATCATCAGCTAGAAAGTAAATATTTTGCATCCAAAAGTTCCAATGCCCAAATCAGGAAAGAAGTTGCTTGTTGGCATCTTATTCCTGCAGCTTACAGAACAGTAGAAGTCAATACACAATGCTGGGCTTTATTCTCACCACCAGAAAAGCAGTAAAACATCTGCTCCACCTAAAATGAAAGGACTCATTTTTCATTTAGAGACTTCATGTATTCCCTATGTCATTGCATCACGTGTACAGATCTCTGCTCTTACTTCATTTCTGCAGAAAAATTCATATGGTGCTTTAATTACCTCTTTCCCAGAGTGGTGAAATACCCTCCTCTATGGTTTTCTCTGTTCAGGGGAGCAGCTCAGGCCTCAGAAACACATGGACTTGAAGGAGTACATCCCTCTCACACAGCTCCACAGCCCCCTCATTTGTCAAGATTAGTTTGCTAGCAGGTTGCAAAACCTCAATAGATTTGTTTGCAAGGATAACTGCTTTTGTACTTGATCCCTCGCCTACCCACCCCTACCTGTCACTGAACATCTGTATTTTAAAGGACTCTGCAGCCCTTATCTAGAATAGCCTTTTCACAACTTCTTCTCTTGACTTAATTACATCAATAAAAGAATTTCAAACCACCTTTAAAAGTAATGAGCTCTCACACTCACACACTACTGCTGTTTCTTCTCTTATGTAGTCCATAAAATGTAGCAGGAGACAGATGATTAGAACTGATTATTCTACTTTACAAAGGGTAACTAACTCTGGCAGTACGGTATACAGCACTCTGTTTAGATCTTTTTTATTAAAAGCAATAGTAAACAGTAAAACTAATTCATGCAACAAATTAGGGACTTTAATCTGATGCTCAAGATCAAGACTTCAACAGGTAAACTGTGACTGATATTCTCAGAGTATCAGTGAAGATTAAGAACACTGAAAACACAGCTTATCTGATTTTACCAATTAAAAATAGACTACAACTTGTCACACTGTTTTTCAAGTACAAAGTGCAGTCCATGTGAAATTGTTATGCCTTCAAACACTACTAGTAGGACTTTTGAAGGTTTCCCTGCAGCTCACATTCTTAAAAATTCTTCATATCTACAAAACAATCTTCTGTTAACAACCACCAAGTAACTTTCACACAAACATCTAATGAGAAGACACAAAGATATAAATTTCAGTGGGATGAACGAACATAACTTTCTCTAGACTAATCTAACTTAATTTCTTTAAACCCATTTTTATTGAACTACACACTTGTATTCTGTGCCCCATTGTGGCCCAAACACATCTGAGATAAGAAACAAAAAATTCTGATCAAAAATCACTTTTATAAATATATTCTCTGCTCTTTATTTGTTGATTGTTAAAAAAACCCCTGAAACTAACAGTAAATTATTATATAGCCACCTGGCTATCCTACTGAAATATTAAGAGGAAAAAGCCACTATATTCCAATGAGCTTAAAGGGATGCTTCTGCCACAGCAAATGAAACTGTCTAATAGTGCTGAAGGAAAAACTAAATACTGGGGGGGAGGTTGTTTCCTTTGATTTTTCACATGAAATATAATCTAAGAATCCTGAAATTACTGCTTCTAGAGAGCACACAGGAATCACTAATTTAGTTTAATTGCACAATGAATCTTACCACTGGTGGAAAAACTTTAACAAACTTAAGGAGGAGAAGGGGAAAAAAAGAGAATTTCATATGCTATCTGAACATCTGAAGTGAGCCGTGTTCCTGTTTTCCAAATAGTAAAATTCAAACAGAAGGTTAAAACACAAAATCACTATACTGTTGTTCATTTGCACACCTCCAAGAAGTTCTGATCGAAAACTTACAGGAAACCAGTGTTTAGCCTTCAGCTTATCCTTGGAAGGGACACACAGAGGAAATGATCTCCCAGACTGCCTTTATAGTCATTACCCCTTAAAGCTCACAAGTTTGCAAATATATTATCTCTTTTTAGAATGATAGACAAGCTCTGGTAGGCTGTTTATACCTTGATGTTGCCCACAAACACCCCAGGTTCTGGCTGTCAGTGATCACTTTTTAAAGCTGGAAGTCATCCTGCAGTTATTTGAATGGGATACTCCATTTGGATGCTCTTCTAAGTAATTTTTCACTGGTATATTCACAATTACTCCTTAAGAAGAATAGTGACATCTGTTCATCACAGAAAGAAAGGGTAGACTGAGCAATGCTGTCAACCTTCAACAATTTTTTTCATGGCCAATTGCTAAAACAAACTTTTACATGAGAATTTAACATTAATAGGAACAAGAATAACTCTTAAAATTGCAGGCACAACAACAGTTTGGAAATTTTGCCTTTTCTCTATCCTTTCTTACACAACTTTAGCTTCCACTGATTTCACAATTACACAGAGAGTCAAATTAGGAAACATTCCCAGTGTTCTATTCCCATGTTCCCAATGTATTCTACTAGATCTGGTAAACATGTCACCAAAAGTAACTAAAATTGAGAAAAAAAAGATGAGAGAAGGGAAAAAAGTACAGTTCCCTCCCTCATGTATATACTTTGTGTTTTTTAAATATTTGTATGATGTTCTTCAAAATAACAACTTTTCCATTAATGTAGATTTCTTATATAGTTATATTTCAGGTTACATAAATAAGGATGGCTAGATATCATCAGTGAACTGTTGGCTTCCTCTTGACTGGTGAATGGAGCAATTTCAAGACTTCTTTTATTTTTGGAGTATTGATAAACCGTTTATTACATTCTCTTCACATAATCTAGGAAAATCCATCTTAAATTTGTAGGTATGGTAAAGAGAAAGAAGACCTTTCCATTTTCCAAATAACTTGTGTAACAATAAGAGGCAAAATATTTTTTTTCCCATGGAAAATCTGCTGAGGATGTTATAATGTTATTTCTTCTAAACGCCCTGTTTGTTCCATTCTGGATGGAATCCACCACCTATTCATCAGAACAGCACTCAGGGTCCATCTGGCACTGAACTTTATACATCCACAAAAGTAGGAGAATAAATTATAAACAAATCCAAACTGTATGGTGACAAAGAGCACTCAGTATGCCTTAGTTAATAGCAAGTATGTCCTGATAAAGGATAAAGTGATCTTTTTCTTATTAGGAAGATAGAGACAGCAAATAATAAATGCATCTGCTAGACTAAAATAAATAAACTTGGAAGATAACAGGAAGGAAGGTTTCCTACGTGCAACTTGAGGAATGATACTGTCAATAAATAGCAACACATTTCCATTCTGTAACATTTATTAACACTCCTCCAAGAAGTTCAGCACAATAAATTAACATTCCTCCTTGCTAGAAAATTATGAAAGGAATTGGTAAAATCAGATCATCCTGGATTCAGGACGGAGTACCTGTTTGGATTAAGATAAAAACCATGCCTAAGTCTGTTATGAATGGATTTTGTGGGTTTAAATCAGTCCTTGCCTTTTGCCCAGGCCTCTGGCAGCAGGCAGTCGTGTTATTGAAGTGGCCAGCACCCCAAAATCCACCACCAATTGCAAGTTCTTTAATAATGGCTGATTCAGTCTATTATAAAATGAATTATTTATTAATAGACACAAAACTAACAGACATAAGACTTAAAACAGACTATTACTGCACAGGGATAAGATAAAAAGGGATTTACTAGTATTATACATGGAGTTAAAGGTACCATTAAATTTACAGCTAGCTAAGAAATAGTATAATGATTCAATGATTCAATATTTCTTACCACCAGTTCTTGAAGGGGCACACATCAAAAAATCCTTTCTCTAAATTCCCAGGGAAAGGGACCCGGAGTTGCATCCAAGCTCCAGAGAGAAATCTTCTCACACGTCTCCATGGAGTGCATAAGAGACTTCTGCCTCTGTGATAATTGTGTGGGTTTTTACAGACATAAGAACTATTGTCTNAGACATGTCCTGCCACAAAGTCTTCTATTAAATGCATTGAAACTTTCTTTAGGGGATTATGTCACATGAAGGATAATGGCTGAGAAATTTAACCTATATAAAAGGACAAAAAAAAGAGTCTAAAATTATGGTGTTCTATAGTAAAAAGAACTCAACCAACCCAAAACTCAATATTTACAATATAATAAACTAAACAAAAACAAAAATAAAAACCAACCAAACAAAAAAGGCAAAACCAAAACCAAAGTTGTATCATTCTTCATAATGAAAAAGACTCTCTCTAGAATAAAATGGGACTCTGACTTCTTTGACCACATATTAGTTGGGGTAATTACATACTGCTTTACTACAGCCCACAGAATTTAACTTCACTACATAGTCATTTACTTTTGTATCAAAGAGTTGTCACATTTTACCCTGCAAAAGGCCACATTTCAATAGGGATCCATAGCACTTACGTATTGCTTGCAAATGATTCTGCACTTTTAAAGCTTCACAGGGCTACTTGGTCAATTGTTCTTTACAAAAGATACAAGGAACATATATAAAGATATACCTTTTTTTTCCTCAGGGATCATGTGGAAAAGTTCTCCACCACAATGAAAATTTCTCTATAATGATAAAATAACTTATTACTTACTCATTCTTATGAAGGGGTGCTGTTAAAATTGCCAGTTAAACCCTAAAACCCCCAAATGAGTTTGGGGTTTTTTAATCATTTCGGTTTCTTTAATCATTTCCTCAACGATCTTTCAAATATAGCTTGTGGTCAATTAATACAAATAACATAGCCTTATGACTCCAGGAGTTTTGTAACAACCACATGAGATCACCTGCAACAAGAGCAAACACATCACCATCATTTTCTTTTTTAAAATAAGCCCTTACTACTCAACAAAAACAGCAACATTTTGCTATCCTGTATTTTGCAGAAAGACTGGATTCTGATGCTCTGGCTCCTGCCAAGAACTCCTTCAAGCCCAAATATTTACTCTGACTTCAACATGATTATGCAAATCCTTAAACCAGCAGGCAAACTTGAACTCTGGCATGTAAAGAAACCCCAAGTCAATTGCATTCTTAAATGTAAGCAGAGGCATAAATTCCTTGTTGAATTTTGCTCAAGATGATAGTCAAGACTGAAAAAAATTAACTATAATTTTACTTAAAAGACTCTAATCATCCAGAAGTAAAAAAAATTACTACTGTTTAACGGTGTTGAAGATGAAGAATTTGGTATCCAAAGAAAATTCACCTGTGTCTGGTTCTGACAAAATACCATAACATAAATATAAACCCCATTTACTCTCTCTTAATTGTCCTTTGAAAATATTTTCGTTCCAAATTTAAATCATTTCACAAAATTCTGCAGCCATTCTTCTCCTAAGGATATAATTCTGGAGAGGAAGACAGTAAAATAAAAAATGAGGGAGATTTCCAATGACTGTTAGAGTAATCCAACCTGAGCAATGTGTACATAATAAATAATTATGCAAAACTCAGAAAAAGTATATGAAAGTAGACACAGTATTCATGTCAAAGGCTATTGAACCCATGAGATAAAACCCATATAATTCGGTATTAGCAGGATTTCCTCATGCCGCAGTTTTTCCTTACGAATGCAACACAGTTGATTTATAACTAGTATTTTCATGGAAAGTGGGATAAAGCAAGTGCATCTTCCCTTTCAGAGAGGTGCAATGAGAGGTTCCCCCACCACAGTAGCCTTCAAGCCACTGCAGGATGAGAAGGTGGCCATGGAACATGTTTTCTCAACTGACTTCAGGAGGAAGAAGCCAGTCAGTCACAAAATGTGTTCAGAGTGAGCAGGTCCGTATTTGTAAAAATCAAAAGCAATAATGCAACAGTCAACAATAGTAGTCAATATTTTTATAAGCCAGTGTTCTTTTGGTAGTATGGTATTTTTCTGAGGAAAACACCTGCCTGTTTGCCACAGAAGGGTTAATAAATCTAGTCTCTCCCGAGAGTTCCACAAGCCCAGGAAACCATTCTGCTCAGTGCAGATTAATCTGTACCTCTGCCAAATGCTGCCACAAGGGATGTTCTAGGGAAATCACAGGCTTGGTGGCCACTTACAATGTCCCAGGGCACAGCAAGACATGAAGCATGGTGAAATCAGCCCCTGAATCTCTGTATAAGTCCTAAAAGAGGCACTTTTAGTTGCTGCAATTTTTAAATTAAGCTATTGCATCCTCTGAGGAAAAAAAATAGTGTTTTTCCCTTCTCTGCAGTAAGAGCACCCTACTCCTATTCTCCTTAATTACTTAAATGCTCTCCCAGCAACAGCACATGGAAAAAGGTCCTTTCATTCCCATAATGCCTGTGCTAGCAGCAATACCAGAACCAAGGATGACAGCTTCTGTGTTTCTGAGTAAAACACTGTTTCCTTCTCTGAACTTTGACCTTCAGGCTCCCCATTAAAACTGTTGCTTTTGGCAGAAGTAAAAGCTCTTAACCACAAAATCAGGTGGAGGTGGAGGAAGAGGAGGGAACGCTGATGAAATGGAAAAGCATCTGACCAGAAATTAGACTGTTGGAAGAATAACATTTCCAACTTACTTGTTCCACCAGAAATAAGGGAGTGAAAGGCTGTGATAGTTTTTGAAACAGTCAGCTGCAGGAATGGTATGATTTGTGGTAAAATAAATAAAAACCAGCAGCACTTATATTTCATTTAAAGCTCTCCAAACTTTGTATAATATTAAGAAATGTTATCATTCCCTTTGGGATCCTGAGGGGATGAAGTGATACCATGAAACAAGTCTGCCAGGTGACTTATATTCATGCCTTTCCCTTTCCCTCCTCCTTCTGACACCCACATCCAGTTCTTGTTGCACCCAAATGAGCACCTGCAGCCAGCACAGACAGAGCCAGTCCAGGCCACTTGCTGCTTCTGATTCAATGACAAGAGTCTCAAGGATGATCTTTTAAAGATTGTGGTTTACCTAATGCAAACATGAAGGGGCACCTCATTCAGAATCTCCTTGCTACAGATAGATGTGTTTGTATCTCTCAGAGGAGAAAGTCAGGAAAGAAGAAGGAAGGGGGAAAATTTATGCATAATTTTAAAACATGTTTGGTTTACTGTAAGTCATTAACCTGTTTTGCTAACCTCTTTTAACTGCTGCTGCTGGGAGCCTACAGCCAGTTTTCTGCTTGTGCCCCACAGTGGCATGAGATGGGTGTAGATGGGTGTAGATGGGTGTATGTGCACATGTTGCTCCACCTTTTGCACCACCAAGCCAAGGCACCACAGCAGAAATGTATTCTCTCATTCTCAAGGGGTGTGGGGCTGGGATACTAAATGAAATGAAAAGTTAGCAGCTAAGGAGAAGCATCAGAAAAACAGCTTTGGAAAGGAACAGGCCACACACTTTGAGTCTGAAACTGCCTGAAGTTAACAATGCACATAAGAAGAATAAACTGGTGGTGCTGTAATTGAATTTTTATGGAAATAAACAGGTGGCAGATTTACTATGGCTGCAGGGATAGCAGGGGATGAAATGCTGCAGCTACATTAACCTGTTTAATTTAATAGCCTCTCTACTCCAAGAGGAAAAAAAAAGATACTGTGCTGTTAGTTCAGTCAGTTGGATGCCAAATGTAAATAACTGCAATTACCCTACTATGCCCATGTGCTGGATGGGAAAGGGCTTTGTGCCAAGTCTCACTTCCTTGTCATGTTTATTAATTAAGCTCCAGAAAGTTTAAAAACACAACAGTTTTCATGAAATATCAAGGCAAGAGGAGTCTGCATATGGCCCCAAGTGCCGGGTGTACCTGGGTCCTCTCTGTAGTGACTGCTGCTTAAACCCAGCACTGCAGCCCCACTGTCAGAGAGAGAGATGTGGCCAAGTCACTACCTCATGCCAGGCTTTTAATGCCTGCTGGGAAATTTAAAACTCATCAGCATTTAACAGCAACCTTTAAAGCTCACAAGGAACCTGCAGCATTTAGCACAGGGAATCCAAAACCATTATGTATTTATAATCAAGGAAATTATATGGGGAGGGATGGAAATATTGGATTTAGCTTTTTTACCTTAACTGCTGATGCGAAACAAAAATAGGTTGAAGCATTAGGACCAATATTTTTGCATTCTGGCATGAGAGAGGTATATGAAAGAAATGCTGCAATACTACTAGAAGAGGGCTCTAGAGCAACCCGTTAAGATTACATGTTAATGGAATGGGGAAACTGCACATTTAGGCAGCTGCCAGCCAAAAATGGGTTCCAAGGCTCTGCCCCTTGTCCATATGGGTGATGATACAGGTTTTTAAGTATATGATCAGTCTTTAATGATGTAATACAATAACAACACATTTCCTGGTGTACTGCCCTTGATAAGCTTGTGCAACTCCCTACACCTGTGGGTAAGTAGACCAGATTAAACTATTTTATACATAGATTTTCTTTTCATTCAAGTAAATGAAGATTCTACTCTGTTCAAGAAAAGGAGTTACATTCTCTGTTAGTGTACACTGCAATTGACTCTGATGGAGCTACAGCCATTTATATGCATTGAGGATCTGATCCAAGCAATCATGTAATGAAAGACTGCAATGCCATTGCATCTCATTGGTGTGACTGAGATAAAGCTTTGATTTAGTCACTACCTGCCTTCTGAGAAAAATATCTGGGGTTTAAACATACTGCCACTGTTAGTCTTTATGTAATTTTCTATCTTAAAAGAGTATGACTGAAAACAAGAAAATCCCATAATTTAAAACACTTTAGAAAGACATGACTGGAAGAATGCATATTGATCCCTGTCTCATTCACTATGCTCTGTGCAATATATAGATTGCACACACAAAAATCCTTCCTTATTCCTCACTAATCTTCAGTAAATTTTTGGCTTTACTTGTTTATTCATGGACCAAAAAGCCCCTGTCTTCCCCTCTGAAAAGTTTCTGCTCAACTTACCGAACATCTTCAAAACCCTCATCATCAAAATACTTTGCTATACCTGCCACTCCAAATGAACTAAGAAGGTCAGGAGACCATCGAAAATGGAAAGGAGGATTTTAGGATAAATGGCTTTTAAAGCAAAACAGGTAACATTTGGCTTGGGAAACGGAAGTCCATTTTTCTATTGTCCTAGATATTCTCTGAATCCCAAGAAGAAAAGCAGGAGCTTGTACTCCTATTTCCATTTTAACACTATACTTTCTGAAAGAATACTGATTTTATATAGTTATGGTGATAAAAGTATAAAACATATGCAGAACAATGGCCAGGATTTCTGACCCATCTGAACAAAACATAAATTTAAACACCAGTAAGGACCATATGTCACAAAATACAACTGCTAAAATGTAGCTCATTCTGACTCATTATTAATGGCTCTCCTCTTAGCTGCTATCTATGTTAAATATTGCAATGAAAAATTAGAGTATGCAAAAGATACAAGGTAATAAATCTGAGGGTAAAAAGCCAAAACTGCTAGAGATATGGCTCTCATTTCCTTTACTTCTCTCAACAGTCTTCAGCCTGATCTGCATGAAGCTGCCCTGTGTGCATCCCTAGTCCTGAGCATCATCTCATCCCCTAAGCAGAGAATCATAGAATGGTTTGAGTTAGAATGGACCTTTAAAGGTCACCTAGTCTAACCCCCAGCAATAAGCAGGGACATCTTCAATTAGGTCGGGCTGTTCTAATTGATCTATCTAACCTGACCTTGAATACTTCCAGGAATGGGACACCTACTACCTCTCTGGGCAACCTGATCCTGTGATTTACTACCCTCATAGCAAAAACTTCTTCCTTATATCTAATCTACATCGAACCTCTTTTAGTTTAAAAACATTTTCCCATGTTCTGTCACAATGGGCTCTGGTAAGAAGTCTGTCTGCACCTTTATTATAAGCCCTCCTCAAGTATCAAAAAGCAGCAACAGGGTGACCCAAGAGTCTTCTCCAGGCTGAGCAAATCTAACTGTCTCAGCCTTTCCTCACAGGAGAGGTGCTCCATCCCTCCAACCATCTTTGTGGCCTCCTCTGGACTCACTCTAACAGGTCCCTGTCCTTCCTGTGCTGGGACCCCAGAGCTGGATGCAGCACTGCAGGTGGGGTCTCACCAGAGCTGAGCAGAGGGGCAGAATCCCCTCCCTCCCCTGCTGCTCATGATTCTCTCGATGCAGCCAAGGATATGTTTGACTTTCTGGGCTGAGTGCCCATGGCCGAGGCATGTCCAGCCTCTCCTCCACCAGCACCCCCGAGTCACCGGGGGTTGCCCCGATCCCATATAATAAATGCTGTTATCACCTTTCGTACAGAGACACCACCCCGGAAGTAGCACGAAGCACCCCAGAACAGCAAGAACACCGATTCCTTCCACAAAACAACAAAAAAAGGCAAAACCCCACCACAGCGACATTTTGCAGACGCACCGGGGAACGGCCGGAGGCGCTGGAGTTCGGAGCTGGGCTGATACTACCATCTAGTGGGGATGGCTGGGAGAACGAAACCAAGGAGGCAGGAAAAAGCAGCTGAGGCAAGTCCAGCATCTTCCCAACTCTCTAACATGCTTGCAATTCGACCGGAACCACACTGAAAAGGGTAAAAAGTAGGTTACAAATCAGCAGTCTCACAGTGTCTGCTGCTTTTCAGGGAGGTCCCCAACTCAGCGGAAAGACTTGCTGGAAAATACTTTCTTTGAGGAAAAAAAAAGGTCAGGACTCTTTAAAAGCAATCAGGAGTCTGTCATCCACAAGGAGCAAAGGATGATCCATGCACTGTTTCTGGACTATGAGAAACAGCCCCAAATCTGCAAACAAAACACAGGATTTCTTATTATTGAGTCTCCCACTGAAATATTATCACTACAATTGCAAATGAAAACAGCATAAAAATCACTTTATTGGTGTGAAATCTAATTGGGTTTTTTAATATAAATAAATAAAACCAGTATATCTTTTTTCTTTTTCCTGGAGTTCTGTTAAACTTTAGGAGGATTGCTGTTCTGGAAGAAATATCTTCAGGCTCCCTGGTTCCTCCCAATACTAGGATTTAGTACACAAGGAGAAGACATTTTTAGAGACAAAATACACAAAATATTACACTGATGAGGACCTTCTTCCTCAGAAGCCTGTGTATACCTGGCCACTACAAGCCGTAAACACAGGAAAATTATGTTGCTCCTCATGGTGGTATAGGATAATGAAAGTGTTGAAACTAGAAAAACATGATGCAGGTATCTAAGTGTCCTGGGAGTGTGAAGACATCATAAAGTACTCATGTTTTTCTCTTTTTATTACCAGAAACCCATAATGCCTACATAGTGGTTTATCATCAGTTTTTCCTCACTTGGCTTTTTATATATAATGGATACAAATAACTCTCATCGCTACTGCTGTAATATTTAGTTATAGAGTACCAGTAACCAAGAAAGTCTAATTTTATTTCTTCCTCAGGGAAACTGTTTTTTTAAATCCTTGTTACTCTTTGGTACACATGAATGGGAAGTTAATATTCCTTTCAACAAACAAAAAATTTAAAGTAAACCAAATAGCTACTGAAACAAATTTGGAAGGATTTCCCCCTGATAGGATGATGAATATTCCAAAGAACCCAGTTCTACATATGTACAGGAATTTTACAGCCATTCAACAATGTAAATGTAAAAACCACTGCAAAAACAAAGGCCAAAGAAACTTTGTGTGTATCTGCTTATCAGACTTCCAAATGTTTTTGCCTCTTTTATGCTGTTGTCTTCTTTTTCTGGCTATTATAGTCTTGTTGTTTCTGTATTTGGCTATTGCCACTAAAGCATCTCCTGTTTATTTTCCAGAGCATATTTTCTGTCTGGGATAATGTATTCAACTTATATTTAGGTCTTCTGATAATGATTTTTGCTTTGGTTTTGGGGCTTTATTTTCTTACTTCCTCAATGGCTTCTTTACAGCATTATACTTCAAAACATGCCAGAATCTTACTTTTACAAATATATAATCTCGTTTGCAATTATATGGGTGCATGAGCTCAATACAATATTCTTCACCTTCCATTCCAGGAGAATTAAAAAGCCTGTGCTTTTGGTTTCATGGAGTTTTGGTTTGCTTTCTCAGAGGATTATGTAAAACATTCCTCCAAGTCTAATCTGAATGTGATATCCTGGAATTTTATTGTTCACAAGCACACAAAAAAATGTGACCCTACTGAAATTCTATCTGAGCTTGAGTTTATTCTAAATTCACATCACCTCTATCCAAACTTCTTTATTTTTCCAGATACAGACTTTTAAACCAAGTGAAATTCAACTCAAATTCAACCTACCATCAGTGCAGTCATCTGAAATGTTTGGGAAGCTTAGAATGGTGGAACAAGCACAACTTCACTTATATCTGTAAGCTTTAAGATAACTTGAATACCAGGCCAAAGTAAGTCCCATGGCCTGGAATATTTCACAGTCCAAAAGTCTGAATCACCACAGCTGAAGCATCACTTCAATTTACATGTTTCTATTTGTTTGCAAACAGATGACACTGCTTTTCTTTTAAACCCACTGAGGTGTGGGAATATGGACACATTAACTCTAAGGGCCCCAAATTCCTGCTTATGAAAATCAGCTGATATCAGTGAAATTGGTTAATTTACACTGTTTAACAATCTGGCCCTCTGGCCTTTTCTATCAAACAGAGCTAGAGTAACAGTTGATTAGCTAAGCACAAACTAACAGATAGTGAACATATGCAAAACAGTTGTCCATTTTGTAACTGGGAAAGTAAGAAATCGATTTTTCAGATGAGACTTAGTTCTTCATCTTGCACAAAAAGTGCATTCATCTGAAATTTAGATGCTGAAAATACTGGACTATAACTTAGCTTGACACACAGAGCAATTTCAGGCTAGATATACCCAGACCTCCCCAGCACTTATGCCATGACAAATCCCCTGGAGTGTTCACCAGCAAGTGTTTCCCTCATCATCCAGGGTTATGCTGAATTTCTCCTGCTGAAGTGGCTCTGCTTGCAAAAAATGGATCCAATATTGAATCAGTGAGGAACCCCAGTTCAGGAAGATAGCATCTCTCCCTCTTTCTCAGTAGTAGTAGAAACCAAAATCCCCTCAAGGCCTCAGAAAGCTTGGCTTGACACTGGTGACCTCTCATACTGAGCCCAGAGGAGGCCCAGTATTGTGATCATAGACCTGGAATACCACTCCTGTGAAGAGAGGCTGGGAGAAATGGGATTGTTCTCCTTAGAGAAGAAAAGGCACCAGGGAGAACTTAAACTACCTTCCAGTACCTAAAGTGACCTACAAAAGATCTAGAGAGGGATATATTACAAGGGCAGGTAGTGATAGGAAAAGGGGGAATGGCTTCAAACTGAAAGAGGGCAGGTTTAGATCAGATATTAGGAAGAAATTCTTTACTGGGAGGATGATTAAGCACTGGAACAGAGAAGCTGTGAATGCCCCATCCCCGAAAGTGTTCAAGGCCAGGATAGATGGAGCTCTGAACAACCCAGTCTGTTGAAAGTTGTCCCTGCCATTCTGTGATTCTTTGATTCATAAGATTTTTCTGCTTTTCTGTTTGCTTTTTCAGAGCAGGGAGGGGTTGGCTATCTTTCACAGCTCTGTGCCCTGAACACACACAGAGACCTTTCCCTCATTTCTGAGTAAGGCATCTAAACATTTCTCTTGCTTTCTGCTGGGCAGGCTAAACAGCTTCCTACTCAACATGCTGGTTTTTATAAGCCCCAGTCCTAGCCCTTTAAGAGGTATTTCCAAAACCAGGTGGTGCTATTCAAGGCAACACAGGTATCAGAAGGGCTCTGGCTGTGCTAGCACAGAGTCCACTGATAACTGGGCTGGGTTGTGTGTGCCCAGGGAGACTGTTGATCCAATATAGCCATGCTCCCTCCAGTGCTCTATCCAGCCATCTGAGCAATGCAAACTGGCTCTCCCTCTGCATCATCTCCTTGCACTGCAGTACTAAGTCCACTGGAGAATCTAATCTTAGGTTTTTTCTATGGCTAGAAGAGGTTTATTTGCCTCCTGATGAGGTAATGAGTTAACTGGCATTTTTGTTCTTTTGGGGGAATCTGAATCTAGACATAAAAATCTTTTTCATGCTCCTATCGCCCCCTGAAATTCAATCTATGTGTCTGCTGAAGCTATTTGCTTCAACCATCACACCAAAATAATATGGTCATTTCCCAAGTGCCAGCCGCTACCATCTTCTCAGTAGGAAAAAAGGGATCTTTGATCTGAGCTAATTATTTGCCTTGCCCCACACCTACTACTACTGTTAAAAAACATAATACATTGGAGGTAGATTGTGCTATATTTCATGAACCTTCACTGCTGGCGCTAAGGGACATACCCATCTGTTATTTGCTCTCAGCTTCACTTACTGATAAAATAGGAAAGGCAGCTTGCTGATGGGCTCTTTGAAGCAAAATGCTTCACTCTTTCTTAAAATTAAAGTGTATAAATTTTTTTTTTCAGTAGACAGCATGCAGCCTATCTCAAATCAAAATTACTTCTACTAAATTAAAACTAAGTACTCTGTACTTTATTTTTTTGTATCATGTAACTTTGGGTGATGGAACCTTACAGCAGCGTGACTTTCTTTAAATTGTATTGGACTTTCTCCCAGCACAATCCATCTTTCTGTTATCTGGATTTCAAATATATGCTGTAGTCTGTTTTTCAGCTGTGTCATCATGGAAAAATCTGTGAGGGGGTTAGTGCATCCTAGCTCAGGGACCAAAGGAGGCAGTCAAGGGCAGAGGGCAGATAGACAATGCAACTGTCTGTAGAATGGAGGCTTTGACAGATACTGTCCTTTCAGGGGTTCTCTCTGCTCATTTTATGGCCATCACAGATCCCAAGAACTTCCCATTACAGAAGACAGACAGCCTGTAACACACCAGGAAGGAGTCACAACCCACTGGTAGGAGATGAGATGTTTGTTATAAATTCTTACCAGGCTGAACAAAGACACTAGACACATGTCAGGAGCTCTTCTTATACATCACACTTCAGTAAGTTCTCAGCTCCCACCAAAAACTCCTCAAGGGTGCTGACTCACAAGCCACAACACACCTCCAGAATCCTAATAGGGATGGTTTTCACTGCCAGGAACGTGCAATACGGGATGTGAGAAGCCAATTCAGCCATTTTTAGTTTGCCTCAACTCTGGTTGTCAGAATTGTCAGAGGCATATGGAGGAGGGGGTGCACATGAGTTACTTGCAAGAAGCAGCGAGGAGTGGGGGAAGCCTTGTCTGGATAAACTTCACCTCGCAGCCAATCAGGGCAGAGAAAATTTCCATGATTAGACTGCGAGCAGCCTCCACCCCCCCACCCTCCCACGTGCTTGCTAATGGAGGGGGGGTGCAAGTTCCCAGATGCCCGCCAAAAATGCCCGCCAAAATTGGGCCCCCAAAGCTGAGTTGGGGGAGGGGTTTGGGAGCACATAAAGGCAGCTAGCCACCACACTACAAAGTCTTTTTGCTTTGGATCACTGGGAGGGGCAGTTCAGCCCCTTCTGCTCCCGCCTTCATGCTCTCCTCCCTGTGGTCCTGTTTCCCTGCCCGTGCCTGCTTCACCCTGCTGTGCCAATTCTGAGAACTAGCTTGTCACCATGAGAACCTTGCGCTCCGCAGTCACTGTTATAAATAAGAGACCAGATTGTCAATTTAACAATTGTCCATTCATTTTATACTTCATTGTAGTTTATTATTCATTACCTGAATGTTATATTTCGTCCTTTATTAACTGTTACTGCTAATTACTCTGTTGTTGTAAAAAAACTCCAATTCGTGGTAAGCTACTCCTTATCAGAATATGCTAATGTGAGGAATGTATGGTATCCCTACCCTTCCCCTGTTGCCTAGCTACCCCCCCAGGCCTGTCTGAAGATACCAGAGAGAAGAAAAAAACCAGAAAACCTGATATGCAAACGAACGCCTAAAGGCCCCTTGGGAGAAGCAACAAACCCCTAGAAA
Organism: Dryoscopus gambensis; assembly: GCA_013389985.1. Taxonomy (NCBI): domain Eukaryota; kingdom Metazoa; phylum Chordata; class Aves; order Passeriformes; family Malaconotidae; genus Dryoscopus; species Dryoscopus gambensis. Next base: position 4,288 of record WEIT01023378.1, on the reverse strand, counting down.
AAACAAGTTAGAGACAAGCCAACAAATTTTTAAGAAAAATCAACCCAATTACACGATCAGTTGGAAGGAGAATTACCACCTGGCCAGCTTTTGGGTTTCCTTTTTTGATCGCCATAAACTATAAAAGGGTTGACTGAGCGCACCCCCCCTCCGATGAAGAGTTGAAATCGCTTTCCTGGCCACTCCCTTGTGAGGAGAGAAGGCCTGGCCTGTATAGTTTGCAATAGTGTGATCTCACTGAAGTGGAGTGCCTTGGCTCCATTGTTTTTCTCCACACAGCATGCTTGTCACAGGTTTGGGTTTTTTCTTCCTCTTGGGCAGAATAAACAAAAGAGCACACAAAAAACCTTTCCTGCTCCAGGAAATGGGTAGCCTCCTCTGGAGACTGTGTCCATGGTACTCAGTTTCTCTCCCTGGAGGCAAAAAGGGCCACCTCTCTCTACCAGTCCTGCAGTATTTCCAAGGCACTAGAACAGAAAAAGGGGTTTGGTAGCATCAGGTCATGAAACTTTGTGTCATATGTGAAATGAATACAGGCAGGACTGCGAGTCCTTTAAAAGCCTTTATTAAAAGTGATCAGCTTGGGTTGGGTGCCCGGCAGGCTGCGTACACTTCCGCTGCTCCTGGCTTCGACGTGGGGGAGGAGGAGGAATTCGGCTTTGCCACTCAAAGTGATAAAGCCGGGTCTTCTTTTCCTCACAAGGGAGTGGCCAGGAAGGCAATTTCAACTTGTCATCGGAGGGGGGGTGCTCTCAGTCAACCCTTTTATAGTTTATGGTGACCAAAAAGGAAACCCAAAAGCTGGCCAGGTGGTAGTTCTCCTTCTAATTGATTGTGTAATCAGGTTGATTTTTCTCAAAAAGTTCGTTGGCTCATTTTTAACTTGTTTTTTTCTAAGGGTTTGTTGCTTCTCCCAAGAGTCCTTTAGGCTTTCGTTTGCATATCAGGTTTTCTGGTTTTTTCTTCTCTCTGGTATCATCAGACAGGCCTTTGTGGGGGGGATAGCTAGGCAACAGGGGAAAGGGTAAGAGGAGCCATAAATGCCTTACATTAACATATGCTGATAAGGAGTAGCTTACAGGAGTGGGTTGGGTGGTTTGTTTTGTTTTGTTTTTTTTGGTTGTTTTTTTTTTTTACAACAACAGGGTAATCAGCAGTAACTGTTAATAAATGAGGAAATATAACATTCAGGTAACGAATAATAAACTACAATGAAGTATAAAATGAATGGGTAATTGTTAAATTGATGATCCGGTCTCTTATTTATAACAATATGGAAACCTCCTCTCCCCTTTCCCTTGCATAAGAAAGTTAACAAAGGGAAAGAAGGAAAGTCATGTACAACAGAAGTGAAAAAAAGTGGATAAAAAATAGGCAGGCATACCTATTCTTGTGCATTATTTACAATAGAGTAACAAATGCTTTTCATCTCTGGTCATCTAATACATCCCATCTTGAAATACACCTATATGTGTGTCTATGTGCACATATATAACATGTATGTACATGTATATAACCTGGTAAAATTAGTTATGTTTTTAGCCTGTGTTTATGCCAAAAGCCATCTAGGAGATATACTAGGGACTTTATGGGTAGTCTGAATTTTCATTTCTTCCTTTCAAACAAGGTCTATGGATTATTTATCCATTCCCTTCAAGTGTGAACACATTCTGTCATTCACTACTGTATGAACTTCCTTAGGGACTACATCACGCAACGACCCTCTTCTGTCACCTTCCTTCTAGGCCTGGAGATAATGTACTATCCAAACATCACCTCATACATAACTCATTCATTTAATTCCCTGCAGTACACTCCTTGCCCTTCTTTGCACTTCCTTAAGCATTTAAATACCATCTTCAAACTATTGTTTTGAGACTAGCCCACAAAACAGCACACAGGAATTAGACCAGTTTTTGGAGATGCTGTAGAGATGACTTTTCTTTGACTCAATAACAATTTTTTTCATGGTCTTCTGGCAGCTCAGTACTTTGAGAAAAGGAATCTCAAAAACAAGCCATTCCTAAAAGAGAGCTGCAGCTTCTTGCTTTCTCTGGTTCATTTCAGTTGTTTTCAGGGCCTTACAGAGCATGCTGGGTCATATTATTTCCTTTTGCTCAAGTGTGTCAACAGCATCTCGGGTCTGTTCTGGTAGTGTTGTGCTCAGCACACATACAGGGCAGGCAATGAATTTCGAAACAAATGCTGGGAGCTACAGAGAATATTCTTAGTTTTTGAAGCATTGTCACAAAGTGCTAAAACCTTGAACACCTATCAGAAAGAATGAAACATCGCCTTAGGAAAGGAAGGTTATAATTTATAACAGCAAGAATTTCTATTGTAAAAAAAAAAAAAAAACCACAAAAAACAAAAAAACAAAACAAACAAAAAAAAATCAAA
>WEIT01023377.1:80385-101892 GCA_013389985.1 Dryoscopus gambensis | reverse complement strand
GTCCCGTGATCACTCCAGAACGTGCCACTATGCTCTAATGGAAATACCTGTCTCAGTATGCCCTAAGATCACATTTGCCTTTCTTCTGTCCCCACTGAATTGCTGACTTATAATCTACCCCATTACCAAATAGTACACCTGCATCTTTTTCCCTTTCTATTTTTTCCCAAATGCAAGGTTCCCATTTCACAAGAGAAATTCCTAGTAAGAAAGTCCTAGCAAGAACACGTTTGGACATATTACTGTTCAGTTTCATTCTGTTCCTTTCATATTGGCTCTCACTTCTTTCCACAGGATACTCTATCTTACTGTCACCCCAAGAACACTTTTCAAAATCTGTCATCAAGAAACATTAGCAACAAAAACTCCTACCTTTATGTGCTATGCTCAGTTAACAAGAATATTAACTTATACTTGAGGAATTCCTTTAATAATATCTTGTCAGCCTATTATCTGGCCAGGGTGGTTGAACACTTGAGCAGGTGCCCAGAGAGGCTTGGGGTATCTCCATCCATCAAGATACTCAGAACTTAGCTTGGCATGGCCCTGAGTAACATGATCTAACTTAAAGGTGGCCTTGCTTTGAGCATAGGGTTGGACTACAGACCCCCAGAGATCCTTACTGACCCAAAGGACAATCTGCTTTTATTTCCATTTAAAGAAGAAACTGTCAGCTCCTTTCTCATTCATTTTACAGTCATCCTAATGTCAATCTAAACCTCAGTTTAATGAGTAGTTACACCAACAATCTCTTCTGTAGCCCTCCCCCCAAAGACTTTACAGTAGTCCAGTTAAATGAGTTTACTCCAGAAAATAAATTGCTTTATGAAAGAATGATACCTTTGATATATCATGTTGCATCTCATAGCACATTCTATTTATCTCCATATTTTAAATTATTCTGTCCTTCAGAATCAGTTTTCACAATTAAATCAACTCACTGACCTCCATCCTCCCCCTTTTCCCAAGCATGAGCACAGACACTTGCTTCCCACAGCACCTTTTTCCATGTAAAAGGCAGAGTAACAAAATTCTACATTTTTTCCCACAGATCTGGTATTTCATTAATAGCCACTCACATCTCTCACTGCTCTGGATAATGACTACTCTGATATGTTTATTTGATGGGCTTGGCCTCCTCTATATTTTGCAGGTTTCAGTCTCTTGATCACCCTTGACCAGGCCTCCATGGCCAGGTGGTCACCAAAGACAAGTTCTTCAAGTCCTTCCACACACCTGGTGCTTTTTTAGGGACGTTAGCTGGTTTGCAGCATCACTTCCTAACGCCCAGACTCCAGTTCACCTGTCTGGGCCCTCAGTGTCTTTCCCTGCTCACTGTGCTCTATATCCAACACTGAAGTCCTGAATAAACACACAAATTTAAACATTCTAAAAGGAGAATTTGTGCTGGGGCTGTACCCAGATGATCTTTTATCTCTACTCCAACCTCACTAGTCTTAAACTACTTAATACTACTTATATGTTAGCATAAGTACTTAGTATCTGGCATAGTTTTGCTACCTGCCTGTGGTATGCATAGCATTTTTTTCTACTATGACTATGGCGAGTACCTTCAAGTATGTTCCTTACAGTAAGTTAGAACATTTGTTTTTCTACCCATGGCTTATTTACAACCTGTCTGAGAAAGAAGAAGTCCAGGAGAAGAAAGGTACTACCTGAATGAAAACAGTAAAGAATATCACCACGATAACAGCAGTGATGAACAATTTCTTCCTGGGAAACACAGCAGGAGGAAGCAGAAATACAAGTGAGAAACAAATTGCTCCTCGGAGACCTCCATAGGCGATAATAAATTGGTCCTTAAAAGTGAGAGGTATTGTCCGGAATACATTAATGATCTGAGTCAGAACAAAAACACCTGAGGGAAAAAAACAGAAATATAAAGAGGAGGGGAAAAAAAGGGAATTAAATTACACACAACTAGCCCATGACGCTAATATTTGTTTAAAAACACGTCTATTTGCTTCTTACCTTTTGTTTGCTTCTTCAATATATATTATTGAAGTAATGAAACACTACTTAGCAGTCTAAAAATACCATAATACTATATTAAACAGCCTTGGGGACATCATCTTAAACATATTTAGTGAGCTAAACACCTCAGGTCAGCTGGATTTAGGACCTGAAGCAGCTAATAGATCTCCATGAGACAGCTATCTGCTAGACTGCACCTCTAGAACAGCAATAATTCTCTGTGTCAGTATAGAGCAAGACTCCTAATTGCTTTTCAATAGGATTTGAGGTGATTTTGAAAACTGGCTTGTCCCCTCCATCAATCTGTGCTTTGAATCCTGCAAAATCCTACTCACTCAATGTTACTAACACAGACAGGAAGGATGCAGGACTGGAGATGGGGAGAGAAGACACCAGTGCAGGCAGGTGAAGGGGACAAGCACAGGGGGCAAGAGCTGGGTGGCAATCAGGCTGTTTGGCTCCTTTTCAGCATAAAATATTAATTGTGGGGTTGCAGGTGCAGTAGAAAAATAGTCCAGATTTCTGCTCCGTAAGGAGACTTGGGAGCTGGATGTTGGGTTGCAGATTAGAGCACGACCCACCTTTCCACATGGAGGGACTGAATCATTACCGATGAAGCTCGGGAGAGGAGCACGTTTAAGACCTACCAGCCTGCCCTGCACTTAGCTCTCTAGGGAAAAGAACTAGCTCTGTAAATTCAGGAGGGATCAAACTCTATCTTACAGAAGGTTTTTCTTTACAATCTATACCTGAACACTTCAATTACAGCATTTCCTGGTTTGATACTATTTATGTCAGTGACTGGGAAAATCCCAAAGCTAGTAAACATAAATTTAAAACAAAACAAAAACAAAGAAAAAAAAAGACAAACAAAACCAAAACAAAACAAACAAACAAACAAAAAAAACACACAAAACCCCCCACAACCTTTTTAATTGCTGTATGGCTGCTAATTCTTTCCACCAAATTTGCTTATTTGTAAATGAATGTTTACTTAAATACATGTATTGTGATTAACAAGCAGACTGCCTCTCACTTTAGATGGGCAGGATCAGGGCAAAACTAATTTTTAGGTTCCATTTTGGGGAAAGGTGGAAGCTGACCCTGCAGTATAGGGCATGTTACTAATACAAAAACCATTCTACAAACTGATGGGTCTCTGTCTAAGTTTTGGCATTTTCTACTTGTCAAGAGGTAAAACACTTCACTTGCAAAGAATACTGACCCATAGTCTGAGACTTTCTTACCCAGTGCCCTCCAGATTAAACAGAAGAGGAGGGTGAAGCTAACAAAGGCCCAGTTCCACTCATGGTTCTTCCCAACTGTAGACACACCCATGAAGATGAAGATTAAAGTCTCACTGACACTGCTCAGCATCTTCATGAAATATTTTATTGTTGTGTAGGATTTCTGAGAAACATTTTCCTCCACATATTTATTCATGGTCATGGCACAAGCTGTAATCCTGAAAGGCAAACATTATCCCATATTTCATTGGCTGTATTTTTTTTTAACCACACTCATATCTACATAATATTATTCATTTTCCATAGTTCTCTTTAAAATGAAAAGCATAACTTATTCCATAACCAATCTCAAATTTACAGGCTTGGTGAACCTACAATTTTGGGCAAAATTTTTTTTCTGCAATGGGAAGTTTTCTGAGAAGACATCAGTGTATGGAGAGCTTTCTCATATAGTAAGTGCACACGATCTGTGCAGGGGTCACCCCAACTCTGTTTTGAAAGAGGCACAGATGAGGAGAGACAGGGACAGCCTTGGCAAACAGGAGTTGCTGCATCTTTTGCTCCTGAGGGACATCAGACAGGGTGGAAACTGCATATCCTGGAGCAGGGCAGGACTTCCCTCCTTCCCTACCAGCAGTTGTCCCACCTCAGTGGCAGTGACAGTAGCCAGCTCCTCCTTCCAAGCAAATTAAGCAGCAAGGCTACAGACAATTTGTCATTGTTCAAGACTTTAGGCCTGCTCTGCCTGCACATAGGGCTGAATAGGAGAAAAAAACCACCAGAAATCACATTGGTGCTGCTGCACATTTAAAGCATCTACAAATGAATGAAATGGGCATCTCAGCTCATACACGAGAGAAAAGAAAGGGCTTGCTGTAAATACATCTACAAGTCCATTTTCTGTGCTAGTAAACAGAGTTTGTTAATCCAGGGGAAAAGCAAAGAATGACACTACTGATTGTACATCACTTGCTCAGTATGGCTGCCCACGATACAGGGACGGCTGAGGACCACTCAGCTACACATTTACAAGTTTAAGGGTAATTAGCTGAGCTGGCTGGAGGATAACCTCAAGGTGCTGTCTCCATGTAGGGACGCACAGTCTGAGTTGACTAGTAATTATCAGGGTGGACAACTAAGGCAAGATACATTGTGAAACAAACTTCGTTCCTGGTTCTACTGTCCAGGGCAACAACATCTGCTCTGATTCCCAGTTAAAAACATTATACATATCCATGTATGGGTTTTCTGTCAAACTATGCACACTAAATCTAAACAGAGAAAGAGAGATGTATTTACATTGTCTTTCTGAATACAGCTTATTTATTCCAGTTACACCAGGTTTTTAGTTTATAATTATTTCCTAACATAGAGTCTATTTCTTCATTCTGAAATCTCTACACTTCTGTCATGGAGGAGGAGGGCAGGTTTGCTGGCATCTCTGAAAATTTCTCTTTCCCAAGTTTTGTGGAGGTCTCACTGCAGAAATTCTTCTGCTGTGCATGTCCTGTCTCTAAGCCAAGGGCCCCATCTCTGAACCACTCTGAACTAAATATCCCTGAATGGAAATGGAAATGGAAAGGCAGACTGAGGCAGAGGTTAGAAAAACCTCACTGACATTATGAACACACGTGTCTGGGTTCTTTCTTCTAAATAAGAGATTTAAAACATTTCACAAAGCAGGAGGAATCCTAGAAGCAGCAGTGACTTAAAAGGACCTTCATAGAGTGAACTTTATTAGCATTTTGCAAGAGGGAGTCCATAGCAGCAGCTCAGGTTGTAGTCACTGCCAGACTCTGAACACATTTCTCATGATTAATTAAAGATAGTTTTGTTCAGAAGTTTCCTTCTCTTACATGGAGCCACATCTACATCCCCAAAGTGGCTGGGCAACAATACTTCTGAGGGACAAGTCTGGGAGGACATGTGTACACTGGGAGAGGACACAGTGTACTCTGCTGACCTCTCCCAAGTAGCAGAGGCCCTGATTGTGCATAAGAGTGAATAAAACCCAAGGAAGAGGATGTGATACGGGGACAGATGCAGTCTGATGGGGCAGATAGTAGCTTACAAATACAGGCAGAATAGTGCACCTAACCTGGCCTTCACCCTGCATTTTTGTCCACCTATACTTGGTGATAGAGAAGCAGATCTAGTCAGCACAAAATAAAATGTCCATTGCTGTACAAAGAAGAGCTCCAAACCCAAGCAAACTCAAGTCTAAGAAGGAAGAAAGTCTCATTAAGACTGTTCCAGACCCCTGTATATATTTAGGACTGATAAAATTTTCAGCCCTCTCCTCACTGTCAGCTGAGTTCACCACAGTCCTGAACAGAAAGATTCCCTCTGGTCCACAGGTAGCATGCTGCCTGGGCAGCAGAGCTCATCCTGGTTATACAGGGTCCACTCTGGAAGATACAGCGTAGATTTCATAAGCACTTTCTCCCTGATACCCTCAGTAGTTAAGGTAATGTTTCTAGTTTGAGCATGTGGTTGGGACAACAGAGGTCCTGAATTTTTGCCAGTACTGACAAACGGATGCTTTTCACAGCTGTCCTCCTTGTTCTGATCTTCAGTTGCCCAGACTGGGGACTTACAACAGCTCCCACAAACTTCTGTGCTTGAGGAAGAAAGTAGGAGAGGACCTGGGCCATGCATGGATTTTGTCCTGACAAGAAGCAGCAACTTGGTCAGGACATACACTCAAGCCCAGAAGCTGTCAAACACTCCCAGGTTCCTCAGTTTGCACAGAGTTTTGATGATCAACCACAAAAGCACATGTGCAAATCTTCTCAAATCTACTTAACACTTTGACCCTTCAGAAGTCTCATACTCAGTGGCAAACCAGCTCTTCACAAGCCATAGGGTGCACTGACACACCTACAAACATCTCAGGCTATGCCGTGGGTTGTGACAGCTCTCCTGTGTGTACACTGCTTATCTGCACAAGTGTAACAAGTCTGCTGCAGCCTGGCTGCTCCAGCCGAGGGCACTCAGTGGAGCTGGCAAGTGCAGGGACAGAAACTGCAAAAGAGCAAGAAGGCACTGGGTGGGTTTCAAAGCAGCCACTTCTAGGCCCACAGTCATTTCAGAGTCCCAAAGCAGCAGCTTAGTGCCCTGAAGCATTAGGACTGTCAGGTCTGCATCAAAGGCACAACAAAACACACAGTACTATTTATTACCTTCTTAAAATAAATCGTTTTCATGATTATAATAATTTACAAAAGCCTTGCAGCATGGGGAGTGGGGAAGCATGCTCTGGATATGGTTTGTTTTTTGAACCTGAGGTAATGGAGACACTGTAAATAGATGTCTGATAAGAATCTGTCACCAGATTAATCAGAATCCTTGCAAGCTGTAACTTAAAACACCTACCCTGCTTAACCACTAGGATTTAAAGGGACAATACTCTTATTTTCAGTCACATTTTGCATTCATTCAATTAGTGTCAAGCAACTGAGGAGTTGTTCAATGCTATAACAAATAGAGCTGCACATGATTTTTTACTCTTCAGGTAAGTAATATTCTACAGCTGATCACTGCTCACTTTGAATCAGATATCTCTTAAGAGTATTTTTTTACATTATAAAAAAATGTTGAAGTCTCTTTCATTTGAAAATTGTGTGGGCATATAGTGTTAGAATTTAATGTAAAATCAATGTCTTTATGCAAGATTTTATGTACATTATTATAATAAGTTCTTCACAAACTAAATTTTTACTGTCACAATAATCAAAGCCAAAGCTTAGATGTATTTTATTTTACATTTCTCATCCATATACATTAATTCTGGCTTCCAATTCTGTGACCTGAGTAGTTGCCTTGGTCAAGAAGGCGAAGGGAAAAGCACTTCACTGCAATTAACCTGCAACATTCTGTACTTCTGAAGAATAAAAGTCTCACTGTATAAACAGTACATTTTCTGTCAGGACTGCAATAAACTAGGCCACTGAGTTCAATCCTCAAGTTTCCTTGACCTACTAAACTTACAGTAGTTTCAATGTTTGCGCCTTTCAGCCTGCTAAGTCATTGTTGTAAAAAAAAAAAAAGAAACCCAGACTAAAAGTTCTGGTGCTTCACAGCCTTTATGAGAAATTAGTAAGCAGAAAATGCAGCATTATAATTAGAAATGGAAGCAAGCAAATAAAGCTCAGATTCACATCTGTATGTTTTACACCTGTGATCCTCATTCACGCCCAGCTCTAGTTGCAGTAGAAACTCTTTCCTCTTCTTCTGAACATTTTCTCACTGCAGCTCACAGGGACATGGTTCAGTCCCTTCAGTATTTCAGCCAAGTAACCTGGTGCACAGGTTATATACGGACATTTCAAGAATCGTTTGTCCTTAGAATAAGTACACAAACTTATCAGAAGAGGGACAAGTGCCTTTCATTCCCTTCTATTCCTCTGCCAGTGAATTCCTACTTGCCCAGGAATGAGGCAATCCGTGCAAGTATTTTATTTATTTGGTAACACTGTATGTTCCTGCTCATGTCCTTCCCCTAAAGTATGGTACAGCATGTAACCACAAGGTCTCACTGAGTATCTTTATAAACCTGGTTATGAAAGAAGTGGGAATCAGTAATATAACAGACTCGTGGATATGGGTGAAAAAGGGGAGACCAGGCAATTATTCCTGATAGGCTGAACTGTAAATGGCCACAGAAGCAAATAACAAATAAACAATCTCGTTTTCCAGGGACATTCCAAGGTCATTTGCTCCAACTACATGCTCAAAGGAGGGCTGACTTTTAAGTCAGACCCAAGCAATCCTTACATGAGTCAGTCGCTGCAGAAAACGACAGGCAACTCAACACTGGTGTGTGTTTTTGCACTGTGGCATAGAGCAAATTACTCTCTGCAGTTTAAAGGCCAATGAAATGTGAAAAGAACAGTGTAGATTTACTCCAAGGGGATACAGAGATTGCAGGAGCTCCAAGGCTCTCAGCACTGCTGGGAGGGAACAGGCTTTATGGCTTATAGCAGCTGAGACCCTACGTGGCAGCAGAGAGCCCTTCTGTCTCAGCTGGGATGTTAGTGCTGTGCACAATTCTGTCACCTATTACAAAGTATGCTCAGAGTCAAAAATGGACAGAACATTTTAAATGTAACTCATTTTCTATCGTGCTGTTTGAGGGCAAAAATACTTTGTATTTCCTCTTCTGTTCTGCACTCATTCAGGGGCCACTGCACAAAAGAAAATGAATAGGTTGTTAATGCCGTGGGAAGCACTGGTGTGCTGGTGGCAGGCACCGGCATGTGGTGGGTCCACTGACCCTCCAGCAGACCCACCATGCCCCTTCCGTTGTGTCCTGGATGCAGCAGGTCCAAATCAGTATTTTCATAAACACTGCCGCAATTTTTTCCATGTACAGTTTAGCCACACGTTTTTGGTTTAGAAACCCTTTAAGTATTTGATCATAGGATGTCAAGGACATTTGGCTTAAGAGGTGGAGGAAACTAGAAACCACACAAATGCTATGAATAGAAGCTATGAGAAGAGATGGCATATTCATGAACTCGGTAAAAGTGGATGCATATGTTGCTTTATTTAGGTTCATATCAGAGGAAGAAACCCAGGCAATCTTTAGCTCTTTACTTACATTAAAGTTCCAACCCCTGTTGCTTCATGGCATGTTCCTATTTTTATACTACTGAAATCAACACCAGTAAGTTTCCTTGTAAATCACTTCCCAGCCCCAGAAAACCTTATACCGGCATGACTATGATATTAAACCTATCTTCACTTGCCTAAAAGATAATAATCAGGTGAGGTATTATCAAGTATTAGTGATACGCAGCAGTAACATCCGAGCTTACACAAAAAGCTCTGCTCCTAATGCCTGAATGACTCATTTGCCACTAGAACAATACAAAGTCATTTAGGAAAGTTGACTTTAAAAATATTACTTGGAACCAGAGCAAAACATTTAAGCACATCAAATGTCAGAAAGGCTCTTTCTAATGTTGAAGTTGTTACAGTATAAACAGAACGAAGAAAAAAGGCTGTGCTCTTTTTTTACCAAAGACCAGGAGTGGAAAACCAGAAGTGAAAATATTTCTATCTGTTGGAAATGGGAAGAAAAATATTGTTTTATACATAATGATGTATACAGAGAACATTGTAACACACAGGCACACGTATCAAGATACTAAACTATAGGATTATATCACCACAGGACTGAAAATTTTACATTCCCCCAGTCTTTATTGTGCCTGTAATCCAGCAGGAGTTTGCCTTAATGATATATACATTGTCTTCATTGAATGGCACTCACTGGCTGCTCACATGACTAACTTTTAAACATAGTTTCACAATATATTGGCATCGAAAGTGAAGCCAGGTCATGAAGTTCCCTGCTACCACTCCACTCTCTCCCTGCCACCACTGCCCCTACATCACTGTGGGCCACTCCTCATCCATGTCATTATGACTAGTTGAAGAGTCACATGAGGACACAGGTCACCAAAGTGACCTGGGTTAAAAATAAGCCCACTGAAAATACAAGTGAATATTTTTAACTTGGAACATTTCAAAGATATGGCTTATGATGTGATGCCATGAGCAGTTTTAGTGACACAGCTGGTGTGGTGGCAAGCTGAGAGAATGGGGTGGAAGCAGGAGGGAAGAGGCCGGAAATCCTCAAGCCAGCAACTCTGTCATGCACTGTGGAACAATGCCACATGGCAAGGTTTGCATAATTTGATCCTCTCTCCAATTTCCTTTGGCATTCTTACTTGATGCTATGATTACTGAAGTTTGGGGTACTTACGCCATGATGCCCGAGAGATGAAACATTTCAGCTGTTATGTATGACAAGTAACTGTACAGGAAGACAAAGAGTGGCTCAATCACTCGGATTTTATGGGTGAAACGGGTGGTAAAGGCTGCTACAAATCCCAAAAGGATTCCAATCAATACTCCACCGATCCCCACTATAAAGAAGTTAGCAATCCCAGCGAATATGTCAATAACCTTAATTGTGCGCATCTGGCAGAAAGACTTGAACAAATTGTACAGGACCTATGAGGAAAAAGAAAGCATATTATCTTTTTGAACTATTCTTAATTTCCCTTCATGTCATTATGTTCCTCTGCTTAAAAGTTGAACTTGAATTTCTCTACCTTTAATTCGCTTTTTAGATATGCTGTTATTTACTGCTGGCATATTATTTGTCATCCATATATACCAGGGAGATACACAAAGACAGATAAATGCAATTACTCCCATTTTTGCAAATGGGACAGATTTCTTAACCCGTGCCACTCTGGGTGCCAGGAGCATAAATCTATCTAATTTTTCTTTAATTTGTCATTTATTTACAGATCTTCTAATTTCCCCACAAATGTCCATTTCAGATTTTCCTCAGATTAAAAGAAATAAAACAGAAGGAGAAAAAAAAAAAAAAACAGTTTCATAACCAGTGAAAAATCAGGTTATTTTCAAATCTGTTTGATCTACAAGACACTGAGGGGTAGAGTACTGAACTAGACCACAGATTCATCTAAACTGGTAGGGTAGGAGAGGGTGTAGGGGGGGCTGGGGTTGGACAGTGACCACCTCAAGGAGTAAAAGAAACATGGTATTCATGAAGCCAGCGCTCTTTTTCAAAATTATCAACCATTAGAAATCCAGTGGTTTAAAGACTGTTCAAAATATCAAGTATTTCTAGAGATTTAGATTTCACTAAAAATCAATTTCATTAAAAAAATTTAATTTCATTAAAAAGCCTGTTGCCATGTGTTTGCCCAGTTTAATTTTCAAAGTGTTTATAACCATCCACCAAAACAAACTAGGTCAATGGGATTATCACATTTTCTTAGCCAGAGACCCTTTTTGTTTTATACAGGAAACAGTACAATCTAAAGTCCACATTTCTCTAATAATCCAGTATTTTAGTTTCTCCAAAACAGAAAACAATGGAATCTGTTACTCTTAAAGGAACCTTAAAGAGTTGCCCCATCCAAAGACTCACCTGGGAGATTTAACCATTCCCTGGTGCTGCATGTATGCTCCCAGCCCAGCAGTACCAGGATGGCAACACCGTCCCCTTGTACAGAGCTAACTTTGGTCACAGGCACCTATTCCTATCACTGTGGGTTCACAGGCTAAGCCAGTGAAGACCAGTCATCTTAGACAGCTTGCAGGAGTTAAACCTCTGCTTTCTTTCTGGACTTCTTAGTAAACCAAACAGGTTTCTCTATCAGGAATGCTATTTGAGAGAACAATGTTTTATCAGTACTTGCATTGTGCCAACAAAGTAGGTGTTTGAGTAGTGGCTGTGGAAGGATTTCTCATGTTTGCAGTCTTGTTCTCTCTCACAGGACAGAACATAAGTTGTTCAGCCCTTCTTAGTCAAAACTGGATGGGTTTTTTAGAACTAAGGGTTTCATGCAAAGACATGGCTTATTATGGGTCATTTGGGCTAAGTGAAAGGAAAGAACTGAAACAGAAAAGAAAAAATATATTCCAGAGCAAGCATGAAAATAGAAGCTTAAATAAAACCTAGAATGGTTATCAGTAATTTTCATTACAAAGCAGCAAATAAGAGCAGGATCATGATCTATTTATCTGATAACAGGGATGCTCTCAGGATGAGTCCACTTGGGAGAAGGGAGAAGTTTCCTTTTTCATCTGAACAAACCCCTTGCTGCTCTGAGGCAGACTCCCAGCCTTTTAGCCCTATTCCTTGTTCCTGCGTACTGTGCAGGACAGGAGAACAATGTCATAGGCTCCACAGTCTTTTCACCTGTTTTGATTTGCAGACCTTATGGATTTGCACGGAGAGAAGCACACCAAAATTAAACCTACTGACAGCAGGAGTGCCTTTGCAGGTCCCTTTACAAGCTCCTCTCATTCCACAGACTCCCAGGACTCCCTGAATCAGAGACTGAAGAATACTGTTGACTTGTGTTGTGTGCAAGGAGTTTCCCCGGGTCACTTGTTGAAACTTGGGACGATCCCAGAGTTGTTTTTCTCTAAGACACCTACAGAATTTTACCTGGCAGAATATTCTCTTGGTACATATTAGGGAAGCTTATTATTTCCTTTAATCGGAGATTTAAATAGTATTTTTTATATTTTAAAAAGTAACTATATAAATATATACAAGGCTAGCCTCTAAAGTAAGAGAACTGCAAGGTTCTTGTAAAGAAGCAGAGAATTTTATCTGTCCGAGCCTTTCCATAATGTCACCTCATCTTCATACCAAAGTGTTGACCCTGCAAATAGAATGGAGCCTGCTGTTCCACATGGAGACATCCTCATAAATCTCAAGTCTAATGCCATAAGTTCTTTGAAAGAAGAAAAGCAATTTTCTCCTTTGTACCTCAGCCATGGTAAAAGCAGCAGCTATGACTATGAAATGTCATGAACATGATTTTAACCCCATTCCCACAGTTGTTTATTTACACTGTTGCAAATGAGATCAAAATCAGGTTCACTTCCCTTCTACTCTACAGCAGTTCTGTTTTACTGAGGTTTCTCTAAACTTCCAGGTGTATTAAACACCAAGTTCAGTCACATTTTCAATGCATTTGATATGAGAACAGGGGAATTTTTTGAAGTTCAAGATTTGCATTAATTCAATGGCCTTCAGCTGAACTCACTGAAGGTCATACCAGGCAATATTAGTCGCTGATCACTTTTTAATCTTGTCTCAGAGTATCTCAGAAACACTAATTGCTTATTTTCATCACTTCTCAGTTATTAAGTTTTTAATTCTAAAATTAATTTAAAGCACTCTAAAATAATGTTGTCAGCAGAGGCAGAATACAGAGTACTGCTGTAATGTTTTCTAACATGGGAATAATATTATTATAATGACACTGGCTCCTTCTTTCTGATTTTAAGCCCAGAACTGGACTCCTAACACTCAGCTGTGATCTTACCATTTGATATCATCCTGCAAGTTATGTCTGACTCAGTTTTTTGGTAAAGCACCAACTCTTATCAAGAATCCAATTGTCAAACATTTTCCTCTGCCAAATTCAAGCTCCAAAATTCCACCAGTGGGGCAAAACGAACATTCAAATGCACAGACATATCGCAAAAACTATTAGGCCATCTGAAAAATGCAGCAGAACTGATATTCCTGAGAGAACACACCTTTCGTTGTATACAAGATGAAGGTGTTCTAGCATGTTCTCTGAAAAGGAAAGCACAGATGACACTGCTATTCTAATAAAAGCACATTTAATAAACCCACTCTGTTTTGCACTGCCTATCTGCGTAGCCCCAGGGGTTTTGATACTGCAGTAGCCATAGGAGTTAGGCAGCTTCCATGGATGGCCAATCTGCATGCAACTCCCATCCCACTTCATCCCCACATCCCACTGCAGGCCCTGCCAGGGCAGGTGGGACTCAAGGGCTCCAGCAGATGAAAGCTGAAAGGTTCTGAGCTTGGCTGGTTGCGGGTCTTATCTGCTCCTCCTTTAAAACAGGGGCAGAGGAAGGGAGAGTACAAAACATCACCTCCTCAGAGCACATGGCTGAGAGCCCAGCAAGGGCTGCTCCAGCAGCATCTGCTGTGGGCAGGGAAGGCAAGGTCCTCTAAGGGCAGCCCCAGGAATCTGTGTGACGGCCTGGGTCACATTTTAGGTATAATCACATGATTGCAGGTGTGCAAAAACATAACAAGGAACCATTAGCAGACCAATTCTGTGCATGTGGAAACAACTTGATCTCTGTCCAAGTGCTACCTTTAAGTGATAGGAATTAAGACCAAAGGTACTTTACATTCCTTTCACTCCTTCATAAATATATGCAAGGCCAGTGCATTACTGTACGTACCTACAGACTCCTCATATTATCTTCCCTCTGTTAGGGCACCTGGGGAGGTAGGCCATAAAGAAACCCCAGAGAAGGCAATAATGATGCCTACAGGAAAGCTACACATTAAATTGCCATGCCAGCCCCTATAAAAATGGTGGTTTAGAGAAATTTGCCTTTGGGAAATAGCACATATGAATATGCCAGCGATCAGGATGCAGAGTTTTCCTAGCAAATCATGCTGTATTAACTGCTGCTCCAGCAGCTGATTTTGTGATTGAAAAAAGTGATTTTGGTTGGAAAAATCCACCAAACAACAAGTTGTAAATAACCAGATCCTTTTCCCCTAGAAAAAAATCTTGTAGGAAGAGACATCCATCGCACAAGTAGCCATTAAGAGTGACTACAAACAGACCCAGCCATGGCTGAACCGCTAAGCCCTTTTCCCCTAGATATGTACACCTATTTATTTACAGGACTGGCTGAAGTATCAGTTCAGCATTGGCAGGCAGTTCCAACTGTAAGCTAATGAGAAAAGCTAGGCTTTAAGGCAAGCCCATAAGAGGAGATGCGATTCAGCTGACTGGATAGCGACAGATTCAGGTAAAGCATGCAGTGTAAGTGAAAAAATAAAATAGTATTCCCACAGACACACAAGAATTTATCAATTCCAAGGCTCAGAATAAACGATGACATAGACATGTATTAAGCAAGTGAGGAAAAATCCAAGAAAAGGGAAAAACAGGTGAGGCAAATTCCAAGAAATGGGGAAAACAGAAGGACAATTGTGCATAGAATGGGATAGGAATAAGAAGCCAGGGACAGAGACAGGAAAGTGCAGACCCAATTCATGAATCTTTCTGATCCTTCCAGCATATGAAAAACTGGACCTCCATGTCTCACAAAACAGAAAGCATGCTAGGACATGGTTGGCATGGGCAGGATTTCAAGGCATGGATAAATGGGAGTAATGCCCCAGACACAGTGTCATCAGATACAAATGAGGGACACTGGCAGGGATAATGGAATTTGCAGATTGCTCTCCTCAGGTCAGCACCACAACCCCAGTTCAGCTAGTTAATGATTAGAAATTACTGCCTCCAGGTGACTGTCTTATCTCATCCGTAGGTTGGGATATATGTATTGGTGGTTTCAGGGCAGTTCCAAGTGGATGGGCATATGAAAAAATTTAACCTCAGCAAGGTCCTGTGCCATCTCCATGATTTGCCATCCTCCCCATTAACTGTGGCACCCCACACTGGCCCTTTCCCTTTCCTGCCCAACAACATTTCTGCAGGTGAGGAAAACATACAGTTTCAAATTACAGAAGTAACAGAATTACAAAGATACAGAAACTAGAGTGATCAGGTAGTAAAATCCCTACAGTAAATATGCTCACGTAGTAGGACCACGGTGGTTTCTAAACCTAAAGTTTAAAGAATCAGATAGACACATTAGCATTCCTTGACTTCCTTCTATTAGCAAACTGTAATAAGCAGATACAAAGAGATACAATGGAGTGGCATGTAAACAATCATTCATCATTTTTATCAATTAATCATTTATCAGGTAACTTACCACAGTTATAGCGTCATTCAGCAAAGACTCTCCAAACACCAGGATATAAAGCTGCTCATTGACATGGATATTTTCAAAGACGGCTAACACCGCCACGGGATCCACAGCTGAAATGAGGCTGCCAAAGAGTAAATTCTGCAGCAAAGTGATATCAGTCAAACCAAATGCACTGATTTGGCAAATTCCATAAAGGGAAATTCCAATGCCGATGGCATTCCAGAGTGTGCCCACCACAGCATACCAGAATATGGTGCCAAAGTTCTCAAAGAACAGACGAGTTGGCATAAAATATCCAGCGTCGAGTACAATAGGTGGTAACAGATACAAGAAAAACACATCACTGTTCATTACAGGTGGGGACTTCTCCTCTGCTCCAAAAATAATCCCACCAAGAAGCAATCCAACCAGAATAAGGAGACAGCTTTCAGGTACTATTGAGGGCAACTTGTGATAGAGATGAAAGCCTTCAATGGAAATTCAAACACAAGAAAGGGAAATGGTTACTTGTACAGAATCCATAAGATCATTCTGGATTCTGTTACCTTCATTTCTATACTAAACAGACAGCAATTGCAGGGCAATTTCATTTTCATTGCAAAGACTGAACTGGACATCCATAATGGGTCAAGGCAAATATGTTGGCCAGCATGGTTAATTCGGTTGATTTGGTGGAGAGACAAATTAATGGCTAGACATTCCAATTAATAGCTAGGCTGGATGGAGCAACTGTGTGCAAGAGTTCTCTCTGAAACTGTGGGGTAATTTTTAAAATGTGGAATCCTACAGAAACACAATCTAAACCCTTCTCTAGGGCAAATTACATCTAGATAGAGAAAAAAATAATACTAACTGCTGCTTCCTCTCTGGACAGCTTCACAGAGGAGTTTAAAGAGTACATTAATTTCATTTTTACTTTTGGAGTCTCAAAGCTAGTGAGGGAACCTAGCACATGTGACCTGCACCTAATCACCCAGGATCACTTCCCCTATGGCCAGGAGGAAGCATTTACAGATACATATATTATTTTTAGTGAAGCCTCCAAATTAATTTCACAAGAATCAATGTTTTCCATAAAGTGACAACAAGTTGTAGCCTGTATTATTATGTTCATTCTTCTCTATCATATGAGTTGTGGTAGAGTCAGGATTCTCTCATAAAAATCTGTGCAAAGTACTGAAGAAATGAATTCAAAAAGGTTCCGAATGAGGACTTAGTGGCTGAATATTACTTAGCCTTCTAAAACTCTCAAAGCCATCCAGTTCTGATTTAAAGATTTCAATTACTTATAGAAGTTGGCTGTTGTAAGGATAATTCTGGTAATGAATAGGAAAAGTTTTGAAGGAACTTACTCTGCAATCTAATGGAATGATCAACCTTATGCACCAAGGTCACATTCCAGGTCCCAGCGATGCCAATCTTTTCTAGACTCCTCCTTATCTATATTTGGCCCACATAATTATATAGAAATTGATCCACACCCACAAGATCCCACAATCCCTGCCTAAATAAAAAGCATTTAAATTATTTTAAATGAGAGCTGCATGGAAACACTGGGTGTGGTAATAACGGGCATCTATTTCAGTAAAACTATTTCAGTAAAAATCACACCTGTAGTCGAAACAGTTAAACTACTGCAATCTTTGTATAGTTTACATCCAGTTTCCCAATTTTGGGGTTATGTATCTTGTAACACCTATTTTTTTAATTCTCCTTTCACTAAGGATTTTTTTTTTCCCAGTTAAAAGAAAGCCTGAACTTATGATTAGGAAAAACAAATTGTTAAGAAGGAACAAGAGGAAAGCTGTTTTAATCTATGGAGTTTTTACTTATATAGTCTGTAACTATTAAAGCTATTTTTAAAAGCAAGTAGCTCAAGCTGCATTTTTTTTTTCCTTTTTGAATGAACAGACTGCTTTAAATAATTAGAAACATAGACTTTGTGACTTATTAGAAGGACTGCCAAATTCATTGCCATTCTCCAAAAGCAGAATCACCAATGTCCTATATTGGCAGAACAGGTAATGATCCTGGAAAAATCAAGAATTTGCAGTTGGAGACTTGACTCTTCACCTTTCAGCTGCTTCCACACAAACATTTTATGATTTATCTTAGTTTCTGCAGTGACAGAAATAGAATTCCAACTCAGTGGTCAGGAAGTTTCCCCTGAGCACACAGGTTTTGCCAAAAGTTTTTTTTAAACCCTTCAAAAGTAAATTTTAAATAATTTCCTCAATAAAACTTCAAGAGGAGGGAAATTTTGTAAATGCAGCTTTTGATGAAAACAAAAAAACTCCCAAAAAGCTGTAATGCAATGGCAATGAAATGTCTACTGTGAATAAAAAAATTGAAATATTTTCTTTTCTTCTTTACAAATCACTCTGAAAAGGTCATAGCCTGTCAGAGATTTGAGATTCCACCTCATTCTTAAAGGTAATGGAAAGACTCCCACGAAGTTAAACATGCTTTTTATTCATGTAAAGAGCATCAAAACTCCTGGAAGACTTCCTGCCTCTGTGAAAAGTATTCAAGGGTGATCAGGGATGGGCTATGGTTCCGGATTTGAGGGCAGAGAGCTAGGATTTAGAATCCAGTGCACATCAAGTCATAGCAGATGCCCTGCAGAATGAGGGACACCTTCCCTGCTCTGATGGATTCACAGCCAGAGGGTCAGGAGCACCCTGGGAGCAGATACCCTGAAGTACAGAAATACTCAGACTTTCACACAGAATGCAGGACTACAGCTACTTTCTCCTCCTCTGACCCTGTTTTTGGGCTTCAGATTATGTAGTGACTCAGCTTCAACAGCATGGAAGATGTTTATTGAGTAAACCTCCTCCACGTATTATAGCAAAAATGGCAGTAGGACACTTGCCTAAAGTGCAAGTTCAGTATGTTTCAAGCTAAAAGTCCTTAGAATTCCAGTTTCCTTATTTTTTGGGGTGAATTCCAGTGATTTCTTATGCTGGAAATGCCACTGAGATGAGTACCTCTGAACAGCTTAAACCTTCTTTCAGGAAAGCAGGGCTGGAAGGGTATTAGCTCAATTGTCAGAAGAAACACTTCTCATTGTACATTTGTGATTAAACATAAAAGTAATGGGAATCTGGATCAGTTACACAGCATTTTGTAGGTTTATAGCATAAAAATTAAGTAAAACTGGGGATTGAGTATACTAGTCTCACTGCTTAGAGACTCCAGCATATTCAGGTGCAATGGTCCCATCTAATATACTCATGGAGTCCATCAGCATGTGAGTAACACATCTCTGGTATCAACACACAAAATAAGAAGTACGTAGAGGTAGTTATAAAATAATTCCATTCAAGGCAATTTATTAGATTTCAAATTGTGTTCATGGCCTACACTGGAATAAAAAGCACTACGTTCCTAATGTCTTCATGAAAATGTACCTTGTCAAAATGTTCAAGTTCTGCTTGACAGCCTCAGGTTTTCCTTTCTTATGCTGTCTCTCTTGCTCCCTCTAAACCAAGGCTACAGTGACATGATCACAGGCAGGATCAGACAAACTTTTCAAGTAAATTCCCTATAAAAATTAGCAAATGCTGGAACTTTTCAGCTCTGGTGAAACTGCTCTTCTGTGAAAACATACTTGTTAAAAGATTCATAACTGGGTGCGGCAGTTGAGTTTTCTTTGGGATCTTTCACACACAGTTATTACACAGGACCCTATCTTCTGAGCTCCTCACAGCTGAAAAGACCTTAGGGATCTGTCCATAAAGGTTTGATACTCAGCAGCACCAAGCATAAGCATTCAGTGCCTAGCCCCAGAAAGGAATTCGTGATGCCAGATTAAGCACCGAAGTTTCCTGGGCAGTGCGGGAGTCTCGAGGTGGATTTCATGCTGCCTGGCATGTCAGGGGCAAGATGCCTGTGCTGCCCAGCAGGAAATGATGAGGAGACGAATGTATCAGAGAGGCTCCTCTCTCAGAGGGCTGCTCTTAGGGCTACAGGCAGCGAGATGGGCTGGGAAACCCATCTCCATCCTTTTGAATCAAGACACATGGCTCATTCCTAGTAACCAGTAGGACATGGCAGAGCGTCATTTAGGTATCTAGGCAGTTCAAAACTCCCTATCTGGGCTACCTTCAATAGAACAGAAGGCACAAACCAGTGAAAATTCGACGTGGAATATGACTTAGGAGCAATGGGAGCCTGACCTGGGAAGGTTTACCTGATGCACTCACTGGATAAGGAAGCACAGACAGAGCTCCAGGAGCAAGAACTGGATGTTCCTAATTCCAGTCCCGGAGTCAGGGCGCCTGCAGATAGGTGTGGTGAAGCTGAGCACTGCCACACCTAGGGCCACTCCTGGATCTGGCCCTCATTGCTCCGCGCACACGCACTGACAACAGCATGCCCTAGATTAGCCACACTTGCTTTCATTTGGTGTAACTGAAAGGATCTTAAAATTATATGCATTTTTCTTCACCTGTGCTGTTTGCTTGCTTACTTACTAGAGTCACACTGGAAAATTAAAGTAGTCAGGCAACATTTTTTTTTTGTTTTAACTTTTTAGAGGCCTATGCAGTGGCAAAATACCATGACAGTCAGAATGTATAGTCTTACAGAAATTATATATTATTGCATCTGTATGTGTATTTACATGTTTCAAATACCTTCCCTTTTAATAAAAACCTTTAATAAAACAGAAACTTCTTCAATAGTTTTAGCTTATTCAAGAGTTTTTGCTTTATCTAAACTCAGAAGCCAGACTAATTTTCAGTACTCAACGGGCTAAATTCTCTACCAGACTCACTATTTTCTGGTTATTACAGTTCATGATGTATTTGAGTGTATCATATTTGAACTCTGTCCTGATTCTGCAAACACCTAAGTGCATACTTAAGATTAAGAATGCACCTTTAATGCATTAAGATACACGCATCAGGATGCATGCCTGCTTAATGGCTGCAACATGCAGTATTTCTGCAGGAAGTAACGATGGCAGACCAAGTTACTTGGGTCAAGGATCAGGCCTCCAACTACAATGTTAGCCATGGCAGGAGGTGAGTACAAATTTCTGGGTTTTCAGAATCTTAATTACCTGATCACCAACCAAATTGTGACACAGCCTATTTAAAAGTCACAAGCAGAGACTAAAAGTTTTAACTTTGATAAAAATATTTTATCAGAATGAGCATGATGGTATTTTTTAAGGTAATCTGTGCTGCAAAGTCAGAGTTCTGAACGAAACAACTGTAGAGTGGGTAAACTTACTTATTTTGCTCCCAGAGCTTTATTCCCTACATTATCTTCTAGGCAAGAAGATACAAAGTTCATAACTCAAAGTGATTTACTGGATTTTAAATAGCTATCTAGCACACCATTACCTGACATTCTTTAGATTAGTATGATGTACTCCTTTCTCTGTTTGGGACATAGAAGCTAACTAAAAACATGACATATAAGCTGCACAAAACCCATTGAAACTATGCAATGCAAATGTTTTCCACATGAGGGAAGAAGTGGCCTTCCTTACTCTTAGAGTACTGTCTTTTATATCTTTCTCGGGACATAAATGAACGGTGGAAAATCAGAGTAAGGAGGAGGCATACTCTGCCCTCATAAATATTTTCTTTTCATCGATCTGTTGCTCTGTTTTGAGACTGTCATTATACCCGGCGTTATTTTAAGAGAAAGAAGACCGTGCTCAAATGACAGCAGAGGGAGCAAGAAAAAGTCAGTCATGCACCGGGTGAACTCCGGGTTTTACGGTCCTCATAGCCCGGCGTTTACCCGTCTCTTTTCTCCTCCGCACCTTTCCTAACTGTGAGAACCCCGACTTCTGCCAGCCAAATCCCGCCCGGGCATCCCGCTCCGCGGAAGAGCATCAGCTCCCGTCCGTCCGCCCCGCGTCCCCCGCGCCGGGCGCGGACCGCCCCAGCCCGGCTGTGCG
>WEIT01023377.1:42554-72546 GCA_013389985.1 Dryoscopus gambensis | reverse complement strand
AGAGCAGAAGAAACCCTCGGCCCCAGGGGTTATAAAATGGGGGGGACTGTTTGTCCCAAAAAGGAGCTTCTGGTACTTGGCAAAGCGTCGTTGAATCCTGAGGGCAGTTTCGATCCATGGATGGTGGTGAGAGCATGGAAGGACACTATGGTTTGCAAGAGAGACTCCTCTCTTCTTTGATGGACTGAGAATTGATTATATGAGTATTGTTAACCGATCAGGAAATCCAAGGTTTTGTCTGATTGTGGGAAGGGTGGAAGTTGGGAGAAGGAGGAATGTTTTGGGGAGTTTTCATGTTCCCTGTGTGTTTCTTTCCTTTAATGTGAATTAATAAAATTTTTTTTCTTCTTATTCCTAGGTCTGAGCCTGCTCTGCTCTGTTCCTGATCACATCTCACAACCATTATTAGTAAAAATATATTTTCATGGGGCACTGGCATTGTGTCCAGTGTCTAACCATGACAGCACAGCCTAAACTCTGCTTCCCCTTCACCGATGTGAGCTGGTTTGAATGGGTGTAGCAGGTCACATTTCAGCCCTTGATAAGGACTTTTCTAAGAGGACTCAGATCTTAAGCAGGGGTATAGAAATGTCTACTGGGATGCCTTACAGAATGCCATCCTGTAGCAGTGAGGAAGGTCAGTTTATAAACAGCAGCTGGAACAGCAGTAATATGTGGTATAGGGAGCTGTTCATCCCATGCCCCCTTTCTCATCTATACCTTGTTTCTGACACCCCCTTGTTTCTCCTCTTTATCCCAAGAATCCACCTGCAAAGTACAAATAAATGCACCCAGTGCTTCCTCAGGTCATCTCTAGCTACAAGGAAGCATCCTTTAGCAAAGGTGTAAAAAACTACCTTAGATTCTCAAGGATAAGCCTCAAAGCTAACTCTGTCTTGAGTGATGCTATATGTATGCCACTGAAGCCAGAGAAGTGTTCCTGACAGCTGAAGCAGAAGTGGCCCCAGTACAAAGAAGGTGTTTTGCAATTTGACTGAATTTCACTGAAAGGTAGTTTGTGAATTGCTGCAGCGGTCAGCCAGAGAACTAAGTGTCTGTACGCTAATACAGTGTATGCAGGACTTAAATAGTGAGCACACTTTATCTAGAGAAAGAATTAAACTAGAATAGGTGGTAATTTTTATAGACCATGTATAATTTTCTGTTAGGATTCAGAAAGATGTGTTTCAGGAGTTGATTAATTCTTCTTTTCACTGCTTGTGTTCTGTTTATCTCTACTCAGTTTTCCATTACTTATTTGTCTTTATCCAGCCTAATCACTGAAGTCAATTAGCTATTGCTTGGATCTCTTATGTTACCATATTTTCACTGCAGAAGGTTAATAAAGCCTTGCAGAATCTTTAGGCGCTTACCTCAGCTGTTTGGCTCTATGACCAATAGACAGCTGGTGTGAACATAGGTTTTCCACTTGACTTGGTGGAATTTGGCTTTAAATTTTACACAGAATGGTATGTGCGGCTTGTTTTCAATAAAAAGTTCATCCAGCTCATTGTTCCTATGATTCATGTGTAAAAATAAATCTTCTTCACCTCTTCACGTAATCCTGTCCTTGGGAAAGTTAGCACAGAACAATCAGGTAAAAAATTAAAGAAGATCATTCATTCATTCGAGAAGACATATCATGGGAAAGTCCACCCTTCCTATTGCTTCTTAAAGAGGAAGTGTGTTTGGTAGAATACAGTCAGGGAGGCTGTGAGAGTTAGAAGAAAGCTTCTGATCTGAAGACACCATAAATTTAGAGTTAAAAGGACTGCAGCTGTTAAAGTCTGCCTCTGTGCCCCAGAGGTAAAGGGTACGACATTTAGCTGCACATGAAACCCTCCCCAGCCTACAGCCTGGATTTTAGCTCTTCTGAAGTGGAATAGCATCAGTGTATGGGCTTAAGAGAGCAAAGCTGTGGTGCTTAGAGTGGGCAGCAGTCAGACATCAAAATCCTTTTTTTTTTTCCTAGAAAGAGCTTTCTCATGATTTCAAAAAAGATACTGTTGAACCCTATGCCTCATTTAACATTCCAAAAGAGTATCAAGAAAAAGGTACCAGAGTTTTCTAAATGAAAAAATGAAAAGTAATAGCAAAAATAGCTGATATTATAAAATTTCTCAAAGAATTTTAGATGGCATTTTAAACTGGGAAGATGCAAACAGGAGCTTTCAGGAATGGAAAATGTGGACACTTCTTCGGAAAGCCTTGAGAAGAGCAGAAGCTTTTGTTAACAAACTAATGGCTGTTCACTGGTATAGAAACAAACTGGACACACTGGCATACTGAGGAAGATGTCAGATTTTCTCTGTCTCAGTGAAATTACTTCAGTTAACTTCCTCAGCATCTGACAAACGTTTTAACTGCAAGATATATTTAACATACTACTGAAAAAATCTGATGAACCCTTTTAGTATTGACAGTGCTTTGATAATCACAGTATCACTTTGGCTCCCATACCTTCTTCATCTATCTGGTTTTGATTATACTGAAATGCTAATAGTTTAGTAAAGAACAAATTTACTCCTTCTTCAATGACTAACAGACAGCCTCTTTTCCTTTTATATATATATTTAACATCTATATCAATATATTTACAAACAAACATGCACACATACATGCACATAGATATATGAGTATAACTTTATTTATATTTTGTATCTCTTCCATTTAATTAGCTCTAATAAACAGTCCTACATTTGAAATTACTGTTCCCTTTCTTCATGTATGCAAATACAATCTGGTCCTGTATTTATAAACCATTTCAGCTAGGCATAGATACTTAAATGTTAGAGTTCTTCACTTAATTGCAAGCATTAAAAGTCATAAAAAAGCAGTAGGATTTGATCCTGCAGTTACATATGGGCATCAAAATGTGAACATACTTTTTAATCAGGGAAAAGGCTGCACAGGACAAAAAACCAGCAAATAAACAAACAAAAAACCTAGGAAAAAACCAAAAGAACAAGCAAACCCAACAAATGAAAAAGTACACCCTGAAGAAAACCATCCTAAGTACCACAGCAAAAAAGTGCAGAGGAATGGTAAAGTGTGTTCCAGTGCCTACAACAAATCTACTCATAGAAGCCATGTTAGGATAGCATTACTTTATTGAGAAGATTGTATCAATTTCCTTGTAATTTAACCTGCCTCTGATTGCTTTCTTATGCAACAGTCTCTCTTGGAACATTGCATCATGGAAAAAAAAGGTGGAGCAGTTACATTCACAGTCATTAACTACCAGTATTTTTTTAACTCCTCCTGCATGACACTCCGTCTATACCTTCTGAGGAGGGAACATATTACCAAAATACAGAATTAGCAAAATTTCTAACATAATTTGCAACAAGAGTTATCACCTCTTGATACGTAGAAATAAGTAAATCCCCTTTTCCATCTGCAGGTGCTTTGGGAAATGCCACTTCTGAGAAGAGGAGCAGCAGCTGTATGTCTGTCCCGTGCAATTAACCTCTGCTTGTCTTGTGGTGAAGTAAAGTTGTCACATAAGCAGTTTGGTTCTCATCTCAGTTGACCACCATGTTGGTGCCAGTCCTGTAATTGTAGCAAACACCATCCCTCAGCGTTTGAAATAAACCAGAGCAGTTGTTGAACAAAAAAACCTTAGAGAGGAAAGAGGAATCTGTCTGATGTGTGTTTTCTGTTGCAGAAAATAAATACCTTGAAACTTGAAGCTGTAAGAAGTCCAGTAGTGAAGAGCTAACAAATTTCTGATCCTACATGCAGTCCAGTCCTAGCAGCAGGATTCCCAGACTAGCTCAGTACCACACACATGAGCAGATGTATTTTTAAGGCAAAATAGATGGGCTTCTTAAATGAACATGGGCATGGGGCTCATGATAAAGATGATGATACAGCTGCTCTGATTCTGGTAATTGCTTCTTTAGGGCTCATGCAAGTGTCTTGGTACAGAACAACAGTAAAAAGTATCAGCATGCTTTTAACAACTGCTCACAAGTTCAGCCCTAGCATCACATAAAATGTGTTCAGATGCTGCTCTAAAAAAGACCAAAATCTCTCAAACCCCCTTCAACTCCTGAGTAAAACATAGTCGTAATTTTGTTTTTAGGGTGCGTCATCTGTCCTGTAGCAATGGCACCTTGGGATCTATTTAGGGCTCCTGGAAAGCAGCAGGCACTTCAGAAAGGCCCATCAATCACTGCCTGTAGATGATGCCTCTTAGAGCTGAGCACAAAAAACACCCTGCCTTGATAAGCTGGGCACACATCTGAAGCCAAATGTGGTGGATTCAAATCCTACATTTTCCCACAGCTATTATTAAAATATCACAAGCCGGCCTAGGCAAGGTGCCTCCTCCTTCATGGCTCACTACTTTTACCTCTTCTCCTGAATTTTTTCTTACAGTGCTGGGATGGAATATGAGTTTTGACCCTTGCTAAGAAACTTGTAGTTGTGTGCATTCTCCAGGTGTTTTGTAATTGGTTACTCACGAGATGGGAGTCATGGATGAGGGTTTGGAGCAGATGAGCTCCAGAGGTCCCTTCTTGACCATTCTGTGATTCTGTGATGAGAAGGGATTTTACTTATCAACTTTGTAGTGGTTGCCACTCTGGGAGCATTTGATGAAGCCTTCTCTCCTGGGATTGAGACTCAGGATTCTCTCACCTGTATCATGCTAAAATAGGATGAACAGAGAGATACAAATTGCCAAAATCACAAGGGTCAAAAGAACGGCAGGTTCAGATGCAGTTTTTGGAAACAGGCATAATTGTTATGATTCAGAACTGGCACTGAGCTGAGAAGTTGGCTTGCAACTCAGGAGGTCACTCAAATTCTGGGTTTGAACTGTCCAGTTTACCCTGAGAAATGATACCCAAATGCTTCTGTGTAAGGCCAAAACCAGAAAGTATGTAAGTCTCCTCACTGTAGAAAATCAAGCAATTGACCAAACCAGCAATTACTGCAGGATCCAGATAATCTCCACATACAGAGAGGAGAAATTTGGGGCTGTTTGAAAGGAAAATCCTGCTTTGTTGAACTCAGTTGCAAAAAAAAAAAGTCCAAATCCAAATATGATTTCACCCTACATTATACTATTGCCAGTGTGGAGATTTTTTGGTTATAGATAAGGATCAGCCAGGGTTTATTGCAAAGTTTATTTTGTAGTAAGCCTGTAGCAGCAATTAAAGTTCCAAAACAGTTTTCACATACTAGTAATTTAAAGAAAAGTACATCTCTGAAGATGTAATTTTCCATTTTTAATCTCTATCCAAAGATATTCATTAACTTTGAGCAAATTCCTGTCAAACAGTTATAATTGTATGAAAAAGATACTTTTGCAGACGTAAAAAAAGATGACTGCTGACTTTTTCCTTTCTCTTCTATAAGATAAGCCAAAAGAGATGACCTCTAAAGACTGGTACATAAATAACAACTCAGGAACTTGTTCATAAATGCACTATAAGATTAAACTGGAAAAGAACTAAATTATAAATGCTGAATACTGGGTAATAAGAATGCAAAGTAGAAAGCAGCAATAAGATATTGTGATTCATTTCAAGTCACAACCTGCTTCCTAAAATGATACTTGAGGTCACAAAGCTAATACATGTAGAATTGGAGCTCATTTTTAGCTCAGATGTCAGAGCATAGGTGATTTCAGCCTCAGTGCAAAAGTTGTAGCTATGTACAATATTACAAAAGTTCCTTTTATAATTATGTCAAGCAACCTAAAAAAATTTTCTTACCACAAGGTAAGATAACAATTACCAAAAAAAATCATTTTTATATAGAATGGTTCTATGTGCTATTCTAACATAGAATTAATTTACTTAATATATAAACTCTTCTAGGAATAGAGTCTTCTTTTTGTTTATATTTAGCATGGTGAGTGGGTATTTGATGTCCTTTAACATGTAGAGGTCTGTGTAGGATGATAATATATTGAGGAAAAGAAATCTTTGATCTAACCTACCACCCAGCTATACCTCATATCCTGACCACTGTGTGCAAAAATTTGTCAGACTCATGCAGAGAGAATATCCAGACATAATTTCCCCGCAGTCAATGAAGACCTTCACCAGGATAATTAATTATATATAGAAGATACATCAATACTTCCTTCATGCCTGGCAGCACGTCATTCTCAAAGAGGCAGCTATAAATATTTGGCTTTACTGTGAGATTTGTATAAAGACACCATAATATTTATGGCATCTACAGCATTTGCAAACTGGGATTGGATTTAATTCTTTACACTTCGTGTATCTTGATGTTCTTAGACTGACAGTCCAAGTACACGATTAATATCTAGTTAATGATATCATAGTGCACTGATCTATTATTTTGAGGTTTACATTTATCTATATCAAAATAAGATATTTCTTTATGTACATTATTTAGTATTTTTTTATTAAAACCAGAATGAACTTGGTGTTTTTCCCTCCTTACACTTGCAAAAATCATTCTCTACAAATCCTGAACGAGAATACCACAGTAGATACTAGTAAAATGTCATTAGCAATATCCATTTGTCTCTGGTGAGAAGGAAGTTTTAGGGACAGCAGTGGATCTGTAAAGTATACTAAAAATAAAACTTCTCGGGCTCTGGTGGAGGCGTTATCAAACTGAAATACCTGAAAATTCTCTCTTGGTTATCATGGTCAGACCTACCATAACACCTCACACTAAAGGAAAAAAATACCAATTTGTATCACCATGTCTCGTGGAAAAGACAAAAAGTGTGGGCACCAATTGTTTACTGGGAAGTTTGGAAACATAAAATAACTGTAAGAGCACAAAGCCCTGCCCCTCATTTATGCCTTTGTTTAATACTGAGTAGTCCTTGGCAAAAGCCCAAGTCTGAAAAAAAATAAAGACATAATACTGCTATTTCCACAAATTATTTAGCTCTTAATGGAAGCATTCTTATTGATTTCAATAACTTTATTCATATGGGATCAATCCTTAAATGCTTGGCTTTAATGAGACTCCTTCCAACCTTGAAGTTAAGCATTAAGGTCCAGATCCTTGTGGGTATTTACGTGTTTAATTATTTTCCTGTATCAGAACTAGCCCATAAAGACACGTTCCAAATTCTTGGTCATAAAGGCATGACAGTTCCTAGATACTTCTTTTGCCACAGGCAGCCTGCCAACTGGAAAGCGTCTATGCCTCAAAACTTCAAGAATACCGTGTGTCAGTCTGGCATGGGGAACTGGTCACTAAATTCAGATCATGTAACACTTAGAGGCATGATGTTTTCTTTTGGTGATATAAACTCCTGGAATGCAGCATAGAACTGCAAAAACCCCACATCTCCCTTCTGTGTTATGTCCTCTGTCTTTATGCTAATGGTTTTTAATCCCACACATACACCAAAAAAAAAAAAAAAATTAAAAAAGGAAAACTTTTTCTAAAAATAGTCTTAAAAAGGCAACTACCCTGATAAGGATTCTGAATTCAGTGGGTGTTAAGTGTAGGTGTCAGTATTTTTCCTATTCAGCCTGAAAGTTGCTTCTTCTTAACACAGCTTACTTTTTGTTCTATTGATTTGCAGCAGAGGATTTGAATATGTCGCCTTTCCTTTTTGGCTCTTTAAAGACATTGCTTAATTCCATCAATAGAGGTCACTGCAGCTCCTTTCCCCTTTGGTGAAAGCATTCCTTTTCCAGACAGCAGAATTAATGCTGTCATCTAGCAGAAGTTTAGTTTATCCATTAGAGACAAAAAAATTAGTACAGCAAAATTTGCACATAGTGAAAGGCTGGGGAAAAAACCCCAACAAACCAAAACAAACTGAAACAAAACCCCACTGATAATAATAATAACAACAACAGTAATAATAAAGTGAGATCATTTGAGCTTTGGGACTTAACCTAATTCATGCAAACTTGTTTATATGAAGTTTTGAGCTTGGTCACTACATTTATCGTTCTTTACACTACCTAGGAACCAGATATGTAAATCTGATCTTGGCACCAGCTGTTCTATCTGCTCTGCAATTCTTGGTAAATCAGTATCAGGCATTTTTACACTATGGAAAAATAAGAAAAAAGCTCCTGAAAAAGCTCCTTCAAATTTTTAAATTTTTTGTCAGCAGTCATCACCTTCATTTGAATCTATGTTTGCATACGTATGAAAATGATGAGGAATGATTTTGGAATATTTATCATTAAGTGGAATTCAAGCCAAAGGGTGCATCTGAGGCAGCAGTAATGTGAGCCTTGCAATTTTGCATCGCTAAAGCCATTACAGCTGACAGACCAAATACACTTGCAGACAGGGAGTCTTTTAGAAATGAAGAGAATACGGGAGCTATACACAGTGAGACACTGTTATAGATAGATAGATAGATAGATAGATAGATAGATAGATAGATAGATAGATGTTTGTCTATGTGCTTTGTGTGTACATGTAGAAATAGCTTAGCTTATTGAGGGGGAAAAGAAGATTTTCTCAAAGATAAAGCAGTCATAATAAAGCCTAGTTTTTCTTTCATGAGTGCCAAAAGGATCAGGTCAGTGGGATACCACTCCAGGCACAGCAAGCTGCATGTGTTCACCACTAAGGTGTCTACA
This sequence comes from Dryoscopus gambensis, assembly GCA_013389985.1. Lineage (NCBI taxonomy): Eukaryota > Metazoa > Chordata > Aves > Passeriformes > Malaconotidae > Dryoscopus > Dryoscopus gambensis. The sequence goes on along the minus strand of WEIT01023377.1, from coordinate 63,988 downwards.
CATGGAGTAGGTGTCTGAGCAACCACTGGAGTCTGTGGAGTCTGAGCTGTTTATCAGGTCACTGCAAGGTAGCCATCCACACGTTCAATCGATTTATGCCCTTAGTGCCATTGGCTGCCTTGAGCAGATCCCCACCAGTTTCAGCCCCAGGGGTTCTGTCCAGCTGCCCTAAAGGTGCCTCGAGGGGCCTCTTTAACCTCTGGCTGCTGATCCAGGGAGGAAAGAGTTCCTGTGGTTCCTCTGCCAAACCTGTCAACTCAGATGGCTTGTGGCATCTGTGCATGACTTAGCCTTGAGTGTCTTCAGCCCTAAGAGATTTGTCCTAGTTCTAACACCTGTGCTAAACATCTGCAGCTTCCCATGCTCATCAGACCAAAATGGAACAGAAGCAGCTTCCAAGAGTTTCTGTTCCATTTTCCAAGAGAAAAGTGTGTTTGCCATAGTATATTCACTTCCTACAATGTCACCAGCTTTTGGAACTAAGCAAAACATGCAGAACATATGTAGTTTTTTGAAAGGAACAACAGTGAATGTAGAAGGGAAAAATGAGTGAAAAAATTATTTTTTTTTATATTACATATATTTTTTACACGTATCTTAAGCATGGCAAAATTTTATGACATGTGTTAGGACATTGAGTGTTTGTAAACAGCAAGTCCTGATGTCTGGCTTGAAGCAGCGCACAAACAATTTCTGTATGAATTGTTTCATTTTTTGTGGTGCAAGATGAATGAAAAGGTTCAGCCTGCTCTTTTGTTCCTTTCTGTAGGTTTCAGTCACCTGAAAGCCAAAGGAAAGTAAAGGTAGACTTGGGGTCAAGGAATCACTGTCTCTTGTTCCTGCCACTGTTCCTGTGTTATGTGTACACGCTGCTCATTTTTTTGTGCAAGTTTCTCCACTTTACATATAGGATTTTAACGCTGGCATAAATCTCAGGATACCCTGACACTGAACTGTCTGTGCCTCACCTTCACACAGCACAAGGAAGACACTGTGCACCACAGCAAATATTATCAATATTCATCATCATGTAATATTGAAGCTGAATATATTTGGGTAGCTGACTTTCATTTAGATATTGTTTTCTCACCCTGTACAAGCTTCTGTGATGGGAAATTTACCCATAAGTAAAGTCATGATTACAGCTATCTAAAGAGTTATAGGGTTTATCCCAAGATATCCTAAAAAAAGTAAGAGCCCTTTTATTTTGATGTTTGTGCAGAACTCATTAATTTCACCCCTTAACACTGCTGATGATACATTAGAGCAAGGAGCAAAAGGAGTTAGGCTTAATACCAAATAATGAGTCTAAATTAATGCCTGGCACAGGTGCCAGCAGTTTAGTTTCGAGAATCCTTTATGATAATTTTATATTTATCAGACTAGGTTACTGATGAGAAAGCACTGAGCAGATGTGTAACGATCTGACCTGTGTTTGCACATGTAAAAGGGAAGTTGCAGATGACTCATATCTGTGCCCACAGCTCACTGTGGCTACTCTTGACATATTCTTTTTTCTACCTTTCTCCCACAAGAACAGTAGAAAAATAAGTAAGGTATGATGTTCAGTTTGGGTATCTACTCCCGACCAGCAGTTCACTGCTGGTGTGGCTGCAATCCACCCTGCCAAAGAAAACTCTGAAAATCAGAACTCAGCTTTGTTTTCTTCAGTCCATGTCTCTTTTCTTATGATTGAAAGGTACTTGAAATTTTCCATGAGGATGGGTGCACTAGAAATAAACAAGAATCAATATTAACTTTTGAAATTTAATACCTGTGAAACAGAAGAAGTAAAGAAAAAGGAGTTTCACTTGTGATTAACACTGAGACAGGTTCTTGAAATGAACTAGGCAATTTAGCTCAATAGACTTTCAGTCCTTTTAATTGATCCAGAATATTACTCATATAACCTAACACTTCTAATTTTAAGGTTCTTAAGTACAGTGAGTTTGGCAAAACAATAAATGTAATTGTCCTACCTAAAAAGCAAACAAAATATAAAGATAAGGTAATCTGCTTTTCCACTCTCAGTGTTTGTGTTTTATCCATATATGTAAATAGAAAATTTTACAAAGAGTACACATGAAAAAAGGAAGCTTGAAAATATTTGTTGTTATTTTCCAGTCTCCCACTGTCTTTTAAATAGTAGTTTCCACCATAGATGACAATAAAATGTGAGTTTTTGGGATCTAATGGCTGCAGAAAGAAAAGCTTGAAAGTGTCATTTCTCAAAACTAAGACACAAGAAAATAAGGAAAAAATCACCTTTTTTTTCATCTTCTGTTACTTATAAGTTGTGTTTTTCATCCACAGCAATTTGACAATTTGCCCTGTAGATATCACTGGACCTCTTTCTCTGACTACCTCTCTTGTAAATATCAATTTTATCCTTCTCACATTAAACATCATGTCTATCAGCCTCTCCAGCCTGAAACTCTGACCTACTTTTCTGAATCTCATATAACCTTCCTTTGCTGCTCTGAACACATCTGAACTTTTGTTGTTTAAGCTGATGTATTTCCTTGGCGCACAGCACTGAATCAGTCCGCCTAGAACTCCCGCCAGGACATTTTCTCTTTTCCATCTTCTGCAGCTTCTTCCCTCTGGGTTTGATAGACACATGCCTGCTCCATTCACTGGAGTTTTGAGCCGTGTGACAAGGGGAGTTAGCTCCGCCAGCCCCTGGTTCTGCATCCTTCACCAATGTCTTCCCCTAGTGAGATTCAGAAACTGCTTTTGGGTCTTCCACAGCACCCTTCCCAATCCTGCTTGGTGGCATTATCCTGTAACCATCTTGTTTTTCCCAAGGGTGCTTTGCAGATGGCAGCAGCCCTGACTGCACAGGGGTGGGCACCACTGCCCCTTGAAGAGAGACCATAGCAATGCCTTCTTCCAATGCACCCCGGTAACTGGTATTTCTGGGGGTTACAGCTTGGATGCTCCCTGCACAAGCTGCTATCGTGTCCTGATTGTTGGCACTCCCCTTGCTGCTGCATCCTGCTCGCTAAGCTCTCTCAGGAAGAGACTCTCCTTTTGCTACACATTCTTACTCACTAGGGACATTAGTTGAAAAGCAAGAGCTGCAGCAAGAGGAACAAGATCTAACAGTTAATTACACTGTGTAATAAATATGAAAGTATTGCCAGCTGCTCACAGCATACTGCTAGCCTCGAAAAATCCCTCCCTTTTTCTGCATTTTTTTTTTTTGCTTTGCTTATGTGCATGACTTTTGCTTTACTTATTAAACCATCTTTATCTCATCCCACAGGGTTTTCTTCCAGTTCTCTCCCCCATCGCACTGCAGGGGAGTGAATGAGTGACTGCATGGGGCTGAGTTGCAAGCTGGGGTTAAACCACAACATGGTGTATCTCCTATTTTCTCTACTGTGAAAGGTAAAGGCTGTTCATTATTATTCCCTCCTGAAACTCACCTGTCCTGCTCTATCCTCCTGCCCAAGGAAATAATCTTAATTTTCTGAGCTCCTGTTTCCTCTCTGAATTTTGAAAAATATTCTTCACTTTCTAGGCATGAGTTTCCTGTGCCCGTTCACCTTAAATCAGTGTGGAATTTAAATTCCTGAGTAAATAGCACTGTACCAGCCTAAAAAAAAAGAGGTCTTGAATTAACTTACCTTTGTAAATTATCAGCACAAGATTCCTGGATGTGACCCAGCTTTTCTTAAACCCAGAGTTTAAGAATGCCCACACACAGTGGATTTTAATTCATGCCCTAAACCATTTCAATTTTCTTTATGGTGAGGTCTGAAAGCCTATAGACATGGATTAAGTTACTTGTAATAAGATATTGCTGTATTTATTGCTATTTAAAACATAAGTAATGTGCTTCTTTCAGGAGAACTTTTTTGTCCACAAGTAAGAAATAACTATGAAAAAAAAATAAAATGGGCAACTTTATATTTTGGACCATATTTTATATAGGCATCTGCAGCATTGCTTCTTGGCTGGTGGCCAGAAAAGCCATTAACAGCAATTAATGACGCAGAAGGAAATTTTCTTCCAGTGCTATTTACTAATTGCTAGGAAAGAAAACTAAATATAGACTTTACAAATTTAGGAGCCAGACTGCAAAATCTGAGAGCACTCTATTAACTTCTAGCTGCTCTACAGTTTTACACTCTCTGAAGTCACTGATTTCATCAACAAGAAGATAAAGAATGAAGCAAAGGAGGGAGATTTGACTCCACCTATGCACTAATTCTCTTAGTATTTTATTATTTTTCTCTAGTCCTAATATAAAGCCATAATTAGAAACTGAATTTTTTGGTACCTACTTCTGATGGGTAATTATATAATGCTCTATGACTTCTACAATATTTAAGGAATTTAGGAGTCAATTTTGAGCATATCTGTCAAATATACACTGATCAAACTGTACAGACTCCTCTTTTTCATGATGTTTGTCTAGTCCCTTCCCATGCCACTCAAGACATCCCATTAATCCTCGTCTCACAGTTTGTCCAGTTCCCCCAGACAATTTGTTGATTAAATCTTCTTAAAGATGAAATGCTGAATTTGTAGCTCACAGTAATTCCTCCATTAAAGCTGCCTCTCATGAGCCTCCTTTGGAAGATGAGACACTAACCCTTCTTCACCTTCCTTTCAAATTTCCACATTCTCTCTGTCCTCAAGGACTGGCAGCAGTTCTTACCACCCACTGGCCAGTTTTGGAGATCCTATTCCCCCACAATTCTGAGATGCAGAAGCAGGTTTCACACCTCTGTCACACTACTCCATGCACCTCTGTGGCCTAAGACCACACCATAAGGGTACTCATTTTGCCTTCAATTAAATATCATGTGGCAACTGTGTGGCTCACAGTGCAATTTAAGACCTGATTTTGCGTAATAACTCTTTCCCTTAATATCATGTTTTAATTTAGATTTATGATATGTCAATATAACTTGCTATAGGGCTGAGATCTGGCACAAGGCTTTTGTTTAAAAACTGTGGAGCACTTCCTCCTTTGGTGGAGCTGGGTTTATTTGTTGATTTTCAGGTACAGAACTGTATTTCATCGCTAATTCAGTATCAGTACAGAAGAAAAATCCTACCCTGTTTTAATAACGTACCACTGTTTTCATAAAAGGAAGTCTTATAATTTCTCTGGCACAATAAGGAAATACAAACAGAACTCAAGTTTCATAAAGCTTTGTACAGTTTCAGTACAGATGATTCATTATAACCTACTTAGCATAAAAGCTGCAGACATAAGAAAACGCGGAAAAAAACTTGTAGGGTTTTTTTCCTCTGGCGGTGCTTTTCAAATTTGTTAGTTTATATTCTACCTGTCCTGAATCAGAAATCATTTGTAAGAAATATGAAATGATAACTTATAGAAGTAAGTTCTTTTATGGACCAGGACTTACAAGTGCTTACCATCAATATAAAAAAGAGAAACATGCAGGTAGCACTGCTATCTCTAACTCTTGAATCTCTTACTCTCAGAGTATCATTTACAGACCTTGAGCTGGGCAGCTAAGCAAGATCTGAGTGGAGGAGACAGAAGGAAACTTGGCAAAAACGTGACTGAACTTGGTGCATTTCTTAACCGTAGATTTGTCTTTAGTGCAGCTGTAATGGTGGGTTTATGGACTTTTGGACTCCAGCTAAACTACAGTACCAAGACACGGAAGACAGTGGCAATGCTGCTTCCATTCTGCAGAAAAGAACTTCATCAGAGGAACTAAGTGTCTGAGACTTAGCTGAAATTACTCAAGACTGTACTTCTTGCTTCTCCTGCTGCTAGGGAGACCCACAATTGAGAGTGGAGCATGGGCACACAGAGCCACTTGGACAGGAGCTCCATAGAAAGGTTGGGAGGTCAAGTGCTGTGGTGCACATCCCTCCGATTATTTCTGCTTTTTTAAAGGAAAAGCTTCTTTGTATAACATATAGGCAGACACACCACAAAAAGCTGGGAGAAAAACACAGGACCTCTCTTTCCTGCTAGCCAGCAGGCTACAGGGTTAGGCTCCCTTTACCTTTAATCCCAGTTTCTTGCTTCCTATCTGCATTGCTCATCCAGTTGTAGTGTGAAGAATGGTGTATGCATTTGGGCATATAAGGTGGGAGTGGGGAATGGAGAAGTTAGATACTTCACAAGGAAGCTTCCCACTTGCTGAATCACAGGAATATTGTGTATGTTCTTGCCATCCCATGCTTACAAATAAAATTCTGGCAGTACACCTGCCTAAAAATTCCTCTGGATTTGTACATACAAGGATACCTCCTTTATTCATCCAAAACAACTGTGGGTGAGTGATAGGAGCCTACATGTTGAAACTGATTTAAGTAGCAGGAGTCACAGACCATCACAGCAGCTGACTTTAGGCACTTTTGCAGAGCCAAAACCTGAGATACCAAGAGGTTCCCAAGTGCTGAAACTGTCCACTAAAAATCCTTTTGACTTAAGGTCTCGCCTAGGCATCTTCAGTGACATTTACATGCCCTAAAAAATGCCTTTCTGTTTTTAACTCTTTCCCGGAATTGCTGCTTCTCCAAGGTCAAAAGCTCTGTGCAAGTTTAGGCAGCCAATGCCTTTATATATTTCTTTCCTCTGGATGCAGACCATAGTATGAAACAAAGACAGTGTCAGCTTCCACCCATAGCATTGCATGCACCCAACTACTGCTATTTAAATCCAAAAACATCCAAACCCCTACAAATATCATGTTCTCCTCTTTCCTGCAGTGTTTTGTTGGAAAGAAAGCTTGATATCATCACATAAGAACTTGAGTCTTCTCTGAGCCACTAAGCACCTTAATACAGCTCTTGAAAGCAATACGAGAACAAGTACACTGGTGCCCAGAGGAAAATCATAGTTTGGTTTGTATAAGAACGTATATGGTTTCTTTGTTATTTCTTTTGAAGCAGTGTATGAGGGGCCCTAGAGATGCAAACACTGATCTTGTCTGCTCCTCATATAACTAATGGCCTGGCTGGTGCCATTGTTTCAGTCTCTTCTTCTGACTCATACTCCTCTACTTCTCGGAGAGTGAACCGAGCCTTTGGCATTGGAGCTAGGTTGTCTGCTCTGGTGAAGCGATGATGGCTGATTGAATTTCCTCTTCGACCTGACAGATTGGATGGACCTGCTCGTCTATCCAAGTGTGCCATTGGAATCAGTTCTTGGCGGTGCTTTGCTTCGAGTGGCCGTAGTCGAGGCTGGGATCTCGACATTAATGGGAAAGCGGCATCAGAGCCGCTTCTATGCTGATCTAAAGAAAAATAGACAAATAATTCATTTTTTAGAGAAAAGAGAAATCTATGGTATTGCCAAGGATAGATAAAGGGTATTCAATACAATACAATACCCTGGAACTGAAGCATTTTAAATAATTACTATAGAATAAGGGAGCAGTCAAGAACTAAAAATAGCCCTAATTTTTAATTTTCATCTCAAAGCTGATGTTTAAAAGATTTTATTTACCTTATCTCAGCTCTGAAACCCCTGAGGATAAGCACATTCACCTACTTTTTGGTGTCTCACAGACCTACCCAGTGCCTTCACTGCAAGGGTGAAGGGCAAGAGTGAAATGCAAGAGTGTTCCTTCATGTAATTTGAATTTTCCTCAAATCTCACAAGTATACCTAGTACCATGGTTTAAAAGCATTTTGAAATCCACAGCAGAAAACAAAAATGTGACAAAGAAGAAAACTCTAGTCCATTAAAAATCAAGTTTGCCAGTGACTTGTGACTAACAAGTGGGAAGAGAAGGGTTTCATCTGAAACCAGGGGTGCTTTGATTACTTTGGGTGTGTCAGATCTGCTCCCATCAGCTTGTTTTGCCACAAGTACATTGAAAAATTTGCCTGCAATAGGATAAAACTGGAATTCTCATCCTCTGGAGTTTATAGAATATACCTTTTCAGTTTTCTTAAAGCCACTTGTAGTCCAACTACAAAGTAGCATAAGTAGTTAATGTAAGAAACAACTCCTAACAATCTAAGCTAGGAGGCTCTGGGATATAAGCACAAAGGTCTATGAACAATAAAATTAGTCCAAATCCTGCTACAGTTAAAGTACACATGTATTGATATTATGGTCACTGTGTCAAAATGTAACAAATTATTGCAGATCCATAACTATTAAATTATTTTAAGCTAATACTTATTTCACAGTTGGCACAGCAAAGCACTGCTGCTCATAGGCCACGTGGACATACTACACCCTAAGCAGGATAGGATTTCTCAGATTTCAAGGGCTTCTACTTAGCCCATTGAAAGCATTACTGCTTCAAAGTATGAATGATATATATTGCCAAAGAAATAATTCATAGAATCATAGACTGGTTAGGGTTGGAAGGAACCATTAAGATCCCTTACATCCAGGCCCTCTTCCATGAACAAGGAACCTGCCACTAGACCAGGTTCTCAGCCCCATCCAGCTTCCTCATGAACTCCAGGGATGAGGAGTCCATAATTTGTCTGGGCAACAACAACATCTCCGGACAATTCATTTATACGAGTGGCAGAAAGAGCTGATAGGTGGCTTAAGGATCTATTTGCGGTCATTTCTGACCTCTTAGTTACTAAACTTTCTGGCCATACTATATATGTGAGAGCTAAACCAAGCTTGCTGGAGGATGCTTTTTCCAGAAGGTCTTCCAGGCATAGACAGAAGAGATGACATTTATCTCTGCAAATGCATGTGTGCATATATGAGATTATCACTCTAATTCCCCTCATACTGAGTACTTCTCTTCTTAGTTTCCAAGTGCAATTCATCTCGTCCCACCAGTTTATGCGAGGGCTTTAGGGTGGCTGTTTCCTCTTGAAGACACTTAAAGTGGTGTTAATGCTACACAATGGCCCTGAAATGGAGCCAGAAGCTGGATCAAAAGTCTACTTATTTGGATAGATCACAAGGCAAGGCTCAAATTCAGGCCGATCTAATAGTAAAAAAGTACTTGCATTCACTGTTTCAGGATTCAGCTCTTTCCCCAGTAAAATAATATGCCTAGCTCCTGCAGCAGCATTTGGTCCCTTGAAAGTATCTGCAGTGATTTTAGGTTTGAGACTGCTGTGTGGGAACACTTTAAATCTTTCAGAAAGACACGTATCTCCTGTGATGATGTCCTGATAAACAGGACAAAAAAAATTCCCCTTGAGTAACATTTATTTTCCCCTCTGAATAGATCCTATGGGTTTCCATTTTGCTATCATCATGTGTGGGTGCCCATACAGGACTTAGGATGGAGTGTTTAGGACAGGAACGAAAGACAGTGAAAGGAAGAGACTTGGGAAGTCCAGGGAGAAACAAGTACAGGAAAATAAAGAAAAAAGAGGATAAAAAGGGCCAGTCAGTTCATGTGTCCAGTAATGCCCTGCACTTGATCAACACAGTTTGTCCTGTTTTTTCATTTGACTATACTTCTGACTGTGTTCCTCTATCAGCAGCTCCTAATACTGAGTGTTTGTGTGTGGAGACCTGAGTGCCAGCAGCTAGAGGGACTGGGGTGCATCTGTCAGTGCAAAATTGCTGGCAATCATCAAGCCAGAGTAGCCATTAAGTAGGATAAGAGGCTTGGGAACTGCCTATTGGAGCAAGAGTTGGGAACAAAGACTGAGGAGGGCAGAAGGTCTGTAAGTTGACCACTGGAGGGAACAGGAGGTGCAGAGCAGTGACTGAAGAGACCATGGGATCTGTGGTTTGCTACTAGTAAGGCCATCATCTGGACTGGGAACCAGAAACATTTGCATGTATGAGTCCCTGTGTGTGAGGCAAGAGGAGACTAGGGGATCCAGGAAGTGTTTCCGGGGAAGACTGGCTGCCCAAGGCCAGCTACTGGAGGGTCCTGCAATACATGGGGTGGGTGGAATGTAAGACCATGTCTCAGTGTGCATGTGTGTTTGTCTGTGTACCAGCAGCTGCTATGGGGCTGTGTCCCAAGTGCCACCAAGTGCGCAGATTTGGTCCAGGGCCAGCTACTGAGAGGAGCATGTATCTCAGGCCAGCTGCTGGGGAGCGTATAAGTATTTGTAATTTTGCACTAACAGTCTATCAGCCTCATCAGCCAGAGAGGGGACAAGGATGAAGCCATCGGTGCTGTTTGCATTTGTGTGAGCACAGTGCCCTATCTGTGCTGCTCTCTGTGTCTGGCTGTGTGTACACGTGCACTGAATTTTGATGGGGGGTTGCCTGTTGGGAGTACCTGCTCAGTCTTGGTACCTGCAGGACCTGGGGGCACGGAGCTCCATCAGTCTCACCTGGACTGGGCTACACATTCAGCAACTCATAATAATTTTTCATACAGTTTTGTCTCTGGGCCTGCGGGGAACAGATAATTTGTGTTCTTGGGCTTGGCCAGGTAGAACTGCAGGGATCACAGGAATAATATGTTCAAGAGGGAAAAAGAGAAAAGTAGGAGGTGCTGGAACAAAACAGAAACTGCTGCAGTAATGATCATATAAACAACAGGGATAAAACAGAAAGGAGAGAAGGGTGTAGCTCATTTAAAGAGGCCATGGACTTCCATGGGAGTATTCACGTAGTACTGTTAAATCCACCAAACAACTGGCCAAGTTTCCTTTGCTGCTGGAATAGGATACAGAGTAAAGCACTTTCATTACCTGTAAAAGTAACATGCCTGGCTTTTCTTCTAGTGGGCTGGTGTGCACCCTGAGGCAAGGAGAGGTAGCGTACTTCTGTGGTGTTAACCTATGTAGGAGACAAAAGTGTGTTCAGTGACTGTGATTGCCTCCACTTGTCACTTACTTGGTGAAACAGTAAAGAGGGATGCTAATATGCTGCACCTTTACAGCCAGATTTTGAGAGAGATGATCAATGCTTGATTTGGATGGTTGAACTAAACGTCAGCTCCAGTTGGAATGTCTGTCTGATATAATAGCCATAGGGTTTTTTACCATCAGCAGAGAAAAACATGTTCTCCTAAGATTCTCCTTTCTTATTTCAGGTGAAAAATTTAAATCTACTAATCTATCCAAAAAGAACTTATTTCTCTACCTTAACCGTGATTATCTCAGCTATAAATGTCTGTGCTGTTCAATGCCTACCTTTGGTCAGACTAATGTCTTGCTGATTGACAGCCCAAATCATCAACGTGCCAGACGCTTTGCATCAGATCTTTTTTGATTACACTATACTTCGCACATGCAAAATCAATGCAAGTTACATTATTTTACTACATGCAGCCAGAGTAGCTGATTTCTGACCAGTTATAGAGATCAGACATGAAAACTTAGCTGTTCACGTGCTAAGTGAAGCTCTTTCTTCTTAGCTGTTGCATGAGCACACTGGGGAAACTATCAATTTTAATTATAGCAAAGAGCACATAAAAATGGGTGTCTTTCCATATTTGCAGAGAAGCAGAGGCAATTTTACATAAATAGTAGATAGATAACAGGTACCGGTCTACCCCAAGGCAAGCTGTTTCCCTTCCTGCAACTTTGCCTCAGGCTGTGTTCCCGACGGATGAGGATTTCTTGAGCTTGTTTCTCACTTGTGTTAGTAGGTAGATTGTGCCGGTTGTATGCTGGTGCCTGAAACAGAAAATGCACCCAGCTCGTTTTTGTTGCATTTACAGTGTTAATCAGTCTGGTCAATCACAGGGCCAAGGGGACATCTGCCTCAGCTCAGTCACCAACTCACCACAGATCTCTTTGGTATCACATGGCAAAATGCAGCCATGCACAAACCTCACGGAGCAGATCAAGATGGGAGGAAGCATGAACACAGCCCCTAGTCTCAGACCTCAAGGGCTGCATTTTGATGCCATTTTTGATAGACTCTTGCCTGCTCAAAGTGAAGGTATATAAAATATACACCTACCTAAGAAAGCTATTATCATCTCTGGGCTTGTCCTCTCTTTGTCATCTCTTTTCTCATCACACAGTTGGGAGCTACAGATATGACACAGGTCCCAAGAAAGAGATAACTGGTGAATTTAGCTCTGAGCTTTGGTATTAACATTACTGAACCTGGAGCAAGCTTCAGATGTGCACAGGAACAAAGAATGTATCTCCAGAATGAGATGCACAGCTGAGTTTCCTTTCCATACTTGGACAAACTACAAATTAATATTATCCTGAAACTGAGCATCGTTTAACGCAAGCTTTTTAGTTTATCACATATGTCTAGTGTAATGAAGGAAATAATTATCTGCCTTAAAGAGAAAAATTCACTGAAATTGATAAACACTCTTAAAAAGTAGAATCTGATTTCAGTCTCATTTGCAAGGCTCCTTGTAAAGTTGGTCTGGTGAGCCAGAGCTTTTCAGAGCTGAAAAAATATATTAGAAGTGGCATTATTTTCCTTCCAATCTTTCATTTCCAAAACCACAGCATTCTCAATACTACACAGGAAATGACTGGCACAAATAGTCATTACTGTAATTGATTTTGAAGAGAGAGTTCATTTCAGTAAGCTAGGCGATAACTATATATGCAAAATTTTGCTGGTAAGATAAGAAATTAATATCATAACGATAATTAGCCATGGCAAATCAAACAACGTGAGGAATGAATATCATATTAATAATGCCACATCTCAATGAGTAGGCCCTAACATTTTCTAGTACACGTGTGTTACACGAGTTAGCCCTGTTTATCAGCATAATTTCAAGGTTACTTTAATATATCCTCTACCACTCATTGTTGTGGGCGAGCACTCAGTTGTCTATTCAGTGCCCGAGACTGGATTAAGTAGATACCATACCCTGGGCTGCGTCACGGTCAGGACAAATTTTTGCAAAAAAAAATTATCCCTGCTGAGGTATTCTCATGCCACTTTTACAGGGAAAAAAAAAAAAAACCACTTAAATGTGTAAAATGAAGCTCCGGAGAACGTGGAATTTTCTTTCCTTCGTTTTCTTCCTCCTGTGGCGTGGGTGAATGCCGCTCCCACGCAGGGCTGCGCAGTGTTTGCCGGCGCTGGTCCGCCCGCCCCCGCAGCGCAGTTTCGCTGCTGCCAGAGCCCTGCCAGCCCTGCCTCCCACAGCCCGGCAGCCCGGGGAGCCAAGGGAAGGCGGCTTCCCATCCAGACAGCTGTGCAGCGAGGGAAGCCTGACCTCTACAGCTCACTCACAGATTTTACCGGCTTTTCGCGCTGCCGTCAGGGCGAGAAGCCGATGGAAAAAAACCCAAACAACTCAGCTTTCGTTTATTCCACCCAGATCAGTGCCCAAGCCCGGGGTTCTTCCCTCCTCGCCCTCCCCGGTCGGCTGGGGGCGGCTGCGGGCTCCCAGCTCCCAGCAGGTGCCCCGGGGCCGCGGTACGGGGAGGGCAAACAAGGGCTGCGGGTCTGCAAACAGAGCGCGGCAGCCGGAGGCTCACACACCCTTTGTCGCACTTGGTACAGGTTGTGTGCCAGGACATCTCTCATGGACTCCACCTCTGCGGGCGACAGCCTGTGCACACGCTGGTTCCTGCCGCTCCTGTAAATAAAAGGGAAAATTAAATATGATATTAATGAGCTGATTAAATACTAATCCCATGAAATAATGCATGCTTACTTTTAGTGCTAGAACAGAAGGCTATGAATAGCCTTTCAGTGACCAGCAACACCTGGAAATCATCCAAAGATTAACAAAAAAAAGGTCGAATTTTGCTCTTTTATGGGTTTTATCCGTACGGTGGGTAGTCGAATGGGGCCCTAAGCCCTCATGCCACTGGCAGCAGAAACTCTTCTTAAACCTCCATAATAAAGTTCCTCTTTAAGGATTAGATTAGGCCATAGCCAACTCAGGAAAGCACTGCAAGTTTCCTCCTCTGTCTGAGCAAAGACCTCAGCATGGTCTAGGAGTCTGGGCCTTGTCATCTAACTGGTTTTTAAACTCCTTTGAGAAAGCGAAGAAAATCCTTAAGAATGAAAGAGTATGCCAGTTGTGAAGCCTGAGAGACTTGCCCTGTGGTGACGAGAGCATATAGAGTTTCCTTGCTACTGAAACTGTTTCTCCATTTGAAATGAAAGAACCACCTAAAAGATAGTCATCTTTGTGTTTTTAAAAAACTTTGACAAGCCTACAGTCACTTGTAGCTGCCTGGCTTTTTCACTAGCAAAACAGTGGAGGACGGCTGCTGTGAAATGTTATCAGGTTTTGCTAAATCAGTCAATCACTGTGAGAGTTAGTATTCAGATGAATTCCCAGGAAAAGAAAGGGAAATAGATAGTGATCAACCAGGATGAATCAGTCTGGTTTCATCTTGTTGTTTCTGATTTTTTCCTTTCTCCATTTTGCTTTCTTGCCTCTTAAAACAAACAAAAAAAAAAAGTGATTGCAAGTGTTCATTTTCAACATGTTTTTGATGTCCTTAAAGTATTGTCTGTAAACAGTACAATTAAAAAATTGATGATGATCAATGTAGAGTATCGCCAAAAAGTTGTGTGCATCTGTCTCATACTTCCTCTAAAATAAATTAAAAACTTTTAATGAGTGGAAAGGAAGATGGATTCAAGCTAAACTGAGATTATGATGTAAACATAGGAAAAAAGTTGGAATTTGCAATTACATCTAGTTTAACAATTTACCACATTTTTGTTCTATAATCTTACATGAACATCTTGAAAACTTGTAGGACCAACCTGAACTGCCTGGATTCTATATTTTACTGCCTCTTACCATCAAGTAGACAGTGATCCCTGGTGCCCTGGCCCTATCCAAAGCCCCTGGAATATAAGAATTAATTTCTAATATATTTCAAGGTTTTGGAATGTGTTTTCATTCTGCCATCAGACTAAGACTCAGATCTGACATATTTTTGTGAAGTAAAACCCGAGAGAAATTAACAACAGGTTGAAGTGTAGTATTAGAGCTAGGATTGGGATAAGCAACAGGTTAAGGACCTCACTGAAGCATGAGAGACCCATGAGTCTGCCACTGAGCTGCTGGCAAGTCAGTGCAACAGAAAAGGACCGCCTTTCCGAATTTGACTAGAAATCTTATCTTGTCCCTGACAAATCCTTCCCAACAAATGTTTAATTGATATTCACCAATTCTCAACAATTGTAGTAAAAACAAAGTTAGTTATTTACCATTAGGGGAAAAAAGACCTTCAGCTCTGCCCAGTTCCAGGCTGGCTGGGTGGGTGGGTGCATGGGTTGGTTGGTTCCTTTTTCACTTGCTTTCACTTCTCAGAGATAACACTGAGAGGATCCGAGGATGCCACCAAGTTTCCAGGCTTGGGTGTACTGCACCTTGACTCCAACTGGGTGTGGTGTGTCTCAGACTGGGGCCCAGCCCATGTATGCTGCCTTCCACAGCAAGGAAACCAGACTCTCTGCTGTCAGCAACCCGCATCTGATGTCCCTTTGGACAACACAGAGACCCTAGGTACGCCTGGGAAAATATACATGAGCACAAGCCCTGGGGACTGTCAACAAGTATTGGCCTCTAAAATACAGGCTTGGCTCATTTGTGTAATGCAAATGGAACTGGAATAGTTGCTGCAGGTGGCTTTGACATCACAGGGAGCAACTGCATTGCTGCTTTGTGCTTCACTGAATGTGTCCACAGGGTCTTTATCCCTTACAGTTGGGAATAAATAGGGGAAAGCATCTAAACAGGGACTGAGGAGACATCAGATTTTCTCTTTGCTTTTCCAGCTGCATACCTGACTTTCTCCACATGCCAGCACAGAAGCAGACAGTTCTAAGTCATTTAAAAGCTTATTATTTTGCTCTTAAAGTGGATTAAATAGAATAAATAAAACTCCTTGAGTTTCAGTTGAGCTGGGGTAGCAAGAGAACAAATAGCATGAAGATAATCTATATTGTTCTGAAGCACAAATAAAAAACCATCATTCTTTTCATGGGATTGGATATGAACCCAACCAACTGATAACAATGCATATATATGGTAATAAGGAACAGATTGCTTTTATATTTTGCAATACAGTAAGAAAGGAGTTTCAAAAAACTCCAAACATGTTTGGTATGTTACCAAACCCATAAAGTAATCCTCATTGAAACAATTTCTTTGCTCTTATTGAATCTTCCGACATGTTACAACAAAGAATAGCCCAGGATGCATACTTTTGAAGAAAAAATTGATATTATAATATGCCATGAAAACTGTCTCTATATAATGACTTCCATGACAGCATTTCTTTCTTCCTTACATATGGAGATAGTTGATACTTGATACATTAATACTTGATACATTGATACTTGCACAAAGTGTGTAATATTTTTTTTTTATATTATATCTAAAATTTTGAACTTTGTGAACTCTCCATTAATCTTCACTAGTCTTGTGAAGGAATAACACTATTGGGTGCAACTCTCTCATAACTGTACCACCACAAATGACAAGACAACACTTGGTTCTGATCTGTACCATATTGATATATTCTAAGATTTACCAAAGTCAGTAATCCAGCAATATGAAGGCAACATTAAGTAAACTCAGTACCAAACCATCTTTCTCTCTAATGGTCATATTTCCTACAAAAAACAGCCATAAACGCACAGTTTTGATAATATCTCCTACACTCTGCTTTCAGCATTTCCTTCCTTATTTATAAGGCTTATATTCTCCAAAACATCATAACCAAATGCTCTGCTTTCATTCAAATGTGGATTCTTTGTTGCATAATCCATGGGGAGATTTTTTTTCATTCTGCACTGGAAATACTTACTGTAAACTGGACACCCACTCCACCTGCAGGAATCACACCAGCATGAATGCAATTCTGCTAATTCACAGCATTGGAGATCTGCTTTGATTCTTATAAAGTAAATCTCCTTGTGTGCATAACAGCTGCAAAACTGATCAGAAGTGTGAGTGAGAGTTTTCTCACTACTCTGGTGCTGATAATAATGCTTAACATGCCATACACTGGAATTTTATTTCAAATCTCCTCTTGTTCATGGCCGGAGTTTTGTATCCTCACTGAAGATAGGGACTTTGGGTGCGTGCTGTCTCCATGATAGCAATCAGACAATTTATAAATACACTTAGAAACCTTTTACACAGGTTCATTTAATTGCTATGGGGAATGGCAACAAGAACTGCTGTATTGGCTCAGACCAAAGATCCAAAAACTAGCTCAATATCCTGTCTCCTGCAGTGCTCAACAGCAGACACTTATCAATGAACAGAGGTGGGAAAACGTGTATTTTCCTAGAACACTCTCACAGCCTGCAAAATCAAAATGGTTTTGACCACAGGCTGTTTTTTTGAAGCTGACACTTCATTTTTAAAAAGGCTTTCTCATCAGAGGATGATGCACAGTAAAATTCAATTATAGCCAGAGTGGAGATGGCAAAAATTAGTCCATCATATCAACTGTTTATTAAAGAATATTTTTCAATCTAAATTCTCAGCTCAGGAGAGAATTTCTGAATTATGCTGGAGCAATATTTCTTATTTTCTCTCTCCCTTGGGAGAAGAAGAGGGATGTGGTTTGATTGCCATGGATTGTCTAACAATCTCGCACATTTTCTCTTGGCTCAGAAGAGTTAAGGGATTACAGCAGACAGAAAGGAGCCTGATATACATGCAGTCTTTTTTAATATCATCCATTCAGCAAAGAATAATTTGGAGAGAAAAGGGCTAGGCCTTATACTGCATGCTGACATCAGTACATGAAAGCAGACTGACCTTAACATGATTAAGCCAGAGTTTCAAGAGATACTTTAATTTAATGTCCAGGTGGTATTTGGATTTTCTGTTATTGGTAGAGATCATCATTCAAAAAAGATAATATGCTGGACCCTCTCAGAGGCTGCTGCAAAATGGAGAGTGGTTTAAGGACGCAACAGGAAAGAGCAGGCAATAGCAGCAACAGTGGTCAGCAAGAGCTTGGGGAAGAATTTGTGGAGGCAAATGGCTTCAGTGCTCTGGACAGTGTGTTACAAGGTGAGGATAAACACATGCATGTCAGTTATGGTGTGCAGGAGGGAAGATCTGTGCAGACTCTTCTCCTAGAGGGTAGTTCCCTCTGGAGATCCCACCAGTTTTGTCCCCGGTCTGTCTGATGCCGAGTTGGATTGCGGTTTGATAGAGTCATAGAATGGCTTGCATCTGGTTCCAAACTGCCCACAATGAGCAGGGACATCCTCAACACTTGTCAGGTTGCTCAGAGCCCCATCACACCCGACCTTGAATGTTTCCCAGGATGAGGCATCTGCCACCTCCCAGAGCAACCTGTTCCAGAGTTTCACCACCCTCATCATAAAAAAAGTTCTCATACCTAGTCTGAATCCACCTTCTCCTAGTCCTACTGCTACAAAGCCTACTAAAAAGCCTGTCCCTATCTTTCCTGTAAGTCCTCTAAGTACTGAAATGTTGCAATCAAGTGTTCCTAGAGCCTTTTCTTCTCCAGGTTGAACAGCCCAAACTGTCTCAGCATTGCCTCACAGGAGAGGTGCTTCAGCCTTCTGATCATCTTTGTGGCGTTCATCTGGATCCGCTTGAAGAGGTTCGGGTCTTTCCTGTACTGAGGATCCCANCCAAAGCGAGACACAACACTCTAGGGTCTCACAAGCGTAGAGTAGCAGGAGAGAATCCCCTCCCTCAACCTGCTGGCCACGCTACTTTTCATGCAGGATATGGTTGTCTTTCTGGGCTGCAAGTGCATTGACAGTTCATGTCCAGAACTTCCACCATAAGTATCCTCAAGTCCTTCTTGTCAGGCTGCTCTCAATGTTTAACTGGACAAAATTGTTTGGGAAATACCAAAATATGGCAAGATGGTTTGCGGGATTGCAAATTGGCGTAGCAAAAAATTGCAGATGCCACAAAGAAATCTGCTCTCAGCAAAAATTCATGATTGGGATAATGGAGTCAGGATCTGTATGCCAAGCCATCCTGCAAGTCTCTCAGCACCTGGCAGGGATTAACGAAACCCTCTGGCCAGGTAAGTGATAAGTACCTCTGTCTTGAGTCACTACTGTGATTTAAAGCAGCCAGAGTGGCTTCTGTACCTGACTCATGATTCCTCTTCAGGAGTGCCCATCATTGAAAAGAAACAGAGAAAATAGACATGCTTTTAATTTTCACTCTCTGAGCAAAGCGCAAATATGATGAACACCAAATTGCACCTGCTCTTTTCATAACTGTCTTCTTTTTGCTTACATTTCAATTGAAGTCATGGAGTACCTTGGGTACTGCCTCATTTTTGTCCCATTCCTTCCTGTCCCTACTCTGCCAAGGGTTGGGAGGTTGGTACTCACTGTAAAGAAGTAGTGGATGGTTTTGAAATTTTCATGCCACTTTCAGCCATCTCAATGGCCAGTTTTATCTCCATCTTTTTGTACAATGACACAAGGCTGGATTTGGGCTGGTGTTCCCGAATTAAAATTTTCTTCAAATACTTATTGTCAAACTTCTTAAATCTGCGAAAAAGATACCAAAATCAAAGGGTAAAAAAGGAAATATGTTTTCTTTTCTGTAGTACAAGCTGATCTTCATTCAAATGCACACATCTACAATTCAGTGGTGGAAACTGAATACAAATTAGAGGCACCTGTGGACTCCTGAAGGCCTGGTGAGCAGAGACCTTTAGGGAGATATTTGGCATAGTCTACTGGTCCACAGAGATTGCAGAGCCCACTAGACAAAAGAAAGAAACAAGCTGCAATCAGAGCAAAAAAGAGGGCTGTGTGTATGTTTGCATATTACACTGCCACATTTGTCAGAAAAGAATATGGCCAGTCTCCACGCTTTTGTACAAATGTTGTATTATAGTAGGGCATAACAGCAGCAGCTGCTCTTACTGTAATCCTGGCCTATTCAGCCAGCCACCAATGAGGCTCTAAGTGGCCCAGCAGTTACAGTAGTTAGGGCCCATTACGTTGCTGATAATTTTGAATCCTGACAATTAGAGCAGAGAAAATACATTTCTTTGTATTCTGAATAACAGAGAAATTGAAAGGACCCCAAAATACTATGTGCTTGCATGCTGCAGATTGTAAAATATCGCTAATGCGTGGCATAATTTAAATGTGAATGTGTGTGTGTGCCTTGGAACAGGTACATGCTTTCAGGCAGACATTTAGCAGAACAACAGTAGATCATCAGCACAGCAACAGTTCTGCTTCTTTCAAAGAAACAGTTTACCACAGCAAGGTAAGGTGCTCCACAATGCTGGGAAAGGCACTACAGGATTTGTATCTTTTTTTTCCTTAGCAAAGGCCATTTTTTATTCATTAATAGCAGAGGTAGGTACACAAATGTTTGCAGGGGATTAGAGCTCTTTATGTTTTTCTGTGTAACAGAAAGCATCCTGGGTTGTTATAGCTTAGGTAATTAATTCTGATACACAACTTTAAAGTTGCATGCAAAAGTTTAGTGAATACTTTTTAATACAATTTTCTTACATAAAATGTCTTCAGAGACAGTGTGTTTTTTGAATCTGTCTGTGACCCAAAACACTACATTTATGGCTAATTTGGGCAAAATTCTCTTTTCAGAGTTATTAGGTAGATGTGAGACAAAGGGATAGCATTTACTCACAGGTATGTGTAAACGCAGCTATTTCAGTGGATTTACTGCTCCAACAGACATTTGTTCAGTTTCTTGACTGCACAGACAGTGGTGTGGTCCCAGCAGATGGATGTCCTAAAGGTATCTCTGTACTGTCAGAGCCAAGAAGGCATTTTTGTTTCAGGGTATGCCCTAGTACATTATATCGTTACTTCCCGCTGGGACAAGAATTGGATTCAAACTAGTCACCCTCTTCCCACTCTTAATTCCTTTTTACCATAGAGAGAAACCCAGTCATGAAAGGACTTGTCCCAGCAGACACCCTTGGCTGGATTACTGGAGTCCAATACTGACAGGTCAGACAGGATTCCAGCACAGAAACCTAGGCATAGCTGGGATAACTAGGGATAACTTTTAGCCCACAGCATCATAATAAGATGTTTGGGGGAAAGAAAAATCAGTCTTTCCCCTACTTTCCTTCACATGCTGTGGTGGTGGCCAACATGTCCACAGGGCTCCCTTAGGGAAAAGGCAAAGGGAACAGCAGATCCATCTCTTCTGGGCAGTGCTTGGAAGAGCCACAAAGCTTCACAAAACCACCTCATCCTGCTTATGGAAGAAAAAATGCAGGCCCTGCATTTCTGAGTAAATGCTAGCTTGAGAGTTCCTGCTTATGCTACTGGATATTTAAATTCAAACATTCCCTTCAGCACTCTTATTTTAGATGTTACTGAATGCAAAGACCTGTAAAGACAGGTGACTAATTGTTACTGAATCTCTACTCACCAGCAAGAGATCCTGTTTGCTGTGGAGACTCACAACATAAGTCGGTGAAGCACTGACACCATGTGTAGCTTATGTTCTAAATCCCAAGTTAAAGAAGCATTGCCCAGGATCTTAGATTTATACCAAAGCTATGTGCACAGGCTGATGTCTGCAGCCTGAGTTCCATGCTATGTTTTTCTTTCTGATGGGTTATTTTCTGCTTGTGCAGATCCAATTTAGCAGGCAATGTATGAACACTGC
>WEIT01023377.1:13323-31493 GCA_013389985.1 Dryoscopus gambensis | reverse complement strand
AAATTACAAAAATTAGAAGAAAAATATCAGATTAGAAGAACGATTTAATTTAATGCAAATTATAATTTTATATAATCTATTATATAATTTGTTCTGTAAAGATAATATCTTCAGTTTAGGGCAGAAAACTTTACCATACTTCTATTATCAATAATTTCTGTTCTGCAGAAACTGTTAATGAAAAATTTTCAGCATATTTCACTTTCATTCATCTTTTAGAAATTAATAGAAAATTTCCAGAGTAATGAGTGGTGTAGTTATAAAAAGGCCTTAGAGGTTGCTGACAATCAGTTAATATTAAGTCCTGTCAGATCTGTTTACAGTGAAACAGTGTAACACATGCAAGTCACCTTTCAGTTTTGAAGAGAATTTGGTAAACAACTAAAGACAGCAACTCTCCAAAGCTGTTGCACTAAAGCATTAGTTCAAAAACAATAAATAGACCAAAGTCATTTGCATTTTATGGTTTTCTTTCGTCTTTCTTCTTCATCTAGTTAATTCCAGAAGGTTATTAAGAAGACTAAAGCAGGTATTTGCAGGTAGAAGAGTCAAGATCATTAAGATAATAATTACTACTCAGCTACTATCTAATCTTAAATTGCTGCTGGGGACATATAACATTGAGCCGTCACACACTGTCCTCCAGGAGGCTCACTGCTAATAGTTCTGGGAGACAGACAAAGCCAGACAAAATATTTCATTTAAGAAAATACCCAGAACTACTTTTTCCTAATGACAGTGTATGAAATTCTTCAGTGGCAGATAAAGAAAAGAGGGTTCATGTCTCCACAGTAAGCAAACCTCACCCTACCTACCTTATAGCTTTTAATTTCAGAGCCTATTTTCTCTCTGTTTCCCTTTCTTGTAGACTTTGGCCTCTTCCTAAGACTTGTGATTCTTTATAAATGATACCGTGGCATGATTCTATGCTGACTCACGAAGAAAGAAAGTTTTTCTCAGCAAACAACAAGATTTTTTTCCCCCTTTCCTAGTTCCTAAAGTGTATATATGATTTAACTGATTTGGCATCAAAATGGAAGTTATGGAAATATGACACCATTTTCATTTTTTTTTTTGTAACATGCTTTGTGGGAGCAAACTGTTCTGTACCACAGCCTGCACTGTCATATAAGTAAGGCTCAGCTAAGTTACATTGCAGTGTTTTTGCCAGTAAATGGAGTACTAGAATTCTTTTCAATTAGGAAAGCCTGAATCAGATTAGGAGGCTCTTGCTCACACAAAGCAAAGGGATGGATAGATAGTGGTGTCATGTAGCAAGTCTGAGAATGTCATGCTTTGGGTTGTTTGGAGCGGAATTTGTACCACTGGGCAGCTCTTAGAGCCAGGGAGAGGAAGAGAGAGCCTGATACTGTTGCCACAGGGAACTCTGCAGGGACTGCTCCATGCTCCAGCTGTCTATGTACAATTACTGCACATACTATCCACATTAGAAGCATTGGAAGAAAAGATTTTCAAGTGACTGCCTTAACCAGCAACACAGGCTGTCTTGATAGTTCTTTCTTACCACCCTGCTAATTCTTTCTGACCACTGTAGTTAGTTTTACTCTAAGCACAGTAGAACAAATTTACAGTGGGAGCAAAGAATATCTCCTTCCTGACATCCAAACCAGGGGCCAAAGTCTTTCTCAGTGACTTCAAAGAGGCAGTTTCAAGTCTCCTCAAATAAAAAAATAATTTTACTTAGGTCTTCAACATGTATTAGATTTAATTGTTCTGCTGCATACAAAGAGAGGGTTCCATTAGAGAATATACTCACTGCCACTAATTTTGAGCACAGCATGATATATAGGTGCTCTCAGTATTTCTAAAATCAAGCCTCAGAGATTAAGCAGTCAGGGAATATTCCATTTCCTGGTGCATACAGGTGCTCAGCTCCTGTTTAGAAACAAAATTATCTGTGTATGTGTGGGTACAGAGCTTCAGATGCCTGAAACACTTCACAGCAAAATCAGGGTATTCTACCTGAGTTCAGGTTTGAATAAGATATGTACTGGATTTACAACACTTTTGAACAGGGCTTTGAAACTCCTCTACTATCCTAAACCCAGCTCCGTTAACATCTGAACTATTCTGATGCTAACAGTCCACTCAGAAATAACTGGGGAAAGAAGCAATTAACAGGACTTGGAGCCTTCCTGTTCCATCCACGGACATGGCCCTACTGAGGGGAATAGGGAAAGGTACCAATGGGTAAAAATAGTAAATTATCCACTTTTCTCTCAGCCCCTTAAGGCAAAGTCATAGCTTCTAGATTATAATTATAATTCTACAGTCTGTTATTTTGTAATTTTTTTTTGTATACCAGGATATTGAACTAAATATAGGAGACAGAGCCATTGTTGCCTCAAATGTAACACACAAGTTCAACAAAACTCATACCAGTTTTTCCTGCTGGGGAAAAAATGTTCAAGCTGATAAGCAGGCTGCAGAGACCCAGGGAATATTTGTATTTAAACAGTAAAAAGATATGTATGCTTAATATATCTTGGTGATACTATCTTTTTTAAACATTTAGAGTTAGTGCAAATGAAACTGTTAGGAGAGAAAGAGAAGGAAATGGTAAGAGACGACACCTGAGATAAATAGTTTTAAAGTCTTAAAAAAAAAGTAAGTGGGATATCAGAGAGGATAAAGTCACCTACTGGGCTCCACTCAGGTGACAAATACTTCAGTTTTCTTAAGCATGAAGCCAGGTAGAGATTTTGAAAACTCAAATGCCCAGAAAGGGGATGCATGGTAGTTGATGCAGCGATGCAATAGCAATAGCTGACAAACTGATGCAATGCAGCTGCTCTGAGATGAGCCTCAAAGATGAGAGTGTGTGGGGCAATGGGAACTCTCAGTGGTGGACCCACCATACCCCATGTACAGCCCTTCCACCTCGTTTACTAATACACCCAGTGCTGCTGCGGAGTGCCTAAGCCCACTGTTTTAAAAGGCTTTCTGTCACTGCACGTTTATACTCTAACACGATCCTGACTGGAAGCTCAGGTAAATACCATCAGGAGTTGGACCCACATCATAAATAGCTGGGAGAAAAGGAAAGGCAAGATAGTGAGCCTGTCAAAAAAAGCATGAAACAAGNNNAAGTTTCTTTGTTCTTTTTTCTTTTCTCAGTTCTCATAAACTGCACTTCTCCAGTGAAGCCTTTCAGCAGTGAACTCTGTACAGATTTTACAAGTCCAAGCTGGGCTGTACCTCGTGTATAGCAGTATCTGAATAGTTTTTATGTGATTGAGATTCCTGTGATTTAAATTCTGTAAAGATCTTATCTAGTGAAACTCCTTAACCTGCCGTTAACTTGTACCACATGAGCAGTCCTGTTGGTTTCTGAGCAATAAACTTCCTGCTTGAAATTTCTTCCTTGAAAAGCATGTGTTTTACATGTTCTTGTCACTTATGCTTACAGCTAGAATTTCAGGTTGCTCCAAATTTAGCAGAACTAATGAGATAGGGGGGAAAATATTAGCTGAAGGAGCTCTGTAAAAACACTAATTTCCTATTAAAAAGAAAACAACAACAACAGCAACCACCAACAACAAAAACACAATCAACCAAACAAAATCCCTCTTATTCAGGAAACATTGTTTCTGGATATTTATGACAAGACCGCCAAAAAAGGCAAGCATTTGTCAGATGTCAATTTTTTTACTGATAGAAACAGAGGTATGCAAAGTTATTAGTGGCATTTGGAATTCCTATCTAAGGTCTCTGGTGAAATTTCTAGAAGGGGCTGGAGGACAGAGTGTGGCCTCTAGAGGTTGTCCACATCTGTCTTGCCTTTTTTTTTTCCAGAGGACTCTCTCATGTACATGAGAAAGCAGAGTCTCCTGTATTTCTACCCTTGCCACCTTCGGTCTTTAAGCAGTACAATTTTCTATTTATTTGCTTGCACAATGTCAAGAACATTCCAAGGTCCTACGCTGATCCTACCAGGAAAATCAGCTGTAGCTTATCCATTCACTTCAGTGAATTCACTCTCATACATGTTTCCCACTTCCAGCAGCTCTAAAATACATGCTTTTGAAAGAGGTAATATAAGATGTAATTTTTGCATTAAAATCCCTTGTGTGTAACTGAGTGAAGTATTCATAAAATAAATAATGTATTAGGATCCCCTTTGAGCTGTTCTTGTCCTGTGCCCAGTAACCCTACAAGCCATGAGAGTCCAAAGAGGGGAAGACGAGGAGTGGAAAGAAACTCACCACAGTTATGCCATCATTTAGCAATGACTCTCCAAAGATCATCATGTAAAGCTGCTCATTAACAGAGGCTTCTTCAAAAACTACCAGAGCTGCCACAGGATCCACTGCTGAAATCATGCTGCCAAAGAGCAGGTTCTGCAGCAGGTTCAGGTCAGTCAGGCCGAAGGCTTCGATCTGGCAGACTCCATAGAGGGAGAGGCCAATCCCAAATGAGTTTAGCAGAGCTCCCAGAACAGACCACCACAGAATGGATCCAAAGTTTTCAAAAAATGGGCGAGTTGGCATGAAATAACCCTCCTCCAGGACAATGGGTGGAAGGAGATACAAGAAGTAAATACTAGTGTTCATCACGGGTGGAGATTTGTGATGGGAAGCAAAGATGATTGCTCCTACTAGTGCTCCAATGGCAATCAGGATGCAGCTTTCAGGCATCAGTCTTGGTAATCGGTGATAGATATGGAAACCTTGAATAAAACATTAGGGGATTATTCAAGTTTAAATTACCTGATGTCACACAATTGTCTTACCTCCATTTGAATACTTTGTCTTCAGCCAGCCAGGTTTTGCTCTAAGGATTATGCAGGTAAAAGCAGGGAGTACTCTTCCTTTCAAAACTAAACATTCCCAGACTTCTATCACTAAAGGAGGGCAAGAGTTTGACCCTGAATTTATTCTTTTCCTGCTGCCCAGCTCCTGATTTCTGAGCAAGCATGTCTGAGTTTAAGCTCCACTTCTGGGAAGGCAGAAACCTCTTTGAAAAGATCCTCCACAATTTGGAAAGAAAGTATTCTCCAAGAATCCTCCTTCTCACCTGCTACTGGCTCATCTAGTCACTATACAAGGAACTGTGTGATCATACTGGGAATGAGAGTTGCCTGTACTACAAACATCAGGATTTTTTTTAAATTTACAAGAATGAGTATGAGGCAGACCAAGAAACCTTTAAATCCAATGTCTGTGACTCCATGCTTGAAACTAGTTCAGCCTTCATATTGCAGCTCTAGAAGGTTCTGCCATGACTGTATTTCTGTGACCCTTGAATTATCAGTCTTCAAATACAAAGTAAAGTAAAAATATTTTTATGAAATTTTCAATAATTTTTTTAGGACACTTTTTTTTTTAACCAAGAAGTATGTTAATATTATAACTCTACTCATCTGCCTTTTAATTTAAGCAATCATTTTCAAGTCTTCTGCTAGTTTTACAGAATAAGGGGATCGTTCTGCCTTTCAAGATCTTGGAACTGTTTCCCACCCTTAAATCTTGAAATCCAGAAAGAAGATCACACCTGAATAAAATACTGGAAACTTTAACAGTTTGGAAATCTTCTTCCCTGGGTAACTGGATTATTCTGACTAACTCTTTCTTCCAATTATATTTGAAATTAACAGCTCCACACTTTTCATCACAAATAATATTATTTGAAAACTTACAGTAAAAGAAACTGGTCCACCTGGGAGGAATCACACAGTTCTTCTAAAGTATCTATTTCTTGTTCAAAACAAGACTATTGTGTAGATGTGCCATATGTCAAGTCCTGTGTGTTTATGGATGATAAAGAATTTGGTCGATATGTTTACTATTAACACATTCTGCTGATGCCATAACAAATTTTATTTGTGAAAATTTTGATTGTTATGTTATCAGTGAAGACATTTGTAGGAATTGGATTGAGGGCATCAGCTATAATGAAACTGGCAAATTATGGTTAGTGGTAATGATTTTTGTCAGCTGAGTGACTATGACATGAAAAACGTTTCTCTTCAGGCCACCTCCAGGAAAACATCAGTCTCACCTATGACCCTGTTCTAAGGAAATGTTTGAAAATCCCCCAGAAAGATCAAAAGAAAAGGGATATTTGATGTGTGCAACTCTTCACATTATTACCATCTTCTTCATTTATTTGATATTGCTGCATTAATTCTGAATGGTCAAAATAATTTAAGCCCAGCCATGAAAATGTGTAAGATATGATGAGCCTTTTTTGCTATGTTAATTGCAGTTCCTACTGCAATTACTGCTCCATGAGCTGTCTTTCCCCAGTCAGATACCCACATGGAGCTCTAATAGAAGCTAGATGCATTGGTATGTGTTCAGAAGGTACTTAGCCTACATCTCTGATGATCCACATCCTCAGAGACTCTGTCTCTCTCCTCTAATACTACTTTTCACACCAACTTTAAAGAGCAAATATGTAAAACAAAGACTCAGAGGGAAATGTTTCCTCTTGTTCACATCAAGGAAGAACTCTTAATACTTTCTCCCCAAAATTTAATACACTTGAACTCTCAGTCTGGTGTAACTGATTTCTACAGCTGTGTCAGGTTGCAAATTCCAGTATCTTGTGACGTATAAGAAATAGAAAAATGAATGGACAGCAGTGTGTCAGGGAGCTCTGTTGCTACTTGCTACTCACAACTCAAGAGACGTGAAGGTTAGAGGTCATATGTTAACTTAAGTAAGATAGAATCATTTTAAGGTGGAATTTTGGCATTGCCAGCTGTTCTTTTGAGGACAGATGCTGTAAAATCAATACCAGTTACAAAATGAATGAAATTTACTTGGTTATGCCATACTTTCTAAACTTCTTTCCAAGCTAGGAGGACCTGAGATCCCATTTTCTACTTACCTATTTTTGCAAAAGAGGCAAGGAGGATCCAAAGGGTGACTTCATAGGGAATTTGCACATAGTCATAATCCAGTGTGAGAACATGCAGCCTTGTGTCTTGTGAACCGTCAACAGCACCACCGGAATCAGGTTCATAATGAGGCAAGGACCTCTTGCCCAGGCTAGGCTCATCCGCATAAGCAGCAGCAGAACAGGATACCACACTCAACAGCAACAGCAGCAAGTTGGAAAGCTTTGCATGTGCAAGCATGGCAGAGCCCATATCGGGCTGTGATGATTTTATTACAGATTTAGCATATAGTGGGTGCATGAAGGTGTGCAACAGTCACTTCTGCTGATTCACGCTGCTCATAGCCACAGCCACTTCTTCCTCAGGACTCTTTCATTTGCCTGTTAGAGGTCATTTTATAGTCCTAATGTGCCTGTCCCATTCCTTGTGTTACAGACGGACCTGGAGTTTGTATGAAGATACCGGTTGTGCAGGTTCCTCTGACCCAGAAAAACCTTGGCCACAGCCTGTTGATGAATAAAAAAACCTTTCCAACTGTGTTATTTATCCAGCCTCTCTGATTTTTCCACTTTCAAAAAACTCCCCCAAAACCCAAACAAAACAAAACAAAACAAACTTTCAATGCTCACCGTTCAGGCAGCAAGCGCAGCACGAGGGAATAGCATCAGCTGGGAGAGGTGGTGGCAGCCTGGGCAGGTAGGAGAGCCTGCTTCGTACCTGCCTCTCTTGCGCTCGCTCCCCGGCTGCCTCCCCTGCTCAACTGGCACCTCAGGCACCACACTTGGCACTACTCACTGGTCCTCTCGCACCTGGTAACAAAACTACTTGGTGTTTGAATAAAGGGACTGTGCAGGGCTCGCGGCAGGGACATCTGGTGGGGGACTGAGCAAGTTACAGCCTCGTTTGGAAAGGACTCCCTGTCTTAAACGTTGATGTAATTTAGCAGGTAATATAAACATAAAGAGGAAGGTCTGACTCACACCACCTGCCTAAAGCTGGATCTTGAGCTCTCTTGTATTTGGCATTTGTTTTACTCATACCAGTAAGGCATTTACTGGGCAGACACATTATCCTCCTCCAACATGATTTTACTCTTCTGGAGTACTTGTTTTAAAAGGTCAACATCCTCTCTCCTGCAAAAAACTACCATGTTCAGTGTAGGAATAACAGGGTGTGCAAACGTAGTGCTGTTAATTAGAAGTTTCTAAAGTCTTTGTTACTTACATTAGAAGTGAGTGCATTTAATTTGCTGACAATTTATTCAAAAAATTCAAATTCAGCAATGATTTGATTGCACTAGAGGATAGGGCAGATAGTGCAGATGGTGAGAACAGATTTGATACCCCAAAACAACTAGTTCTGAGGACCCTGCAATTACACTGAATGAATGTGCTTGGTGGGCATTCCTTCAGACCAACTCATAGACTGAATGTCCCTTCGTGGATGGAAAATATCTTCCACTTGACCTTCTGTGGAAGGGATCCAGTGTGTGCAACTGTAATGCTCTATAATGCAAAACAAAAGGCAACATGTGGTGACAACTGGGAAATTTGCATCAAAATTATAATGATCTAAACCAAATCTCCAATAAAAGTGCAACTGCAATGTCAAAATTTTCTGTGATACAATCAGTGATGCCCTTTGATGTTCTGATTCTACATGAAGAACTATCTTCTGTCAGCCTCACAGCAGCATCAGTCCTCCCACAAAAGCTTTGAACTCAGCACAGGATTAGGTAGATAATGCTCAGTCTGCTTGCAAAAGAGTTCTTTTTTCCATTATACTCATTCTGTTAACAGCAGTATTTCTTGGACTCCCTTTCCAACAAGGAAGCCGGCAGATGAGATATTCAATTAACATTATAAAACAAGAATTTGTTAACTTGAAGGCCAAATGAAGTAAGCAGAACAGAGCAGTGTCTGTACTACTCAGATTGCTTAATACTGACCATTGCATTTCACTCAGAGGCAGACACACACAGATTGCAAGATGGTTTGAGACTAAGTGGTAGGAAGTCTGGAGAGTTGGCAGCCAGAGGACCACAAGGGAAAGACTTTAGAGTCCCTGGAAGTCTACTATCTGTGACAACCAGGGCTTTGATTTACACCTGTAACACACCTATAATGCCAGCAGGTTCAGTGGGCATTGAGTGACCAGCACCAGACAGGATCAGCAATGATCAGGTGCAGATGTCCCTGAGGGTGAAATGTTTCACAACTGGTAGAATTCTTCCTCTCATTGAAGGAAGGATGGAGATGCCTGGGATAAGCCTACACAGTGGTCCTTCTTTTCTGAATCCCTTTGGCATACCTAGTTGTAGCAGTCTCCCACGGTATTTTCTTGGTGTCCACACTGGAGGAGGTAACTCATTCGAAAAATTTAGATATGTCCCACTGGACTGCATCAGAAAATTAAACTGCAAGCTTCCTCTTGAGTTCCCTTTTTTAAATCTTTTTCTAGAAAACTAGTGTAAAAATATTCCAGAAAGAAATACAGTGAAAAGAACATCGTAGAGCAAAAAATCAGAACAAAATGGTACAATAAATACAATAAAAATTGTAATAAAATATTAATTTGTGAATAACTCACATTTACAGTTGTATGCAGTGGCACAGTTTTGCTGTGCACTGTCACACTTCAGTCCTCCTGACTGTTTTAGAGGGAGCTATTACTGGCTGTAGTGACAGCTGACAGTGGTCAGACAATATAGAAAAGGTCTTTGAAAATCATGTTACCATTCCTGATCGTGATGTCATCCGCCTCTGAAATTTCTCCTATCAATATACCAGTCTGAATAACCTTTGGGATAAGCCCTTCAGGCTGCAATTTCCCAGCCTCTTAGTAGTTTTCATTGGCATGTGGTAATGCATGTATTTCCAGAACTTCTTGTGGGGAGCAGCAGAAATGGAAGACTTCCAGGTAAGGATCGGTAAAATCCGAAGTGCTTTCCTCACTACTAGAGGCAAAGTTTCTGGCTCTTGGAAATCCTGGAACTTTATTAATACTAGTTTGATGCTTTTATCTTCCAATGCACAGTTCACCGCTGCCTGTAGTTCAAAGACGCTTGGTCCACCGACGTAGGCTGGGCTCAAAATAATTATTACCCGTCTGCTTTGTTTAATAGCTGTTACAACTTCATCTGTGTATGCTGGAGAGGAAACAGTGAGAGTTACTGCATTCTACAATGGATTTTTTATCTTATCAACAGTTAAAATCCAGAAATAAGGAAAGCCAAGAATAGTAATGCTGAGAAATTACCCCTAGAAATGTGTTTGCTCTCAGATGGTACCATGGCTGTTCTTGGACAACTGAAGACCACAACTTTCTGCTCAGGACATGAAGGGCACAGCTGAGACCTCAACACACTTGAACAGGGTCTCAAGGGACAGTGGGACTTATCTTTACCTCTCCCAGGAACAAATACACAGGGCTTTCTAATTACTGCGGGTGGCACTGATCAAAGTTGCTTAGAAAGTAACCACTGAAATATTTGAGGTCTTCTTTCCAGAGAACCGACTTTGCCTGCAAAGAAATTCTTGTACAAGAAATTTCATCTTAGCCTAATAGCTCACAGTGACCTCACTCCAAAGTATGTATGCCTCAGACACAGGGACCAGATACAAATATCAAAACATTATGGGATTTAAACATAAATTCCACTACCAAATTATACAATTTTTTGCTCTGGTGCATAAGGTTTTTTTGGAAATTGAAATACAATTTTATAAAAACTGAAGATTTTCTACCATCCCCAGGGACCTTACCTCCTCCTGGAAGAATATCTCTTTCTAGAATACATAACTTGTATCCATATTTATTTTCTAGCATATCTGGAAGAAGCTCCAGGGCAAATTTTTCCTCACTGATTAAAGCAGAGTATCTTTCAGAAGAGTTTAGTTTTGCATAGGACACAAATGCATCAAATTCCTTGCCATCTAAAGTAAATAAACAAACAAATAAATAAATAAATAACATTCTACACATTAACAAGTCTGGCTGAAGTTCTTTCTTAATGCTCGGTTTCCATTTATATCTATTTAAGTAGGCACATACAAACCCAAAATTATGACCTGCTCGTGGATTACAGATATCCAGTCAGTAAAGACAACCCTGCTCCTCACTGTCTTGCAAATTTTGTAGACATATGCTAGCAAAGCAAACAAGGAACGTACTGATGTTTAGTGCAAAGTAGTTTAAAGATCTGGTCCCTTCCAGGAAAAAGCCGTGTGGCAGGAAATGATTCCCAATCTTTTCTCTCATTTGCCCAAACTCTGATTCAAAAAAAGGTCTTGTCAATGGCCAATCTTCTTTTAAAAGCTAATGAATCTTGAAGGAAAAATGTTCTTATATATTGGCTGCTTGCAAAAGATATGCTGTTTTCCTACATTGTTAGGACTGTAAATAGAGAGATTTTTGTAAGGAGCAATGGGCAACTCTGATCAAAATATCAGCTATACCAAGCACTGACCAGTTATTGAACTTTAATTCTCATTGAAAGAATGTTTGTATGCAGATGAAACATAGGTAAAGAATTTTTCTTAGCTTTGATCACTCTGGTACCAATGTCCTGAGTTAGGCCCATTCTTAACTAAAAGGCAAAAAAGCATATTGTATCTATCTGTTGAATAAAATTCGGACTACACTTGAAGGAGAAGGAACATAAAAGTAAAGAATTTCTGGTGAAAGCAAAAGGCACAGTGGACCCAGTCCAGTTTCCCAGTTACTTGAGGCCATTTAAGGCATCTTAAGACTGCCAGATTTGACAGGGGAAGTATTGGAGACTCAAGCCTTTTGGAATGGCAGGACGTCCTCAGACAGACCAAATTACATCAGACACCTGTGTTCAATTAGCTGAATTGTATCACATGACAATATAATGAATAGAAATCAGAAAGAAATTCCCCTGTTTAGAGCAGAGTCTCACTGCAGGGTGCTGCTGCAGGATGAGCTGAGAGACTCTCTAGATTCCACCATCTTGACTGCACCCTCACTTCTTGGGAACTGAGACACCTGCATCCAGCACAGACACCGAAGTGCTGCGTATCATGACCCACATGCCTTGGTGTTAACCTCCTGATTTCTATCCCTAGGTGTAAGGTTAGGATCACAGACATGATCTAGAGCCACCAAGTTCCCACAGGATCTAGAAGAGCCTGTATGTAAAGCAAATACAGAAAACTAACATTGCTGAGCTGGGGCTGAACACTCAAATTCAGAACCAGCATGTAGCAGAAAGTATGTCATCAAAACAAAACAGAGGTGTGCAGATTAGGTTTGGAGGCCAAGAACATGATCAGACAACACATGTTGCATCTCTACTCCTCCCCTCTGCTCCTAGACACACACTTCCAATCATATCCTTCTACTGGTGCTGAAGCTCTTGTGATGATAGAGAGGGAGATGATTCACTTTGCTGGCTACACATTGTCTTTTACTGAGTTATTTTTCTGTCAAGTTGAGCCAGTTTAGGCCCACAAGAGTGAATCGCCAGCAGTAGGCACACAGGACTAATGTGGGAAGTAAAGGTGGGGCAGAGGGTCACTAGATTGGTTTAGCTGAACTTCAATTCATCTATACCCTAAATCGAAGCTCCTTTGAAAACAGATTTTAAATGACAATAAATTGCACTACAAGCCAGGTATTCCTCATTTCACCCACAGAGGTCACTGTAATCTTATTAGACAACAACCACTAACACACGCCTTTATAATATTACTGTTACAATAACAAGTTAAAAACAAATACAAAATAAGCACCATTAAGCCATTTTTCCATATAACTGTACAGGACAATTACAAGCTGAGGAACATTTGGTACTGTATTTAAGATGCTGAAACTGTTGGAAATGAAGAATACCTGACTTAAGCAAATTGATGGCATACGTGGTCTATAAATTTTAGTATTAAATCTCCTGCCTTATTTTTTCTCCTTGTGGGAGAAGGCAGGAATTTTAAGATATATATCTTAATTGGCTAAGGAGGCCAATTAACCCCAGAGGGGTTGTGGTTTCTCTGTCCACAAGGTCCTGCACAACCTGGTCTAGGTTGGCTCTGCTTTGAGCAGGTGCCATGGGGTATCTTCCAATCTTGTAGGATTCTTCAGTTCTCTGATTCTATGCTGAGAGGGATATGAGAGAAGAAACAATAGACAGGAAGAAACAACAAAATCAAGTCATAACTGCTGCTTTGCTGCTCTATGAGCAAGCCCTCTCAGACCTCAGGTGACTTGGTATGCATCCACATGAAGTGAGAAGGACGTGATGCTGCAGGTGAGAACACATTTTCCTTGGAAATAAAACTATCTGGGTATGCACGGCTGGTCTGCGTGCTGCAAATGGTGCTGTGTGCGTGAGGTACCTGAGAGTGTACACGCAGGGGACAGGGACTGCCACGGTGGAACCCAACAGTGTCTTCAACTTCAAGGCATAAGCCTTAGCAGGTCTATCTCTGTCCTACTGACATGCAGGGTGTGCTCTAAGGGGACTTTCCACAGGTCCTTAAATCACTCTGTTACCAAATAGAGGGGAAATTTTGAGTGATTTCCCAAATTGTTTTTGGCAAATGCTTTAGGGCTTACAAAAATGTTTTCCAAAAGGGCAGTTAATTTTCTAATTGTGTATGTACTTATAGGTATCTAAATATAGTTGTTTCACACTAAGGTGTAAGGTACATATGCAAACACAAAAACAAACTCAGACACTTCTATCTCAAACTGCATCAAGATGCAAGAATTTTTAGAAAAATTTTCTCAGGCACAAACTATCGTAATTCTTTCAACCCATGTATGAAAATAGTGCATTAAGTTCTTTGAAGTAGTCATAGTGATTCCTGATACATTTTTACAGTGTCTACTATTTTGGAGGCCTGTTTTAGCTGAGATGATGGGGCAGTGCTACTACAGAGACTTGAAAAATCAAAAGTTAATCACTTGGGTGAAAATGTCAAGTTGTTTCCAAAGTATTTAGAAAGGAAATATGAATATTTCCCAAACATTCACTTATCAGTTGGTGCCATTTATCATCTTATTTCTCCCTTTTGTTTATTCTTCTGAGAAACTTTTTGGCTTCAAGTGAAAAATATAATATATTCTGGAGTCCTTCACTTTATTATGCAAGGTCATTTCATTCTTGTCCAAAGGTTTTGTTGAACTTTTTCCGAGAATGATTTTGAAATGTTGGAAATGATAAATTATTCCCTGCAAATGGACTGCCAAAATTCAACTTCCTATTCTAATCCTCCGTGGGTAAATTAGGGTAAAAATCTAACTGACATTTCAGTTAGATATTTCTTTCACACTACCTTTCTTTTTTTCCATCTGCATTCACTGAGCATCTTGCAAGCTTTAACAGTCTTTGTATCAGCTCAGAGAGAACAGGGTCATTAAGAGAACTTAATTAAATGAGTAATTCATACCAGATTATCCCACACGGCAAAAGGCAGTAGAAAAACTGGTGAAAATTAATATTACACAAGGTTTCTTACCTTCTGTACTCTTGTTGGGGACCAGATAACTTCGATACATCAGCACAATTTCAATCCAGTGCTGGTAAATAAAGGCAGTGCACAAAACAAATGCAAATAGAGCAGAAATGGCACTGCATAGTACATATAGGAGCAACACTGCAGAAAGAAAAGAGTCTATCATAACTCGAGTTTCCAAAATAATACTGACATTTCAATAAAAATCTCAGGCCAGAAATGGGGACGAACCTCTCACAATCTTTTTTCTTATCCCACTGGCAAAATTTAGGGAAGTCAAGATTTCATGTAGCCATAAAGCTTAACATAGAATTTCAGTCTACCATCAGTGACCTTTCTTGCATGGCATCTCTTTGGTGATATGAAAAGCCAGTCTGTGACAGAAGGCACAGAGGAAACAGTCTCTGGTACACTTAGCAATGTTGAAAATGCCTGAGATGGAAAAGCTACATCAGAACAGACATAGCTGCACACAGTGCCCTGATGGCAGCTTCCTGTGCCACTCCAGTGATGAATCTCCACGGTGATCTATGGTTTAACACTTTAATTTCCACACTGATTCTGGTTTGGGTCTTGAAAGGCTTGAAAGACAGCCACATTCATATTGGTTATGGTAACTTCTCAGAAACATGCATGCTAATAACTGGGAAAACAAACAGAAATGAAAATCCGGGAATACTGTTGCTTTCAGCAGCCTCTCCACTTCAGTTTAGTAGATCGCCTAATAATGTTCAGAGATGATACTCTCCCCTTCTTCCCTCCAGCTACTCTCCCTGGCTCACCTGCCTGCACTAAGTCCCCAGAGAGCCTTGTCCTTCTGAGTAATTCTCAAAATACTGTGGCTTTCAAGATATCTAACAAATCAAACTTTTCCTGCTCAGGTTCAAGAAACTTCTGCTACTGGCTAAAAGCCAGTGTCAATGGGGAATTAATTAGTAGCAGTAGAGTAAATCAAAATGTGTCTTCAGCAGCAAATAGTCACCAATTGATAGTTTTACCTCTCTGCTTTCTTTTCAGCTGGATCACAGCAGTAGCATTCCCCACTGAATTCTCAGCAAAACATGTGAAGTTGCTTCTGAGGTCCTTTTCAGTAACTTCTTTCAAAGTTGCAACATGAAGAAGTATGTGCCCCTTCAAACCTTTTGGATAGACGCTAGAGAGAAAAAAATGTGTGTTTGCATGATACCTTTGCTTGTATTGATTGTTCATTCCCACAATCTCCCAATGTCTTACACACAAAAATAGACGAGCTTGTAACTGCTTAACACTGATCTTGAACTTTTAATAGTGATGCAACTCTCTGGTTGGGAACCTCCATTTGGTTTATACATGGTAAGAAAATACTAACATTGTAAGAAAATACTTCAATAGGCCTGAAGACTGAAAGGTTTATTCTAAATTCATCTAATCAGTAAAATATTTACCACTTGTCTAGTCTTTAATATATAGTCCCCTTTACTTCTATAAGATTACTTGTGGTTTTCTGAGATGTGACATATTCCCCTGGCAAAAATGCAGAGAAATGAAACTTCAGAAAGGAGCCCGAAGAGAGAACTAGCTGGGCAAAAAGACTGAGCAGCACAGCTTGTTGCACAGGGGTGAAAAAGCCAAGGACAGGACAGGCAAACAGAGTAAGATAGATATAAGGGACAGAAGTATAGGAAATGAAGCAGTAACAGAGGAATGCCTTCAGGGTTGAATGAAGGATATGGGTAACAGATCTGTGTCTGCAATCACTCTAGAACACCTAGGCTTTCTAAGTTTCAGTGTTCCTCCTTGAAAGCCACAAGTACAAGCATCTCTGGGTCATCCTAACAGGCATGTCACATCAGGCCACTGCAAAATGACAGTATCCCATGGCCCTTCCTCATTATCTCAAGATGTGTGAGAGTGAGCAAGGGCAAGGATTCAACCAAAGGCTGTTGGGGATGTTTCATTTGTTTGTATTTTTTAAAAATAAAGGGAAACTCTACCCATGAAAAAAGAGAAAACCTTGTTAAGAAGAATATTCCAAATCTAAACATTCTAAAGTTAGGAAAACCCAATTTCTAGTCTACCACGAGTGTGTGCATGTGTGTGTGTGATATCATCATTTTTTTTTCCCATATGAATCCTATTATGAACTTGACCTTAGCAGGGCTTTTGCTTCCTCCAGTGTACAGAAAGTTTACCCATAAAGTTGACTCAGGGATGTGTGGTGAAAGACACACTTGCTGTGTTGCCTCCACTCTATTGCTTGGCCAAGTCAAACACTGCGTAAGTGAATGAAAACAGGAAGGAAAGGGATGTGTAGTGGCTGTAGGGGTTGTCCCCAGGTCACAGGAAACCTTTCCCCTACATGTTTCTTCTCTGCAGGGTCTGGTAAATTCTTACCAGGGAAAAGTCCCTAAATTCAGTGTCCTGAAATTCAGTACTGCAAGTCCTCAGACCTAATATGTAAACCCACCCCAATGTCTGAGACACACAAACTCCTTTCAGTGTCCACAGTACTGTTTTCTGATCTGATTTATTCCCCACTCAGCTTAAACAGACAGATTGTGTAAATTGTTAGCAAGGCACAACAGAGACCGTGCTTTCAGGAACACTTGAAAACAAGAACACTTGAAAACAACTGATGCAGGGACAGGCAACCAGAAACTCTTCATGTTGAAGCTGTCTATGACCTAAAGCTTTAAGAAGAGGAGCTAAGATTATGCAGGGTTTCAGTTCCTGATTTTATGACCATCAGTATGTGCTTCTATATGTGAAGGTCAAATGCCTGTCACATGCTCATGGACATACATATTACTAGGTGAAAGAAATGAGCCTTCTAAGTTTCTATCAATTAAATGTGTTTCAGTAAAGTTGTTATAGAAGGACTTTTACAGTTGCTTGTGGTGGTAGTAACTAGGTTACTGGAGCAGGAAAGGAGGGGTCAGCTTTCTCACCTTGTTTCCTGATTCAATTTCTCATTTATACTCTCTTCATTGTTTTGTTTCCATGTTACCCTCATTGAAGAAACTGTTTCAAACCCAAACTGTACACGGCATTCCAATTCAAGTGGCTTGCCTGGAACAAATTAACACAGAAAAACTATGCCTGCAGGTCACCAGAATATTATTCTCTTAAAGAGCTTAGAAAGCAAAGTTGGTTTGCTTTATCAAGACCTATCATTATTTATCAATACCTCATTTAAATATTTTCATTTGCTTTTAGGTGGGGAATTGAAACTTACCAAGCTCTGCTTCGAGGATCACAACACCATTGGGATACAAAAGGTTTGGCGGATGAATAGTGGTCTTTGCTGCAATTAACAAGAATATCTTTAAGTACAAGGTTATTGTCAGTGCAAAGGACCAAAGAAAATAGCTTAAAATTTAATTTTTCAAGTTTTAGGTGGAATTTAGACACCTAAGTCAAAGAGGATGATATACAGTTCTTGAGAGTGCACAGGTAAGGGAGTTGCAACAACAGAACTTGTGTAGCTACTTAAACATCTTCTATCTCATTGACTCTGAGGCACCGTCCTCTTACATGAGCTGAGAAGCTCAGCATCTAGCCTGCATTTAAGATTATCTAGGATTCAAAAATTAGGAACTCCCATTGCAAAGCCCCCTGATGGGTGCAATCCTCATACCAATTCCCTGCCAAGCGTCTTTCCATGCCCAGTAAGCACAAACAGCACACACACACCTCATTCACAAGCACAGATACTTGCACCAAAATAGCCATGTTGTTTTCGAAACTCAGGCTGCCAAGGGGCACAGATAATGACACCCACAGGCTATACCATAAAACCCACAGCTCTGATATTCTAGGAAAGTCACATACTG
This sequence comes from Dryoscopus gambensis, assembly GCA_013389985.1. Classification (NCBI taxonomy): domain Eukaryota; kingdom Metazoa; phylum Chordata; class Aves; order Passeriformes; family Malaconotidae; genus Dryoscopus; species Dryoscopus gambensis. The sequence goes on along the minus strand of WEIT01023377.1, from coordinate 13,338 downwards.
CAGGAAATAGTGCCA
>WEIT01023377.1:3071-13306 GCA_013389985.1 Dryoscopus gambensis | reverse complement strand
CAGGCTTGGTGCTGCGACCACTTCCCCAGGGAGCCTGCTCTAGTGCCCAACCACCCTCTGGGTGAATAACCTTTTTTTAATAACCTACATAAACCTCCCCGGACACAATTTCAGGCCATTCCCTCAGGTCCTGTCACTGGTCACCACAGTGAAGAGATCAGTGCCTGCCCCTCCTCTTTCCCTGATGAGGAAGTTGTAACTGCAAGGAGATCTCCCCTCAGTCTGCAAGATTCTGCGGTAGTATATATGCATATGGCACCTTTTAAGTGTTTTTCTGACTGTGCTCTGAAGTGAGGGAAAAGAACTGAGAAGGACAATGTGTCAGCTCAGGTTCAGTCAGATCAGAGTAAAAGCAGAGCTAGTCTAAGCCTGCCTGGAGAATATTGTGGGAATTTAGGCAGAAGGAAGAGTTAAACAACATCAGGTATTTTAAGCCACCACACAGAGCTCTTACAGGTTGGTGAGACATGCTTTCCTGTCCTGATGGGATGGACACATTTTTCCCTTGAATTATTAGAATCAAATGCTTAAAATATCTGGGGGGAAAAAAGGGATCACCTATTTCAGAGAAGTGCTATCCTCATGAGACCACGGAATTTCAAAGGAGTATTTCTTCACTAGACCATAGAACCAGGTTGCCTCACTTGACACGTTTCTTTGGCCCCCTAAATCTTGTTCTCCCTTTCACAGAGTGGCCCACCTTGCACCAGGATGCTGAGGACTAGTCCTGTGCTGTTTTCCTACAGAAACAGCTGCACTGCATCCATACAGTTCAGGAGATAGTGTAGAGATATACTTTTCCTATGGGACCTGTGATTGACTAGGGTGACAGCACTCAACCATAAATATCTGAAGAAAAGCATTGCCACATCACTCCTTTAGCAAATCAAGCAGTCTCCCCCAGTACTGATCCTGAGCTTCTAGCATGCTCCCTTGCACAGCTTTGATGTCCCAAAGCACTCTGCCAAGGCAATATCTGGATTTTGCCTGAAGGACAACTGAAGACAGTAAATACTAGAGGAAAGGTCACCGTTTGTAGGAGAATATAAGACCATGTCATATCACTGTGCCATAGAGTTCTAGCCAGTTTTCTTTAGTAATGCATACAAAGCCTGAAAGAACAGGTCATGCAGGCAGTGACGTTTTCCCCCAAAGAGCATGTGCAACAAAAAATGGCTTGTTTTTTTATGTTCCTCACTGCTCTCCTACTTAGTCTTCTGCTAAAAAGTTACAAGCAAGAGTGGCAGTGATCCCACCAGTATTAACTTCCCTGTCACTGTCAAGTGGAAAAAGAGAAGGTTTCACCCATGCCACAAGGAACAATATCTTACCTAACTCATAATTTCACATAAACTTCTACTTCAGGGAGATGGGTAGGATTGAGATACAGTGCTTTTGCCCACATTTCCAATGCAGGATTTGCAATCCTTTTTCCTAGTATGCAAATATGTTCCTAACACTCCTCACACTGTACACGGAGAATATTGGCAGCAGTTGGAGTTTCATGAATTCTACTCCCAGATCAAGAGATCTAAACCGTTTTTGGATTTGATCCCCATTGTTGAGAACTATAATAAATCCAAGGCAGAATTAGATCTTGACAATTACAGTGTTGTATTCTACATGCTATTACTGCTATTACTATTGGATGTTCTAGTCAGTGTCCCTAGATGTCCTCAGAATACTTGGAAGAGGATTTTAATGATCCTGTAGCTAATTCAGTTTATGGGTTTTTCAGAACAAGAGCCTGAACAAAAGACATAAATAAACATAATAAAGAAAACATACTTTACTTCAGGTATTTTATTCTGAGTTCTCACCAGTGACTTCTACTGTTACTGCTGTTCTCACTGTCCAGTTGATAGTGTTGTCAGGCAGAGTGTAATCACACACGTATATTCCAGCATCTTTGTCATAGGTTGGATTCAAGTAGATTTCATTCTGCTTAAGCTTTAGGCTTGGTCTGCTTTTCCTATGTTTTATCTGGTAACCATCCTAATGAAAAGAAAAGAATATCAAGAATTAAAGTCTTTTCTATCTTGTTGGTTTTGCTGTTATTGAATTATATTTTAATATATTTTGACAGGATTTTCATGGCAGTAGGGCTAAACCAAATTCTTTCCACTGGAGCCTAAAAAGGGATGTATTAGGAGTCTGAGGACATTTTTCAGTTATGCTAAAAAATATGTGAATACCCTTGACTTTTTAAAAATTATTTAAAATTTATGGTTGATGTGAAACTGTGAAATCATGAAAATAATCTAAATTAAACTCCTGTTACTAAATAGCAACAAAAAGGATCACTTTTTTGATGGACTGGGTATTTTTTATTTTGTAAATAAAGTATTTTGAAAACATTTTCAAGTTATTTCATGAGAAGTAAATAATGAGTTTGGATTGTCTGAGATTGAGAACACTGTCACTACCTTTTGGAGCATGAAAATGGTCTATTTTTAAAAAGCACCCCTATTTTTCAGCTCAATATATTCATATTCCACTGAGACCACTAAGAAGTTTCCTTAAATCATGTTCCTGAAAAAATCCACTAACACAAATGGGAAGAAGCTCCATAACTTTAGTGGGCTTCAGATCAAGATGTAGGTAAAGATATACCTCATTAAAAATTTGAAAGCAAATGCAGAGTAACTTCAACTAGATCATAATTCTGCTTGAGAGAATAAATAATTTAAATTATACCAGGAAGGAAAATGTACAATTGCAAATTTCAGTTATTTTCCTTTGTCACTCTTACGGGTTTAGATGTTACATTACCCTCCTTACAAACACTAAGTCAGTAGTGGTTGAGTGGAATAGTGTTTCATTTAAAAAAAGGAGTCTTGGAAAGAACAATTTGAAACATTAATCTTAAAATAATTCTGTGTCTAACAAAGCCAGCTTTTCTTTGGTGTATTTGATAGTTTCAAAATTTGAAATGTCAAAACAAAACTTAAAATGTTACATTTCAATCATGTCAGTTTTGTAAAGAATCTATTTTAACTCTCAACTACTTCAATTTCTCAGCTCAAGATTCTACTTTTGGGTTGAATTTCTCAGGCTGCATTGCCTGCCAAAGAAGAGTTCAAGAGCAATGTCACATGGACATTAACTAGACCTGAAGCTTTACCTCCACTCAGCTGTTTTCAACGCTCGATAGACTGACTCTTACCTTGTACCATTTTACATTTGGCTTTTTTATGTGGCTGTAACATTTTGTTCCAGGACAGGTTATTGAGTTCCCACTGCCAGCAAGCAGATATAGCATATTTGTGTCATAACCTGAACATTTTGCTGCCCTCTTTGTTTGAACATCCAAAACAATCTTGAGACACTGGATTTTTCCCCTGAGAGATGTAAAAAAAAAAAAAAAAGGAAAATAAGTTAAACATTTAATACACAAACCAAACCAATAATTCTCCTATAGAAACAGAAACCTTTGGCTCCAATAATCCATTACTTACCCTTTTGCTCCATTACTTACCACATCCTACAAATGTACACTCCAGAAGCACTCTCCCTTACTGGTTTAAACCAAAGTGCATCCCCTTGGAAAGCCAGATTTGAGCTTTCCTTGATAGCCTTCAGTGTCTCTTTATCCTTCTGATGCCAGAACCATTTCACCTTATGCTGATTTAGAAGTGAGCTGTTATAAATGTTGGTAGCATCTCTATCTGGTAAACCACACTGTAGAACGAACTCCTCCCCATTAATTGCACGATACCATATTTGAGGTTCAACATGGGAACATCCTGAAAAGCAGGACAGTAAGATATCAGTACCATCTGAAAGAATGCAGAGTCATGGTGAAAAAAATTTTAAAAAAATTAGGAACACTACAAAAATAGAACTTTATCTTTCTTTAGTTAAATATCCCTTTATGTGATCAGACGATGGACTAACAGAAAATAGGTTTTCTTAAATATGCAGCTTGCTACTGTCCTTGAAAATTTATTCAAAGGTTTTCAAAGGTTTTTTAGGCCTTTTTTCAAAAGATTAATGTGAAGGGTTTTTGTGATGTGTAGACTTTTGCATGGGTGCTAACCTGTTAAACCTCAACTTTGTAGAAAAGCAGATGCTGCTCTTCTAGATCTCATATTAATAGAGAAGGACTGACACAAGCCTGAAGAAGCAGACCATGCCCACCACATGCCCTGTTTATGGTAAGATTGACAAACTATTTTCTCACTGCTTTTAAATGTTCATCCTCCCATGTTTCAGTAACTGTCCCTAAAGTTAAACAATTTTTTTTTTTATTTTGGATGTTGTGGTCAACTGTCCTAATGTCCCTCCTGCCAGTCAGGCAGTTGTGACCCTTGAAAGTATGGCAGGATTTCACTCCAGCAGAAGGGAGGGCATGAAATCTGTTCTTCACCTGCCCACCTGGGAAAGTCTTTAGAGTTTCATTTTTTTTCTGCAAACTAAATTGGATCAAACTCCTCCAGATATATTGTGTGCATGGAAGACTTTGATAGATCAGTCTCATTCTGCTTTTGTTTTCCTTGTCCCCAGTCCCTGCCTTCCTGGACCAGGTGCTGGAGACCTAAGTCACAGAAGCAATTCATTTATTCCATCTGGTACTCAGAAATTCTCCCTTACATTTGTCCTTTTCATTGGGGAACTGATTTTTGAGTCAAATTTAGGGTAGATTGTATTACCAACACTTCAAAAGCTTGCAGAAAGGCTATTTGTCTGACACAAGCATGGACGTGTACAGGAAAACTCACAAAAGCAGGAAAAATGATGATCTCCTTTTCTGAGTTTTCAGAAAACACCACAAACACCAAACATCACTGGAGCAGACTCTTACCTGGCAAGTTAATCTCTTTAACTTCTACCTCACTGACAAACAGTGTTAGTATCCAGCACAAAGTGAGCATGGTTTTCTTTATCAATTTTGATTGATATTCTGAGACATTTTCTTTAAGAATCATCCTGCTTTCTGTAAAAGAGAAAAACTAGGTTTTTTATAAATAAGATTCCAATAAAATAGATAATTGCATATTTCATTATGTACCTCTATAAAACTTTGCAAACACTATTTCCTGCATATTGTGGTTTTTTTAAAATGGGGTTTGCAGCACTTTTCCTGCTCACACTATTTCACAGAAATACAGGATAGATAATACTCAAGAGAATGCAACAGTGTCTCTAAACACACCTTGCATAGAATTGCTTACAGATGGATTTCCAAGTCATACCTACAGCAGTGCAGAACTCCACCTCTGGAGTGGAAATGCAGATGCTTCTTCCTTTGATAGGAGCATGTTCTCTAAGATGAGAGGTAAGATACCAAATAACGTCAGCCTTCAGCTAACGATGACTATCGGCAACAGGCTGAGACAGGCATAAATGGAACCAAAACTCCATGGAACACCATTGTAGCTTGAAGGTCAACTGGCCCAGACTGAGCTGATTGGATTCCTTTGGGGTTAAACCAAATCTGAAGATGTGCTGCAGCTGCAAACAACATTGAGCCCATGAGACTGGAGAGCTATGCAGAAGTAAAACCCTCAAAGCATGTCCTGCATGGGCACAGGTCTTTGGTTCTCTCTTTCACTCAGGAGACATGCCCCTGCTGGGCTTTGTTACCAGCCAAAATGGACATATATTAGGATGTCTACTAGGGCCAGCAGAGCAACCTAAAAACCCCTTCTCCTCCATGGCTTACCTGAGTGTGCAGCATCAGGCCTCGCTTTTGCGCCACAATGCTGTTCTGCACTGTCTGTTAAGCAGACCCTGGCAGAGCCCTGCTTAGCAGGGTAACACCCACAGCTTCATAAGGGACCAGCTCTGTGGTGTGCCCTCTGTAAGCTGAGACTGTGAACACCCAGGGGATTTGGAGCAGGTCCACAAAGCATCCAGCTGCATCCAGACCCCTGTATGACAGTACCCTGTACAAGGTGAAAGCTCAAACCATATTGTTACGTTTTCCCTCTTCTACTAAGTCTGATTTGCATGCCACAGCCTTCTCAGCTGTAGGCTGGCCAGTGGGCATATTCAACATCCATAGCTTAATTTGGGTATTTAGTAAGGACATATCCAATGCCTATCACTTACATGTCTGGAGTGCCTAGTTCAGGAGTAAAGGGCCTGTACTTTGCTGATGTTCAATGTGCGCAGCTGTGCATCGTGAAACTGAGCCCTCAAGGGGGTTTTTTCTTTCCTTTGGCCACAGAGTGACTCTGCATTTGCAATGCTGCCAGAGAGGCACTGAGTCAGCCCAAGGGAAAAGCAGAAAAGGTTGGACAATGGTTAGTCACTTGTCTGTTGGCACCGCATGCAAATCAGACACTACTCATACTGGTTAGCATCAACAGAGCATCCAGTGCACACTGAGCTAGAGAGAGAGGTGATGAGAACTCCCACGCTGCACTTTTCCAGGCACCTGTTTTGTGTAGAGGGGAGCACTTTTAGTCACCATTCTCTTCAGAATGTCTCTATTCCTTGCAAGTGAACGGAATGATCTATTTTTATGCTCAGAGGTCACAGGAAGTACGTTAACTCATTTGTCTGACCCCATCCTGGTGCTTTGTTACAGGTTGGCTGCCAACTGTCATCACCCCACATATCTTTTAAAATCATCCTGAAACTCCAAGCCTGTATGTATGTCTGAATAAAGTGAGTTTGCTACCAGTACTGGGGAAAAGCCCTCTATAAGTTTATCCAAATTTTATCTGCTGCAAGAAGATCAATGGATCCTGACTCTCAAATCTGGATTTATGACACCTGTGAAGATCTTTGCTCAAGGCATTCATTAAGGCTGCATCTCTAGCCATGTTAATTCTGTATAAAACCAAGAATGATGTTTTGAGTTATGTCCTCCAACAGCCCACATGGCAAAGGAATGCTGGTTTCGGAAGCAATCAGGACCCAAGGGCCTTCTGTGTGGTTCAGTACTGCAGTCCCTTGAGCAGGTGAGCTGATGTAATAGGTTGCTGTTGACAAAAGAAGAGGGGCAAGCACTGATCTCTTCACTCTCATGACCAGTGACAGGACTTGAGGAAACAGCATGAAGCTGTGTCAGGGGAGGTTCAATTGGATATCAGGAAAATTGTTCTTCACCCAGAGGGTGGTTGGGCACTGGAACAGGCTCCCCAGGGAAGTGGTCACAGCACCAAGCCTGACAGAGTTCAAGTGTTTGGACAACACTCTCAGGCACGTGCTGTGAATCTTGGGGGGTCCTGTGCAGTGCCACGAGTTGGACTCAGTGATCCTGATGGGTCCCTTCCAATTCAGCCTATTCTATAATTTTATGATCTTTTTTTCTGCCCTCCACACTCCACTCTCCCTTGACCACAGGCAAATTGTCCAGTCTCTCTTCTGTGACAGCTCTGGTCCTCTCTGGTGACTCATTAATCTGTTAAGCCATCAGAAGCTCTTTGAAGAGTGTCTGACCTGGCACAAGATAAGCAGTGGAAGCATTTACTTCCTGGCTTCCCATTTGTGTGTAACTGGGGACATACAGGCCACATGTAGTGAAACTACAGGTGATCATCCGCAAAGCATTTAATAATGCCAGTGATGTATAATCTCTTTATTCTCCAATTTGCTGCCATACAAACAATAGCCTCTTTAAGCTCAAAAAGGTCACCACAAAAGGGAAAGAAGTGCCAAAGGATGTTGACTAGTGAATGTTACAGCTCTGGTTAGCAATCTTTATAATTTTTCTGTTGTCTTTAGCTAGGCATGAGAAAATACACCACTGCCTGGTTTGGAGTTTCTTTTTGTTAACTGGTAACTCTTTCATTAGAGAAGCTTGTAATCTTCGCATTTTTATAGTGTTTAAAAAGTATGGTAGGATGTGAAATTAAGAATCATCTTGCAAGAGTGCTTGACAGGAACAGAGAAATTCACAGCAGAAGCAGACAGCAATCACCATTCAGGTGTATTTGCCCTGCAGATGGACTCAGGTGATTTGGTGACTCAGTTTACTCAAGGACTCATTTTATCTTTGTCAGTATTTACCAGAGAAAGAAAGTATTCTACTCTAGGCAACTAATTATCAAAAGTCTCTCTACCTTCTCCTGCCATATACACAGCCATATTATCATATCCTTAGTCTAGGGATTTAGCATACCACTTAACTGGAAAGTATCGTATATACAAAGGAAATTAATGTGGTCTTCACATAATTTCCTGTGCTAAAAAATTAAGAGAGAAAAATAGGAATTGTATTATATTGCCTATGTTTCAACTCCTAAAGGACTCTTGGAAGAAAACAGTAAATTTCTGCTTCATATAGTTTTCACAGTATCACATAATAAGTTGAGTTGGAAGGGATTCATAAGGATCATCAAGTGCAAATCCCAGCCCTTTTTGAACCTTGTCAGGCTTGGTGCTGTGACCACTTCCCTGGGGAGCCCATTTCAGTGCCCAAACACCTCCTGGATGAGAAAGTTTTTTTTAGTATCCAGCCTGAACCTCCCCTGACACAATTTCAGGCCATTCCGTCGGGTCCTGTCCCTGGTCACCACACTGAAGAGATCAGTGCTGGCCCCTTCTCTTCCCCTCACTAGGAAGTTGTACACTGTGATGAGGTCTTCCTTCAGCCTCTTCTTCTCCAGTTATTTACACAAAATATAAGCAAAAGAAAGCAAAATCAGTTTCCTGAGAGCTGTGCCAAGTTTCATTATATCTCTGAAGTCTAGTAAAGAGTGGCATGCCACAATCATACCATCATACAATTCTGATTCTGATGAAAATCACTTCACCATCAAAGCTATCAATTCCTGTGTCTTGTATTCGACTTATCAATGGAAAGGCAAGCATAATCTGATTCTAGGACTAGATTAGATTAGATTAATAATAGCCACATAGGAGATGAAAAAACTTTACTATGTCTACAAAACAGAAAAGAATATCTAATGAAGCTACTTACTAAGACACTAGTGTTTGCCTGACCAAGCAGTTAAAATGCACATTCAAAGGCAATAGAACGAACTCACCTTCAAGCAGATGGGGTAGGGAGGGCTAAAATCTGAAGCTAAAACATAAAATTTTTAAAAAGTTATCTCAAAATCTTACTTGCACATCCTACACAACATGATAAGAATTGTGGTTAGTTCTAGCTGTGCACTGTGTTGAGTCTGTTTCCTTTACATGAATTTCCTCCACCTCACTGTCATCATCCTTTCCTTTCTCAGTTTAGTTGCATTAGGCTGAAAATTTCCGGGTCACTTTCTTGTAAAAAGAACATAGGAAACACCTCCTAGTAAAAGATCACAGCCTCTTGGGTTCTAAAATCTTCTGTTTGCATTGTGTGCAAAGATGTGTTGGATTTTTTAGTTTGCTTCATTAAAGAAGGGTAATGTTTCCTTTTTGCCCCCCATATGCTGCTCTTAGACAGTTCACAAAAATCTGTATTATCTGAAATGTACAAGATTATTCCAATACAGAATAATATTTACTGTGAGAGGTGAGTTCTCCTCACCATTAATATCTCCAGCTACCTTCCACATCCACCGCAAGTGGATGCTATAAGGGGGCACTGTTACCTCCTATCTGTGTCCTCCTTGCTCAGCCTCATTAGTTACCCAAACACAGCCTTGGCAGAGAGGGAAGAGAAACGTTGATGAATCTGAGCCATCTGTGACGTGCCCTTTGGACCTGAAGGCAGAGCACTTCAGCATACATGGTCCCACACAGTCCAGCCCCTCTTTCAGGCTTCCTGCTTGGATGCAAAACCCATAAAAGACAGACTGCACAGTGACTCAAACTATGTAAAATCATCTGAGAGCACTTTGCCATCCATTAAGATCTCAATGATCCTTATTCCAATAGAGTCTGTGTAAATATCCCATCAGTTTGCACCAGACTTATTTTAAGAACAGTAGGACTTGTTTTTCTTTTCTTGTGTGAAGTTCTCTATCTCTACTGCAGATTGGGTCAATTACTCTATTTTCACAAGAAGGTAAAAAAGGCTGTTTGTTGTGGAACAAGGGATTTCAATGTTGCCTCTGTTTATGTACACACTCCTTTATAATGACCGGTGTTAATGCTTGATTCTGTTGGGTTCTGAGCATTTGGAGATAAAGGATTTGTATTCTCAGCTTCCACCATGTATTTAACTCTCTGCTTATTGCAGACCAGAGCCCACTGATGATCAAGCCTGGTGATTGTCTCCTAAAATATATTCAATGTTTTGCCCCAATACAAAATACATGTTTGGTGTATAAGTTACAAAAGGCTCCAATGTATCTCTGGAGATGTCAGTATAAAGAAGTAAGCATTTGAAAGTG